>OY735233.1:3289306-3301806 GCA_963457665.1 Thysanoteuthis rhombus
ACTATAATCGGGCAGTTACCAATCTAAGATGATAGAAAAGCTCTTGTTATTTTTTGTCATTGTTGTTAGAAACTGTCAACAAAAACTGGCATCAAAATTGTTGTCATAGATTTCTTCAGTTTCAAAGTTGGTCTGGGTGGCCAGCTTGCAATATATGTATATAAAAAAACTTTTTGTACCCCCTCCCTCGATAAGTTCTAACCAGAGGGTTCGATTTACAATGTAAGCTTATGCTAAATTGATACCTTAGTTTGGGTCCGGTAGCATTCACACTTGATCTCTTTGGAAATCCAGACTATTCTTAGTGATCACTAACCAATTAAGTAACTTCTTCATTAATCACTCCTCTTTCAACTGTTTTAACTGATCACCCTGGTGCTGCCAAAAAACGTCGGTCATGAGGCTGTTTTCATTTAGTAACTTACTAAACTTGATGCTGATGTTGCTGTTGTTGTTGTTGTTATTGTCGTTGTAATGTAACCTGAATGAATGCTGTCGTCATTTATGAACCCGAAGACGGACACTTAGAAATAAGTTATCTCTGGTTACTATTCCGGGTTCGTAGCTCGTACATTAATATTCAAACTACGTATGCAGATCTCTATTAATTGATTATATTTTGATTTATTAGTAGGTATCCATGCTGTGACGTCTGTCTAATACCAAGTCATTCTGAATCAGAAATCAAATAATTTATACAACTTTCCCCAGAATCAAATATCCATTTAATATTTGCTCGAACCCAGACCCTCGTGGAAGCCAATATAATATACAATACTTATGGATAAACGAGAGGAGAGGAAAAATCGTAAAAAAAACAACTTTGTCCGAATGCTTATTACTCAGAGCTTTAAATTCTACTCAAGAGGTTTTTATGGTATTTTGTCTAGTTCAGACTAATTTGTTCGTCTTTGTTATTTCCTTATCACAAAGTTTTGGCCACTGTGACCTCTGTTTCCCCCGTTGTCAATAGTATTTTGTAATACCCGTGTTCGTGAGTTCTTTTCGCTAAACTTTTGAACTTCCAGTGAACTGGGTGGACATCACCTTTTGGGTTGTTTCATCGTGGAGTGAGGCTCTCGAACAAGGGTCAAGAAACTCGAGGCCTGATTTCATCCGGCCAGCCGACTTATTGAACATAAGAAATTGCATACAAACGTTCTACGTTTTCCATATTTATCTTTGGTCAGTGAAAAATCAAATTCTGGGCTAAATTCTTTCAAAACTATGCCAGTGTTTCCATAGCATTTTATGATCATTTTTCATTTTTTTAACGCATTCGCTCTCACTACTTGAAAACATTTTTAATCCAGTCAGCCATCAAGAAGGTTTTCCGACTTCTGGTCTCGCAGATCATTAATTGTGAGCTCGATCTTCTCAGGATTATTCTAATTCGTGTCCCTCGGAAAAAGATTAACAGTAAATAACATCATTTAGAACTACATTATTCTTCAGATGGTTCTTCACAGACAAAAGATTAGCAAACTAGTCTGACACATCATAAATTCTAAGTGGTGAGTTAAATCCTCACTGGGTGTTCTCTGCTTGTGGCATTTTTACCCAAATTAAGCTACAATAAATGACTATTTTGGTATTTTTTTTTTTGTCTTTTAGTCTCTCCTTCGCTGATCTAGAAGATCATTACTGAGTAGTGACTTCTATCTTTATCAGGGGCTCCCTACTAGTAGTTTCGTAGGCAAACTAAGCTACAAGAAATGACTATATTGTATTCAGGTCTCCTCATCATGAAGTAGAGGTATCCCTGTTCTTGTATCCTAAGCTATGATATTGTTTTTTGTGCCTTATCGTTGCAGAATAAAGGTTAGCAAGTTAGTGTAATGGATAGACTATACTAAGTCCCGATAAAAATCCTCGCATGGTTCCCAATCCAAAAAAATATCTAAACTTTTGAATTATTAACATATTTGCAATAGCTGTTCACAAATTTGATTGATTTAAATTTTGATCTCTTCTTATTTCTATACATGATTTTGCTATTCGCTGTGACACCATATATGCAAATATCAAATTAAATGAAGGTTCTGATGTATTCGTTTCATGAATCGTGCCCATGATATTACGGGTTGCATAAACAGCTTGTGATGTTAACAAGCCTGGTTGCTGCAGGGTCAAACTCTGCTTACCCTCCTACACATATACATACACGTAAATTTAGTGAAGATTGATGACGTTGGTGTGATAGAAAGATAAAACGATTGTAGACGTGGAAAAGTTAGTGAGGATTGTTCTTGTTTTTGTTCTTGTTACAGTTTAAAAACAAAGTCCGCTCCAGACTTGGACTGAAGCTTAACGATGTGGAAAGAAACACAAATTGTTCGTATAATCAACAAAAATTGTTTTTTCCCCAACATTGTGAATTATTAATATCATCTTGTCGGACATCATTATCCAATTATGATAGAATTAAAATCATTTGCAATGCATTCCTTCAGTAAAGCAATTTCCAATTATTTTTTCATAAATCTTGACCGTATTTACTGTATCACTACATATGTAATCATTCGAGTGACTGATGATTTTGGAGAATTAGTTTTATAAATCCTACCTGAGACATCGTAGATCACATTGGTAGATAGTATTAAAACCATTTGCAATATATATATATATATATGTATATATATATATATATATATAAATATATATATGTGTGTGTGTGTGTGTGTGTGTGTTATTTTTTAGTATAAATGCTTATATTACAATAAAATAAACCCTCTCTGTATCTCAAACATAGATTTTGGTAGAAACGTGAAATTGGTCAGTTTAACTCAGAGCCGGCTACCAATCACTTGGTCGTGATTTCGGTAGAGATATATTAATTTTATAAGCGTATTCATTTATTGGAATGAAATAATTCCTTGTGTATCTCTGCAACGAACTTTCGAATAAAGTCTGTTTGGCCGAGTGAGAAGACGGTGCTTGACAGTCACCCGGTCATTTCAAACCTCAGCCAGGAAATGCTAATTTTATTTATCGGTTCTCTTTCACGTACCGGAACAGATAAACAATGAAGTTTTTACTTCCCCAAATTAGGTGAGGATTGTTCCCTGTTCTTATTCTCCTGGTTACGGAGGAAAAACGAAGTCAGCTCCAGACTTGAACTAAAGTTGGACAGAAAAAATGCTATTAATTTAGTATTTGCTGTTGAATAAAGACAAGAGTCAGGAACATCATAGATTCCATCAAAAAACTCAAATATCAGTGGGCTGGCCATGTTGCATGAATGGCGGACAACCGACGGACATCGCAACTCACGACATGGATCCCCCAAGATCACATGCAGAACCGAGGCCTGCAGAATATTCGATGAGCTAGACAAATTTAGAAAGTACTGACCCCGCGACGCCCATGATAGAGAATTGAGGCGAATCTTGGGGAAGGTCTACGTCGAACGACGAACATTGACTGATGATGATGAAACGAACGTAGCCACTGAAAGTGGCGAAGAGTTATTTTGTGTTTGAGTGTTCCATCGCTCCTGGCCATACCGTTTGTTCACTTACTAGTAAATTGACATCAGTTCTCCACTAGAGCTCTCCTAAAAGAAAATTTAGTATGGGGCCAAAAAGCTATTTTTGCCTGAGTAAATCGCCAGGGACGTCATAAATAAAATCTATTCTGATCATATTTTTTCTTCGATTGAATTTTTTTTGAATGACTTCTGAGAACCTGTCTATGCTGGGTAAAATATGTAGAGAGATAAAAAAGGATTAAAACTTCCCGACATAAGTTTTCTTCTAGGAGTGTAGCTAAAGATTTTTGGGTACGAGAGGTTTGGCTTCTTGAGAGGCCCCTCCAACATCTTCGCTTTTGACTTCATTTCTGTCCCTTCAAAGGTGGGGAAGGCGTTTCCCTTCATTTTTGACCACTTGATAGGGGAGAGTCTCCTTACTAATTACCTATTAGAGGGAGGACAACGTCTCCTATCATTTTTGACATCACGAAGAGGGGTTAAGTCTTCCTTGACTTTTGACCCCTTTATGTAGGTAAAGAGGCTCGTGTTCACTATTCATCCTTTAGAGGGAAGGAAAAAAGTCGTCCCTCGCCTCCTACCCTTAAAGGAGAAAGGGGAAGCTTCCTTTCACTTCAGGTCCCTTAAAGAATCAAGTATAAACATGAAGAGAATAAGAAGATATGTTGGATGGAAAACTTTCACTTCGGCATTATTTCACAATCGCTCACAAGTAATGCCATGTGCATTGCGAGATTTGAAAAACGTCAAAACTGTCAACATAGTTTTCTCCAGTTTTCAAGTGATACTAGCTAGTTGGCTGACAATCTATCCTTCTATCAATCTACCTATCGCGCTTACAAACCGCACCAATGGAGCTAACGGAAAAAAAAAACGGTGCATAGTCTCCAACTCCCTTCCCCTTTTCCAATTTTTTTAATTGATCACCTCTGCACGACATGCTGCCAAAAGACTGTTTCACGTGACGGTTTGTATTTAGTGACTATCCAGACCTGTTTTGCTGGAAATCGAATTAATGTTGGGAAAAAGTAGACGTAGTTTTGACTTTAAGTTACGTTGTCTTCGTATTGTTGTAGGCGTCGCCACTAAACTCTCTGTGTAATGACAATAGCAAGCTCCTTGACTCGTATAAGGCAGCAATAACAATATAAAACGATTGAAGAGAAAAAGAAGACTGAAGCAATATTGAAAATGTCGTTACCTGCCATAAATTATCAAGGTTTCTCTCAAGCTGACTCGACATTTACTGTCAGTGTTCATGTTCCCAGTCACATAGGTTTTGATGATCAGCACTGATTATGTCTATCGTATTATTAATAGATAGTTACAAACAGAATCTTGTCTTTTCATATCATCAATTATATTATTTTACTGCGGTTGATTTTTCAGTGGAACCAATTATTTTTTCAATTTTTGAATTCATCCAGTTTACTTTATTTTCAGGGGTTCAAGAAATAGTGTTGTTTGATTTTAGATATATGCAGTACATTTTTAGATTATATTCAAAATTTTTCTACAGACTTTAGATTTTTGCTCCAATTTTATATTTTAATAGTTTATTGGCAGTCGTGATCCTATCCAGCAGTACCATAGAACAGCCAATAAACGTGATATTTTTTAGTACTTTCATTTAATTTAATGTTGCAGGTAATTCAATTCTCTGGCACAGTTTCAGAGAGACACAGCCACATATCATTATCAATTGACAGCTTTGCACGATAGTTTGCTTATTCAGAAAGAAAAAAGCAATATTGACTACATTGTAAAATGATATATACGACACCACAAGGCAAAACAGAGGAAGGTAATTCTAAAAGTTAAAAATATAATTGTACAGTTTTTGCAGATTCAGTGTAAATAGAAACATAATTCATTACTACTGGATTTTTTTTAGCAGTCATGGTGTCTATCATCATAATCATCATCATTATCATCATCATCCTCTTAACGTAGACCTTCCCCAGGATTCGTCACACTTCTCTATCGTGGGCGTTGCGGAAGCAGTACTCCCTGAATATTCAAGCTCGTCTTTCTATCAAATACTCTGCTAGTTTCGGTTGTGCACATGATCTCTGGGGATCCATGTTGTGAGTCGTGATGTCCATCGGGTGTCTGCCATTCTTGCGACATGGCCAGCCCATTGCCATTTGAGTTTACTAATGGACTCTATTATGTCTCTGACTCCCGTCTTCTCCCGGATGTATTGTGCTGTCTTGTGATCTCTCCATATGAGGTTTAGCATTATTCTTTCTTGTGCCCGTTGCATGATTCTCAATCTACGGGTCAGCAAGACGAAGATCATGAGCAACAACCACGTCAGAAATGAAAACACTAAGATTAAAATCAAAGACAATTAACTGGAGAAAGTAGACCACTACATCTACCTAGGACAACGAATCTCCATGAGACCCTCAAAAGAAGAAGAAATCAAGCAAAGAATCATTCTCGTATGGCAAGCCTCCGAAAGAGCAAGCTCGACCTTCAGAAACAAGAAGATTCCATTAATCCTAAAAAGAAAGGTATACAACCAAGGGTGTCTATCAAATCATAACAATTCTTAACACTAATTTACATGTGAATAGTGAATCATACCTATTTGGGGGGAAACAACAGAAGGCACAAATACTTCATTTGGGATTGAACTTAAGATAAACACAGACTAAAATTTCTGAAATGGATCGATTTCTCTCCTTGCTCTTCGTGCTTGTAAAATACGGAAAATCCTGCGCACAGGTGTGTATAAAAATCTTGCTTTTTTACGAGAGTATAAATTTCTGCTCAATGGGTTTAGATAGGCTGGTATCGCGGTTCTCACTGAGGATCAAGTGACAGCAAATCCCCAAAATCCCCCAGCACATACCTCAGAATTTTAACTTTTTTTTAGCAATCTGTTGTCTGAATGGTTTAAATTCTTTGTCGGATTTTCAGTCCTTACAGTATCTCTGCTAAGGCTCTTCAGGGCCGTTCGAAATACGCTATCAATGTCAAAAAATGACGTATTTGAATAAATTTGCAAATGCACTGTACTTGAAAAATATCAAAAAACGGTCTGGTTAGTCACTCAGTTGAAACCATCACATAACCAATGTCTTTTGGCAACATGCCATGATGGCCAGAGAAGTAATTTATTCATTGATCACCCATTTTCCAACCTTTTTTTTTAATATTAGAGAAATGGGTGATCAATGAATAAGTTACTTCTCCTTCCTTTTGTTGGGTGGTTATCACTAAAAAGTCTGAATTTTCAAAAGAGTATGTGAGCATGCAACCGAATACAAGGGATCAATTTAGCATAAAATTACATTGCAAATTGACATCCCAAAAAAACTATTAAAGGGGAGATTTTTCGAAAAAGAAAAACATCTTTCCAAGACATGATAAGGAGTTAATGTTTAAATGTTCAACCCTGTAGCTCCATTGGTGCAGCCTGTACGCATGATACATACATAGCCAGCCAGCCAGACTAACTTCATAGCTGAAGAAACCTGTGTAGACAATTTTGCTTGACGGTTTTTAACACGATGTTCTGCACCATTTTCTCGTTTACTATCAACTAGAATGAACCCGGATTTTTCAGGCATTTGAAACAGGAGAGTTGATAACTAAAGGAGACTACTCTATGATTAGCATTTGATAGTTATCTCTCTTGACAAAAGTTACAGATAGAAAATATTGCCAACCAAGTGGTGTATTATAAGTCGTCATTATCAGCAGCAGCCTTTTAGTGTCCGTCGTTGAACTAAAAGGTTCGCAAACATAAGTCAGACCTCTCTATCATGGGCGTCGCAGAGCCAATATTTTCTGTCTAGTACATCTCACCGTTTCATATTTTGCCGGCCAAAGTTTCGTATATGATCTCCAGGGATCCAACATGTTTTTCTGATGGTCTATATGATATCTCTGACTCCTGTTTTCCTTTAAAATGTTGTGCTGGATTTTAATCTTCCCTTGCGTTGCTGAGCAAGATCTTTTATTGTACACGTTGCACAGTTCTCAGTTGGAGAGCCTGTCTTCCGATTAGAGTCTAAGTTTCAACTGCATGGGTGACTATCGGGTGTATGCATTGGTTGTATACCCCCATTATAGGTGCAATTGCCACCTTCATATTTCACATTTACTCCTGTCATCTTGCAAGATCTAAGTATTTTTCTTGCTTTTTTTCTTCTTCAATGTCCCACCGTGATCTACTGTCGCAACAACACTCACTACCTCGCAGTCTTTCCTTTGTTCACTATAACTAGATTTCGTCGTCTGATCTCATTCAGTGTTTCTCAAACTGGTGATTAGTTCACTCAAGGGTGAATGAAATTATAATGGGGGTGAAGGAAGCTATAGGGGCAAATGAAATGTAAATGAAACATGAAGAGTGAAAGACTTAATTTACACAGATATTTATATTTTTTTCTATGTTAAAAAAGTAATTTTCAAAAGTAGATCCAAAGCTATGTTCCAAGACTGTTTTTCTTTTTTTGTGTGCTAAATTTAAGTAAACTACAACAATTCAAATAATTTTCGAGTTGATTTTTTTTGTCACTCCTAGTTTCGTTTACATTTTTCTAGAATGTAAAACAAAAACATGAATAAAATGAATGTTTGAGAAATGAGTCAATTTAAACCCCAGGATTTGTAATGTATTACAAAAATCGAGAAAACAAGGAAATTTAGTTCTGGTTGAATGATAGGTCTACACCCAACAACAGATTTTAAATGGCTGTTGCTACTGATGATGATGAAATCTGTATCAAGGCAATTGTTTATGTACTGACATCGATCTACCACAAAGCCCCATGTAAAATTAAGCTAAACTTAGTAGAAATCAAGTGACACCTGTTAGATAGCTGTGATTCGAAAGGTATAATCGAAGCGGTTATATTGTGGTTCTATACCAGACCATGCTAAAATGAGTAAATACCTCATCTATAAATCTGACGCACGGGCTCCCATCGAGGTTCAACATTGAGCAAGCAATACTAAGTTGCTAAATATTGCATTGTACAGACTTTTGTTCATGTTGTGAATTCGATTTTCATTTGATGGCCCATTATTAATTTAGTCTATTTATGGCGGTAACAGATCCCTCTTCATCGATCGCCGTTCAATGCCTGTTTCCTGACTGGAGCAGCATGTTGATTTGACCCAGGTGTATTTGGTTTTATGCCAGACAATGCAAAGATTAGTAAATACTTAATATGCCAGATGTACCGAGGCTTGTTAGTGTGCAATATTTAACAAACTAGTCTCAGGGATTATTGCTTGTCTTGTGACTTCGATTCTTACTCGATGGTCAATCATTATGCTTTTAGGTCGAATCTTGCTAAGCTTAGTAGATAGCTAATATGGAAACGAAACTTACTGACGCCTGCCGAAGTACAAAATTTAGTAAGCAAGTGTCGGATCATCATTATCATCATCATCATCATCATCAGTCTTTTAACGTCCGTCGTTGGACATAGACCTTCCTCAGGATTTGCCACACTTCTCTATCATGGGCGTCGCGGAGCCAGAACTTCATGAACTTGTCTGGCTCGTCTCTCGGATACTAGTGCTTATATTTTGAATCACTTAGCTTCCCAATCAATATTATTCTATGTTAAACTAAGCTTAGTAGATACCTTAATGATAAATCTGATTTAAAACAAATGAATTAACAATGATTTAAAAAAAACAACACCTTAAATCTGTTAGTAATGATCCCCGTTGTCTAGATCTGTTTTCTGGATTATTCAATGTACAAAAATGTCCAGAACTGACTTTTTTCTTGATGAGGCCATTCCTGAAATCACTATGATGTAGAGTTGTTGATCATATCAAATGATTTATTCGACACCTTGAACGTTCTCGTCGGTTCCCGGCGTACATGGGCATCAACAAGGCTTGTCATCTTCGACATCATCTCAACCATGACAAAATCCCTTGAGCCACTCGAACACGCGAGTGACATGCATTCTGTCCAACCAACTACAGTTAATATGCAGAAAGATTCGGTAGCCGTTTTGTTCAATTTCAATAAAAAAATTCAATTGCTCGATTTTTGAACTGGTCGCTTTTACGACACCAAGCGGTGTTTATCTGCGAACTTCCAGGAAATGTTCACCCAACGCAGTTTGATTTACGTAAGCTCGTTTATTTAATAGCCACACCTTTTGCGTACATTACATTTCAGAGTCTTTGTTTCCAGGACATTTAGAATTATCAATTCATTTCCTGAAGTAAGGCATCAAAATACGTCAGAAAAAAGGACCTATGACGTTTGGATCAAGTTTCTTTTATTTTAGATTTTATCGGGCAAAAAATGTACCAACAGCTAGTCATAAATCTTTGCAGGCGCAATACAAATAGTGAAACAACAAACTGGACTATTATTTAAAAATTCCATGACTAATTTTTAGCATCATCTTAAAAACTAATGAAATACGATGAAGGTGAAAAGTAATCATAGATATTTGAAATGATAGTGATTGAGAATTCTTCACCTGATAAAAATAAACAGATAAATCTTGATAACTTAAGAAATCTATTTTGATGATTTTGTTGACAATCTTGATTGGCAACTGTTTCAACTATTCTGAAAGAAAAATGCTTCTGGACATACCAGGACAAATGGGCCCCCCACCCAAAAAAACATTTCCTTGCCGTCAACCAAATCTATACTTTTTTGGAAAGATCAAGCCTCTCTAACCCGTTCGCGATTTCAAATATGGCGCACGCAATCCATTTCTTCATCAATGACTCAGCCACCGAACAAGACAAAAAGTGTCAAATATTTGTTTGTGCACAACTTGCCTGCTGTGCACGTAACAAAAATGTCAGAAAAGGAAAACAACACGCAGGATTGTAAATCTCTATTATAATAGACAAGATGTCAGTATACTTCCGTCTGTCACTTACTTTGTAAAAGATGTGAGTAGACGAGAGTTCCTTTGAACGAAGTCGTAAAACAAAGACCGTGAAGAAGGTGATGAGAGGGAACGAGTATGGTGTGCAAAAGGGTAGGGATAAAACGTCAAGATATCTGAAAAAGAAAACGACGGAATTCATCCGGGGAGGGTGAAATGCGATAGAACTTACTTCCAATTGCCTGTGAGAGGAAGATTTAGTTAAGATCCAGGGTTGCTCGCTTCATGCAATGCCCATGTTTTTTTTTTGTTTGTTTTTTTTTATAAATACAGCAGTAATTTAGATTTCCACCCCTAGGTATACAGTTAGCAAAGCAACGGGTATCTTACTAGTTCACCATAATTACAACCTAGTACTATTTCTGTGGTACCTTTTTACCTAAGTATAAAACACTATGAAATATTTCTGTCACAAGCCATCAACCCAAACTCTCTTGAGTTTTCAAGTTGGTATTTCTGAGTGGCTGGTTGGCCATCTATGCATGTATGTATACATCACGTGCACAGACCGCACCAATGGAGCTAGAGGGCTGAACATTCAAACATTTACTTCAGGTTGTGTCCAGAAAAACGTTCTTTTCTAAAATCTCACCTAAGTAGATTTTTAATGGTTTTTTTTTAATTTGCCTAGTAAGTGTATGCTAAATCATTAGCTTTCTTCGCGTGCTGCAGCATTTACACTTGTTTTCGAAAGGTCGGAGAATTACTTCATTCATTGATCAACCCTTTTCCCAATTTTTTTAATTGATCACCCCCAACACAGCGTTCTGTCAAAAGACATAGGTCATGTGATGGTTTCTATCTATCAACGAACCAGGCCCATTTTGTTTATTGATAGGGTTTTGTAAGCGAGTAAAAATAACTGCTACAATATGCTAAATATTGATGTGTTTTCTGAATGCTTAAGCCCCCCCCCCCAAAAAAAAAACACCAACAAATTCAAGCAAATCAGATCATCTCTGCTATTCAAATATTCAGCATCAGCAACGACGGTTTACTTCGAACCAGGATTTTTAATTGATCATCCCAGCACGACATGCCGCCAAAAGACGTTAGATATGTGACAGTTGAGACTAACTACACCTGTTCATTTTAAATATCTGAAATTGAGAATGAAATATCAAAATAAATAATCGAATCATCGGGAAAATATTACACTGAAATATCGACCTCCAGATGTCTACTTAACAGGGTTTTACAGAAAAAAAAATACGCTGGCAGACTGGCTTATGTAAAACGAACAGCGGGTAAATGTTTGTACAATGAGATCGAAGTAAGATATAGAAACAAACGAAAAAAAAATGATCACCCCAGTTATCTAAGGATTGAACAACTTTTCATTGGCAGTAGGGCATTTACATAAAAAAGATCACGAGACAAAAGAAAGGCTGCTTGTCAGTTGCAGATAAATATTAGATTCTATAGGCTTAAGCCGAGGGACCCAGAAGGGAAGATGGCTCGAGAGCCTAAATGTCTCAACTGAATGGACATTTTATGTAATTGAATATACAGGACAGTATTTTGGATGACATTTCAATACTTACACATCTATATTATTACATACTGTACATTATACATAACACATTTAACGTCTTTTAATTCTATACAACGAAAGGTTGGTTTGAGAGAAGAGGTCAGGGGTGCCTTCTTGATGCTCAACCGGAGAGGCTATTACATAATCTAACACAGCTTCAATACACAAACAGAAAAAAAGGGCGCGTCTTTTTATAATATTTGTTGCGAAACCGAAGGCTGGAGTTGATTTCACCACCACCCCCGTAAAAAGAACGATCCTCACCAATTTTAGGCGTGTAATCTCTTCACTGCCACGTTGAACCTAACAGATAAATAAAATTAACATTTCCCTACCGTGATTTGAAATCAAGAAATAGTGATTGCTTGGCAGCTCTATCACCAACTCAGCCAAACTTACAAGTCTTATATATTTTCAAATTTATTTATTATATGTACAATACAAAAGTTACTGGTAATCATCTTCACGTGGAATAGAAGCATGGAGCTGAGTTTAACTCTGTAGCAACCACGCTTGTCTTGATATATTTACGTACATATCCAGGTTTTTAGTTGTGTGATCACATTCGTGAAGATTCATA
>OY735233.1:3309306-3449306 GCA_963457665.1 Thysanoteuthis rhombus
GTAGAGATTATAGATTTTACTTCAGTTTCTATGATTTATCTATCTTGACTTCCGCTCTTTAGAATTATCTATATTCAGATATAAAACACCTAAATTTCTAACATTGAAGAGAAATAACCGAAATATTTCGACGCCATAATTTTGTACGAAAATCATTTTACTTGATAATTATGACGGGTTGCTTCGAGCAGTTCCGGTCTTTTCTAAACATCCACCTCGTGGACGGACACTACCCTAATGATACAAATAGGAGCAAAATGGAAACTTCTATAACAGTTTCAAACGGATGTGAGTCAATGAATAACGTTTATATTCCCAAGAAGGTCAGTGAAATAATGTTAGAGGAACAACGATACAAACCTCAATGTCAAGTGATTATGATGTCAAGTGATTACGATCAAACTTTCTGTTGTAGAATCAGTAGATGATCTAAATTTCCGTGTTTTGAAGTTAGTAATTCTAAGTACCTCTTGGCTTTTATGGCTATTTTTCTTAAAAGCAGGTTACATTAAGGGAAAATGTAAGACATAAGATCGCTATTTTTATTATTACCTACTTGAAAAATAGACTTGTTTTTCACAAGTGGTTGACATGAAATTTCAAGGCGTCTGTTTGGGAGACTCAACGAATGCTCAAAAAAAGATCAACTTAAAATAGTATTTGAAATAATCGTTGCAGAAATTTTTTAAAAAGAAACGAAATCCCCGCAGAAACTTGAGCAATATTTTTCGGTTATAGTTAGTTGGGAGGTTTAAGGGATTGATTTACCTGAAATTTTACACTATTTTGTCTGACTTTGGTGGATCAGTTGCTTCCACGCCCGACTCTTTCGTAAGCTTTCTGGTAAACAGTTGTTTTATTGGCAAATCCTGGTTGCCTGTGGTCAGATGTTATATGTAGGGCATCGTTATATCTTTGTATGGTATAAGTAAATTCCTTATGAGAAAATTATGTATGCATGCTGGATATGAAGTATTGAATGACAGTAATCCTGAAAAAACAACCAGCGTAGTGGGTACACATTCTTATTCCTGTTTATTCAGGGTCTATATCTGCTTTGATTCAGGAAATACTGGCTCTGCGATGGCCATGATAGGGAAATGTGGCGAATCGTGGGGAAGGTCTATGTCCAACGACGGACGTTGAAAGACTGATGATGATGATGATGATGATGATGATGATGATGATGATATCTGCTTTATTTGTTCCTTTAAACGCGCCAATTAGGTTATTAAGAAATGGATAATGATTATAGATTGCGTTACTTTATATTGAAACTCCTATTTGAAATAATCTCCCGTCATTACACGGTTAATGTAACACAAGGCCTACTCAACATAAATAGATCAAATAATTGAACTGCTACAGGAATCGAACTTGAGGCCGATAGGGTAGCCGCTTCAATGTAGCGTTGTTTCTTGAATGAGTATTTGGTGTTGAAGCAGTTGTTTGGGCGTTCGCATTACCGGCGGCTCAATCGTAAGAGCAACTCTACGTTGACTTACCAGCTCCTTATATAGATAGATATAGAAAGAGATTTTATGCAACGAATACGATTTATTGACGTGAAAAGTAAGTTGGTAAATCGTTTACTCGTTGTCAATTGTTGTCGGCAAATTCTGGTCGCCGATGGTTGAGTTCGTGCCACTCGTATATTTGATAGTTACATGTCCAACTGTTTTGACAGTTGACATTATTTTGGATGTTGCTTGTTGATTATTTCTGAGGAAATTAATTGTTTTTACTTTCTGATCTTTACCGATTATGTTGTATCGGATTGAAAATAGGACACACTGAATTGTTAGGCTCGTTACTCGTTCTTGATAATGACCTAGTCACAATACCATGATTATTAATGACTTACTCGTAAATATCGTAAGAGATCTCCTACTATCTTGTATTCTATGTATGGTACACAATATACAATGTTCATCATTTTATATACTTTTCACCGTGTGATAGTAAGTTGTCCCGAAGATGAGCATGTGACTGTACAACAGTTACTTGATCATTCAACCTCAAAAAGTTAGATACAGAGATATACAGGTTTGATTAGTCACACAACAGAGACCGTCACTCAAACAACGTCTTTGGGCAGCATGTTGTGTTGGGGGTGATCAATTAGAAAAATTGCAAAAAAGGGTGATCAATAAATGTAACTTCTCTCTACATTTGCTGGATGAAGTCTGAATATTGAAAAAGCAAGCAAACACAAACTAAGGTAGAAATTTAGCATAAACTTACTTTGCAAACTGCCCCCATCTAAGTAGTGTTTATGTGGGAAAGTTTTTAAAAAAATAAAAAAACAAAAACGAAACAAGCTTTTTTTCTGGACATAATGAAGAGTAAATGATTGAACTTTCGACCCTCCACTGGTTCGGCCTTTACGCCAGTCAGCCTAGCTTAGAAACGGAAAGAAACCGTTGTTGAAAGTTTTGGCAGACGATTTCTAATAAATAGATATAAACGAAGTGGGATGGATATATGAACATACTGAGGTAGATAGATAGATAGATAGATAGATAGATAGATAGATAGATAAATAGATAGATAGATAGATAACAGACAGCAATTATAAGATAGGTAAATATATAGGTAAATAATGTACAGCCTGAGATAGATAGAAAGAAAAAAAGAAAGAAAGAAAGAAAGAAAGAATACATTTTCGCCGTCATGTGTACATTCATTATTTCATTTTTATCTTATTAACGACTACCGCTGACAAAAAAATTACCTATTCATAATTTAACGATTTTCGCTTCGCATATCCCCCCACCCTGTGACCCTGTCAATGTCTCTCTTCTTTTTACCTTTGGTTCCTCTTCCTTTCGTTTCTTTTGTTCACTTCTTCTCATCCCCCTACTTTATCTGATCTTATCAGCAACGATGTTGAGTTGAATGGTGTCTCATAATAAAAAACTAATTTCTTTTTGCTACAGAATGCTTCTCCTGAAAACAGCGTGCAAACACGGTATCTTCTCGGATTGTATTGACATTTTCCACGCTAGTTGCTCCATTAAAAACCAAATTGGCGTTTCTCCCCGATTTAGCCACACTTGGTCCTAATCTAAACTTGTACAAAGAGCTTGAAAGTCAGACAATGGATGCTTGAGTTCACCCCCTCACACTTTCAGACATACTTAGAGTGTTGGGGGTGACAAGAAAGAAGGTGAGAGTTTTTTGTGAGATGATAGAGTTTTTGAGGAAACAGACCATCTAAAAATGAGTTAAAATATAAGTATGGATGAATATGTAGCCGTAAATGATGCAATATTATATACACCTACTTAATTTTCAAAACAGTAAATCATGATTCGTCACGAATCCAACATTTCGTGTTGTAGAATAACCATTCGTTAATTTATCCCTGTTAGATAGATAGATAGATAGATAGATAGATAGATAGATAGATAGATAGATAGATAGATAGATAGATAGATCGATAGATAGATAGATGAGTAGATAAATAGATAGATAGATAATTAGCACTCTGGGATATATTGGTTGGTAAATAGATGAATAAATAAGTAAATGAATTAACAGATAGATAGATAGATAGATAGATAGATAGATAGATAGATAGATAGATAGATGGATAAATAGATAGATAGATAATTAGCACTCTGGGATATATTGGTTGGTAAATAGATAAATAAATAAGTAAATGAATTAACAGATAGATAGATAGATGGATAGATAGATAGATAGATAGATAGATAGATAGATAGATAGATAGATAGATAGATAGACAGCCTAGTATAGATAGATAAGTAAATGAATAAATAAATAGATAATGAACAGCCTGGGATAGATAGATAGATATACAAATTGGTAAATAAATAGATAGGTAGGTAACGAACAGCCTGGGATACATAGATAGATAGATAGATAGATAGATAGATAGATAGATAGATAGATAGATTAGTAGGCAGGTAGGTAGGCAGGCAGATAGGTATTAAACAGCCTTAGATAGATAGATAGATAGATAGATAGATAGATAGATAGGATACGCTTTCTCCATGAATAAACAATATTATAGGATAAAATATATATTATCTTGTTAACGGCCACCGCCGACTAGAAGAAAATGTATGCGTTCCTAATTTTACTGTTTTTACTATGAGGAATCCTGATAAATGTGCGAAGATGCGATTTCTTTTCTGATTTTTTTATACCCTTTTTTTGTTTCTTTATTTATTAGTATCCGTCAAGTAAAAGTGTCAACATAATAGACAGAGGTCTCTTTAGTTTTTTATTTATTCTGGTTGGCCGACTTGGTATATGTCATACAGGCCACGCCAGAGGACTGGAATTTTAAGCATTCACTCCTTATTCCTTTTTTTTTTTTTCTTTTTACAAAATTTCCCCAATAATATTTTGCGGGGGGGGGCAATTTATAATGTAAGTTTATGTCTGGTTGTCTTTGCACTTGTTTTTTTTTTTTAATTATAACTACCCAACAAAAAGCAAGAGAAATAACATATTCATTGATCATCCTTCATTTCATTTTTTTTTATTTATCACTCCCAACAAGGCATGCTGCCAAAACACATTGGTTTCATTATATCGAGTGACTAACCAGACTTGTTTATTTGTTTTTTTCCTCCACATGTTTATTACTTTTTTTCCCGTTTTGTCCGACTTTATTTGCAATAATGTTGAGTTGAATTGTGTCTTGCAATAAAAAATAATTTCTTTCTGCAGCGAGATCTTTCGTGCCGAAAAGAATGTGTAAACTGCTCTTGATAGATCATTATTAACAATTCATACACGCAGGCTTCTCGAATTGTCTCGGTGTTGCCACATTAAATTAGCATTTTTCCTGGTCTCAGCTGCACCATGTCCCACTTTAAACTAACACAACAGGTTTGGAAACCAGACTTTAGTTACTCGAATTCTCAGAAATTTATAAAAGGAGGAAGATAAAACGAAAGATAGTGGGAGTCTTCCAAAAATGATTGAGAGTGATGAGTAAAGCATTGCAATGGTGCAGTACACAAACAAAAGGAAATTATTCAAATGTACCTCTGCAGCAAAGTCAAAATGGCCAAAATTTAAACATGGTCAAACCAAAAAGTTCATGGCTAAATGTTTTTCAAAAAGGCCAGAAATGTCGAATTGCTGTGCGACGCCCATGATAGAGAAGTGTGGCGAAACCCGTGGAAAGTCTATGTCCAACGACGGACATTGAAAGGATGATGATGATGAGGATGATGATGATGATGATGATGATGGTGGTGGTGGTGGTGGTGGTGGTGATGATGATGATGATGATGATGATGATGATGATGATGATGACGACGATGATGGCTTAAATGGCAACCGTGACTATTTGTTTACAAATTGATTCCGTTCAATGTTATAGTACGTACTGTGAAGTAAAAGATATTTTCAATGTTTTAATGAATAACTTAATAGTTCGTTTACAAACTCATTCAGCAACAAATTGTACGATCACGAAGTGAAAAATAATTCCAATATTTTGATAAAAAGCTTTTATTGTTGGTTCAACTCATTTTCCGAAATTCATTTCGATTTCAACGGAAATAGTGCATCCGACGTACTAAACTGTTCTTTGAATAAAGATCACGGACAGGCTTTTTTTTATAATTGTGGCAAATTTTAAGAAGATGTTGTTTAATTATACATTTTATTAAGAAATGAACCTTTTCGATGCTCTGTATAACATTTTGAGCCTTTGTATGATGTTTAAACATTGTCATAGGTTTATGTACGTCAAACCAACGATTATCCAACGAATAGATAAATCAAAACAAATAAATCAACAAAAACAAGAACAACATAAAGCAAATGGTAATCAAAAAAAATAATCAAATGAATTATTCAAAAGTCTTTTTATGTTACAGAATTTTAGCACTGCCGTAATTAGCGGATGGATAATAAAATCTTGAGAAAGTTGAAGAACAAGTTTTAAATTTGTTTTCGCTGTTTTCATTGTTAGAATAAATCATGAAGGTTTTTCTGACTGACACTTTTCAAAGGAAAAATTGGTCAGAGAGTGTTTGAATGTATAAGTGTGCTAAGTGTGTGAATGATTGGAATTAATTGAAAATGTTGTTGGACACAGTAAAAATAAGACCCGAAGGAGGAGGTCCACGTGCTGTTAATTACGTGTGTGATGATCAGAAATCAACCACGCTTGATAAAGTATATTTAGAATAGTCAATGTGTGAAAACAAACTCTTTCGGTTTGCTCGGTACCAGTTTTTTGTTTTGAAGTACAATGACTCTAAAATGTCAAGGTGAAAAGAAAATCTTGCAAAACTTACGGCTTTGAAGTATTCATCTTACAAGCCTCTGGACAATTGGATTTTTTTTAAACATTTAAACATTTTCTGACGAATTTGCCTTTGAGGAGTGTCAGTCGAAAAAGCTGTCAGGATTTATTTCAACAACAAAAACAAAAACTAATCTAAAACTTGTTCTACGACTTTTTCTAGATTTTTTGCTCTGCACCCGCTAATTACGACAGCGTTCGATGAATTGGCCATAACTTTGGAAAAACACTCATTCTAACTTTAGTAGTTCTCCTTCTAGGTTGATGATAGCAACTTAAAGCGGTTTTACAGTTTGTTTCTACGACGTATAAATTGAACTATAGACGTAAATTAATACAGTAAAATGATTCAACTCCATAAATGATTTAAATCTTTATATCTCAATAAGTTGTTTTAATCCACTTTTTGCACTTGCACTGACATTGCACTCAGCTATCGTGCGCTTTGTTATTTTTGTGCCTAGCAGTCGTACAGCGTTCAGGTGTTGGTGCCAAGTAGGCTTGCACCGAGAAGTCGTGTCATGATATTTTACATTGCAGATATTCATTTCAAATATCATCTCCAACCTTGCCAATGCACTTAATTTAGAGGTGAATACTGATCAGATATCTCGAACATCACGCAGTGAAAATTTCAGATCTAAATTCAGGTAATGCGTAAGTGTCACCGATCACCGTGACTCAGTGGTAGAGTGTCGCCTCCAGTTTAGTCGTGATTTAATCCACCACCGTATCATATCAAAGAATTTAATTATGGTACTCAAAGGCTTGGATTGAGGAACCGTAGGCAACAGGGTTACAGCTGAATCATATCGGTTCTCGTAAGATCACCGCATTTAGGCAACGTAAAGCCTGGTCAGTACCGAGATAGGTGACTAGGGTACAAACGGAGAACAATGATACATACGTATATAAGCACATACATACATATGTAGTATGTACATGCTACTTGTCAGGTAATAGATTAATTGATTAACATTCACACGTAAGTATGCCGACCACCTGATGATGAAAAAGGATTTATTCTCACCACAAACACTTATTATTCGTTCCTTACAGCTAATTCAGTGAGTATATTAGTATCCGTACTTCGCATAAGGGAATCACCGAAGCCCAAGAGTTTACCAGACCTAATCATCAAAATATTTATGTAAAATTATTAAAAAAATAGATCTTTTATTTAAAATCTTTTAAAAGATACCAACAAAATATTTGGGAATCGTTGGTCTAAATGACCGTAGAGACCACTAAAAGACTTTTTGAAAAGAAAAAAAATAGATGGTACCTAGTGGTATGCTCATGCAAAATTTCGAGGTTGTAACCCAAAAAACACACACATACACATACACACTAGCAACGAGAGAATAAGCTGGCTGGTTGGTCGGGCGGGCCATTTGAGAGGCTTGAGTGATTCGATTACATAGAACATCATACAAGGGTGGGTTAAAACGTCCATGACCTGACCTGTAGTTATTATCTGTATATCAGTCAAAAAATGTTCACTGTACATTGTTCGATCTACGTGATTGATATTCTCGAGTGAATTAAGTGCATTGACAAAGAATGAGGTTATATTAACAAATCAATATCTGTTGTGTGGAACAAATGCTTTTTTCTTTAGACAACGAACTTATTGATGCACCAAAGTGTACGTACTTTTCAAGCTTTGTTCAGAATTCTTTCACGGTATTGTTGATGTTGTGGGAATAATATTAAGGTCAATCCATTCAACAACCTTCTTCAGGTATATTATTCTTAAGTAAATACGGAGGTCTTTTTTATTCGGAAGAAGATGACAACAACACCATAAATAGATTTGTTTAACTCAGCAACGTGAGAAAAAAGAGCCTCCGCTCTTTACGAATTATACACTCATATCCGACTATATGAGGTTTGCTATATCAGATCTTTCTACCCCTTCTATGGATATTACGTTCTTATATTCCATGTCATTGATTTTTAAGTCTCTGTTTATTGCTCACTCATAAGCTCTCCCGCATTTACCTGATGAAAGCCGTCGCTCGGATTGGCCGGAATGTTGTAGCAACTCTTGGAATAATACTGACTCTTCTCAAAATACTCAAGCTACCACAAGTATACGTATGGAAATATAACTGTGATTGATTGAACAATTTCCAAATCTACCATTATAATCTGGTTTTAGCCTAAATGTATTTTTATAACACATTCCCTTTCTCTTTATCATTATTGTCGTTATTGAACCGAGAGTGTTTATTACTCTCCATACACAACATTTTTGGCAAATGCTATTAGAAACCTTCAACCAAAACTGTCAACATCAGAATCTCTATGAATTCAGTGGAGTAAACTCTTCATTGATTATACCGTCATGTTAAACCAAACCGATAAAGATGTACCCTGAATAGTACGGTTGATTCGTTTCAAAATTGCCTGTACTGTTCTAATTCGCACTGCTCAAGGTATTACCACGATCTAATGGGTTTTTCAACTTATACCTAGTTACAGTAATTTGTCCAGCAATACCTTAACGTCAAACTCTGCACTGATCAAAACTGTACTATTCAAGTTATAACTGTACATAAATTCAACATTTCCCTACCGTGATTTGAAATCATGACCAAGTGATCTGTTGATAGTCAAACTGACAACTCTTACATATCTGCCAAAAATCATGTTAAAAATATGCAAGTGCTCATTTAATTCTAATAAAGAGATTTATATCAAAAATATACATTTTTATAAAAAGGATGAGATTTCGTCTTTCACCTAGAGCTTATTTTTTTCACCAATCTTGTGCGGTTTACACCCTTTTAATACCTATATCTGTATTTCTTTCTTTCTTTTTTTCTCTCTCTTTCTCTTTTCTTTCTTTTTGCTTTTTTGTTCTTTCTTCCTTTCTATTTTTTCTCCCACAAATCTTTCTTTCTCTCATCCTTCCTCTTTTTTCCTTCCTTTCTTTCTTTCTTATTTATGTCTTTCCCATTCTCTTTCTTCCTTTCTGGTTCGGGTTGCAGTTGCTGTACACAGGGAGGCTCTCTGAGGTAAAGATATGCGTGTTTAAAACTTTCCAGGTGTTTTTGTTGTTGTTGTTGTTGTTGTTGTTGTTGTTGTTGTTTGTTTGTTTGTTTGTTTGTTTCATTTCCGATTTGCATCACAAGTTCCGGCAGCGACTCTCAAGCCTTCCCCAGATGCATGTTCTACTTAGAAATTTTGAAATTTGCTGGGAGGGGGCATGCGCTTCTTCTATCATACATATCCCATGCGGCTCCTGCACTTAGAACTTGAGAAGGTCCTCCAATGACATGCATGCTGGACCCGTCAGCTTCCAATGAATTGGGTAAACGTCACCGACTCATTTTTAGGGTGGAGTTTAGGGATCCACAAATACATTGTTTGTTCACTCAAGATTATAGGCTTCATTATACTAGTAAAGTCTACACTCGGTCTGCAGATTGGATCACTTTGGTACAGTATGTGTGCGGATTCCTGGCATTTTACGCAACAAATTTTTATGTTGGGTCTGCTGGTGTGTGGATTCTTTTTTTGAGAATATCAGAAAGCTTTCTGAACACTTAACCCACTCTCCCCAGGTGAACATATTACGAGTTTAGCCAGGCATTGATGCGGGTGGTCAGACAGTCTGTGAAGATTTGATCGAATTCAAACAAGTTTATTTTGAGGAGAGCAGAAACATTTGCAGAATTAGGAATCTGAGATGAAATTATATTATAGGCAAATTTTCTTTTTTTTTCCATTCGACAAAACAACAACACGAATAATTAGATTCCTACTTTCATTCTAACCGAATATGATTACTGTAAATTCTGTATTGTGGATCTATTCTTTCTTCCCACCGCCTTCTTTTTTTTTTTATTCTTCTCCTTCTCTTCATTTCTTTTTCTTTCTTTTCATTTCTGCGTTTATCATATTTTCATTTTCTTCTGTCTTCTCACCTCTCCTTCTTTCCGCCTCTTCTATTCTTTTAATTTCTATATCTGTATTTCTTTCTTTCTTTTTTTTCTCTCTTTCTCTTTTCTTTCTTTTGGCTTTTTTGTTCTTTCTTCCTTTTTACCTTTTCTCCCACAAATCTTTCTTTCTCTCATCCTTCCTCTTTCTTCCTCCCTTTCTTTCTTTCTTATTTATGTCTTTCCCATTCTCTTTCTTTCTTTCTGACTTTCCTCCAACAAATTTTTCCTCCCTTTTTTTCTCCCATCCTTTTTTTCTTCCTTCCCTTTCTTCTTCCTTCCCTTTTCTTTTTTTATTACCTACTTTCTTTTTTCTTTTTCTTCTATCTTTCTTCCTTCCTTTTTTTTCTGACTTTCTCCCCACAAATCTTCCTTTCCATCCCCTTTCATTTATTATTCATTTTTTTTCCTTTCGACTTTCCCCCGTTGAATTTTTTCTTTTTTCCTTCATCTTTTTTCTTTCTTTCTTTTCATCCTTCTTTCTTTCTGACTCCTCCCTTAGATCTTCCTTTTCTTTTTTCTTCCTTCCTTTTCCTCTCTTCCTTTCCTACTTTCTTTCTTTCTTTACTATTCTCTTTCTCTCTATCCATCTATCTTTCTTTCTGAACTCCCCCCTAGAAATTCCCCTTCCCTTCTCTCTCTTTCCCTTCACTCCATCTTTCCCTCTTTATTTTTTCCTTTCCTTCATTCCTCTTTTCTCTCTCCCACAATTTTTCCCCTCCTCTTCTATTCATTTCTCATTTTCTTTCCTTCTTTCGTTTCTTCCTCTTGGCTTTCCTCCCTCAAATCCTTTCTTCCTTTTTCTTTTTTTCTCTCTTTCCTTCTTCCATTCTTTCTTTCCTTCCTATTTTTCCTTCCCTCTTTCTATTGTTCTACTCCTTCTTTTCCCTCATACTACTTCTCATTCTTCAAGTCTCACGTGTCTCAGGAACATATTTGGACAGATTGGAAAACTATCAGGTTTATAAACCGGACATAAGTAGTTACTTCGTCACTGCAGTGGTCATGTGATACACGCACACACCACAGCATACCAAAGGCATGGAAATATACATACACAACAACCACACACACGTACACAAACCCATACGTATACACACAACACATACACGAATATATCTGTTTGCGTGTACATGAGTTTATATGGGGGTGTACACGATTGTATGCTGGCGTATGTACGCATGACATCATATGTATACGAGGGTAGTTCAAAAATTTCTCAGTCCTCATCTGATTTTCGAAATAGAATATTTATTGTATCATGTCCGATCTGTACGCTTTATGGTGAAGTATTGCGCTGAGTGCTTTGACAAGGGAGGAGATTATGCTGAAATATGAATATTTGTTACGCAAATTGATGCATCTGGGTACGTCCGTTGGGGGTGTATGCGTTTTTGCGTGTATATGTATAAGAGTTGGCATGTGGGCGTGTGTGTCTGTTATTGCGTACGTGTGTGTTTTCTGAGTGTGTGAGTGTGAGCAGGAGTGTCACAGTCTCGCTGTGGAGAAATAGTGTTTGCATGTAAGAGAGAGAAAGAGAGAGTCAGTCATTCGATCATATGTGACTAAAGCCAAGAGCGTATGAATAACAACCGACGGAGCAGCCGCACCACTAATACTATTTGTAATCATCGCCCAGTTGCATTGAATCAAACCACAGTAGTTTTCAACAAATCCTACTGGTGAATGAATGAAATCAGTGGGTGCTATTTATCTACCGTCCCACCACAGCGGAATTTGACACAAGGTCGGGCTTAACGTGGGGAAAATAGGAGACACCCTTCCAAAAATGTCTCCAGCCGACGCTGCTACAGTTGAAAAGCGCATCGTAATGGCTAGACAACCTCTGCCACAAAAGCGTCCACCAGGGGGCCTGCTCCTTTAGCTGCAATGGAGCAGTGCTGCCCTGGGGAAACAGAGACCCCGCAGCTGGGCTGAATAATAATGGGAGATCCCAAGGACGAGTCCAAAGGCCTCCAATGCGCATAGCAAGCGCACCCTCTGTCAAACCTCATTGGCTAACGCTTGCACCGACGCAATCGCTCTTTGACACACACTCCCTCTCCGGCCCATTCAGCAGGCAAGAGTCAGTGCCGACTCCTCAGTCTATGCCGGGGAACAGATACTACACTTTAATCCTGAAGAACAGGCCAGAAAAAGGGTGTGGGTAAATGAATGAAATCAGTGGGTGCCGAAATTAATTAAATCTCCACCTGCTGACGTTACAAAAGAGACAAAAACAAGACAACAACAGAGCGCATACCTGTGCCCACGCCATTGTCACTAAAAACTAAATGAAGATCAGTTCTTTTTTTATCTGCGATGCAGGAGGGCTAACAGTAAAAGTAATTTCTCGACACACCCAGAAATCACACGAATTCTCCATTTGCCCATAGCCCATCCTTTTACGAAATACCATTGAAATCCATTGAGAACTTCTGGAGATATTGTATAGAAAGAGGTCGAGTCCCTCACTACCAAATCCAGATAATTCTTTCTCACCCAATGGACAACCCTTTTCACTGATATCCATCGAGAACCTTTACAAATTGTGAGAACATATATCTACGAAGTAGGGGAGGTAATTGTAAGAAATATTGGATCTGCTCTAAAATTCAAACCACTCTCCCATAGTACATGGTGCTCCTACCTGAAAATCATTGAGATCCTAAAAAAACTTTTGTGGATATTGTCTGAACATATATGTATACGTAGTCGGGTGCTGTAAAAATAAGATTTGCATTTATATCCTTTATCAGGAACAAGGACACAAGTACGAAGCATCCAGCGAGAATCAATCTCACATTCCTAGTAATGCTCGACCAGAATACTTTGCTGATCAGTGTTAGCAATCTTTCGGTGTTCGTCGCCAGCCAATTCGGCCATTTACAAAATCAATTTCGGTAGAGATGAAGTGATTAAAACGTCTATGCCTATTCAGATACATCTAAATTTATAAGGATTAAATCAAACATTAAATATGGGATTATATTGAATTAAATCAAATCAAATAATAGACCATTGGATTTATTATCAATATATACTCTTATACAATTATTAATCAAAACTTTTATACTAATATTAGTACATACTTTTATATACTTTTATCAATAATTTCTCGCACCAAAAACAAACAAACAAGAACGGAAGAAGGAAGGAAATAAAGCAAATAGTAACAAAATGATTAAACGAATAAATCAAGAGGGGAAAGTCAATCTTCTGACTTCTCTGCCTTCTTTTTTTTCACAGTGAAGGAGAGATTCTTTTTTTTTTGTTATAGATTTAGCCATTTGAGATATCAGATACGATAGGCCACGAGTGACTAAAAACCTGAATGTCTCTATACGCCTATATTTATAAGTATCAAATTACTTAAATACATTTAAATCTAACGTTAAAGAGAACGCCATCTGCTATATTCAATTATATATATTCGTTTTGCAAAAATAGGAAATCAAATTAGTATTAGAGACGGAATTAAATTGAATAGAATACTAGAGACAGGGAGACATTGGGTGGATTTGTTATTTTATATCTATAGATACATTTACACTATGAATCAATAACTTCTCCCATTGTAACCGAAAGAACAAAAACAAATCAAGAGAACAAAATAAAGCAAATAAGAATTAATTGAATTGATAAATTGAAATTTAAAAATTTTCTGCCTTTTCTGGCTTTTTTTCACCAAGATGAAGGAGAAATTCATAAATTTCATTTTTTCAAATTTGATTCAATCCTGTCTCTAATGATCTATTTCAATAATGTGATATATTTGTTATATATATATATATATATATATATATATATATATATATATATATATATATATATATACGTGTGTGTGTGTGTGTGTGTGTGTATAATGCTCTTCCAACTTAAGAATAGAGTACTCTAGTGGATGGGGAATTATGCATGAATGAATATATCGCTTAAATTCAACCTTACTGTGTAGGACAGGGATAAGATGCTAGCCTCTGGGTCTGAAGCGAAGGTTTCCATCCTATCTCATGGTACTGGATGGTTATTGGATAGTCTATAGCCACACCGAATGGGTTGTAATACAACGGAACAGCTGTCCGTGGATGACACAATTATTTAATCATTATATATATATACATATATATATATATATATATATATATATATATATGTGTGTGTGTGTGTGTGTAACTAATGTTTTGGCCACGTCTCTAATACTTGATATAATCCATATAAATTTAGCGTATTTAGACGTTTTTAGTCACTTCTGCTCTATCGTACCTGATTCCGTGAATGGCTGAACCAGCTGGCGACGAGAGAATATCTAATATGGATATTTTACAATTGTGATTCGTCTTTTGTCATATGGTAGGATCCATTACCGTACATATCGGAGTAAAAGTAGAATTTGTAGCCTTTATGGTGGATTCACGTCGTCATCCTGGAGAAGCAATGGCCGTGCGAGAAAACAAAAACCTGATCTATTGGACCAACAAATTCGCTCTGCAGAATCTCCACCACATAACATGCTGCAGTTAGAGGACCTGCAGTTAGAATCCCAGAAGAAACAATAAATGGTCTTGTATTGTAGGGTTGTGTGTAGTTTTGTGTATACATTGAGGACTAACGCCCTATTAGACAAACGGTTATAATGTTTTGGCTCATCACCGTTTGTGTAATGAATCTAGCGAGAACGAAAAAATACATAAAAACTGTTCTTGCAAACTGTCACCGGAAGAATACAAACAGTTTAATTTCGCCCCTCCTGGCCACGTCCGATTTGCATCTGGCGCTATGGCAACATCCAGTTGAAAGCAATCGACACCCATGGCTTTTCCGTTTCTCCATCGGCAATTTTCCGTATATGTTTCTCTATTCGTGTGCACGCGTCTGCCTGTGTACGCGTGTGTGCGCTGGTTTGTGTGCACAAGTGTGTGTAAGTGTGTGCGTGTGTATGTTCTATCCGTTCGAGCAGGATTTGATGTGATATTTAGAACTGGTTTTTGGTTTGCATTTTCACAGTATCCTCATTGTTTCCAGATGACGGATCTTATTAAAGAGCAGCTGCAAGTGTCACCTTAATCAATGGGAACAAAAATAACAGCAAATTCACCTTGCAGGTCAAACACTTCCGTCAATGTACCATTTCATTGGAAACAAGTTCCCCCGCTATCCGAAATAAAGCATTACGTTACCTGAAATATCGTAGAGTGAAGATGTAATTACTATCAATGACTGTTCTCAGATCCCAGAAACGGTGATGGCGATATGTTATATTATATCATCAGATGCTGGGGAGGTGGAAGTGCGTGCTGTCTCTATGAAGGCTTGCAACAAAACATACAACGCGCTTTTTTTTGCTTTTCTTTTCTTCTCGTAAAAGAAAACAAGTGGTGTAAAAATAATATTCGAAAAGCGGGAGTCACCTGCAGAGTCTGGCACAAGGCTAAAGAAAAATGAAGAGGACAGGGAGTTGTGTGAGCTATTGTCATACAACCAGCGAATAACTTGCCTGGAAAATCAGCATTACAAATTCAAATTTATACTCAGGTTAGAACATGACTAGAAAACGCAAATAGCGAATGGTTGTAGGATCAAACCCGAATGCTGTAGGGTCAGACTCCACCCTACCTCCATTACAACTGAATATGATAACTGAAATGTTTGTATCCTAAATATAATCGATATATTCGTTTATAAGAGACTTGTGAGTTAGGCTCAGTTGTTAAGTTAGCCGCCTAGCGATCACTTGGTTGAGATATTCAAATTGTGGTTAGGGAATGGTAATTATATGTATAGGTTTGATTTAATATGGCGTGATAGACAAACAGTGTTTAGTTTACTTCCCTAAACTTGTTTATAATTGTTCTTTTGAAGTTCTTGTCACAGAGGTTGGGAAATGAAAATCAAATCCAACTTGGATTGAAATTGGACCAGGAAGTTTGACGAATTCATGTAAGCAATCGTAAGGTAATCTAATGTACTGTGATTCGAAAACAGAGAGAACCCTATGTGCTTGTTGTGGACTGATGGGCAATGAGACCCCCGATAGTCATCTAGGGAGCTGAAAGCTGGAACCTAACAAAGAGAGATCACAAGATAGCATGATATAGCATGAGAAAAAGTAAGTGTGAGAGATATCATGAAATCTATTGGCAATGGGCTGATCATGTTGTCAGACAACCGCTGGATATCACAACTCACCAGGTCCATCCTCAGAGATCATATGCAAAATTGTGGCAGGTAGAAAATAAGATGGTATGACAATCCTGACATGTTTAAGAAACATCGGAGCTACGATTGAGAGAGCTAAAGAAAAGCAGAGAAGGCTCCGATCGGGTTGGGGACACGTGACACTTCTACAATGTAGAAACTGTCAATCATATAGTATTTCAATGTAATACTGATGGTGAAATGTGGTTACAGTTCACTCCCATTACTTCATTTCAGATTCAAATGATATTTACAGACCCTTGACTGTAAGGAATAGACAACTCCGTTACCAACTTTTACACAAATGTCTTTTTATAAAATATTCCCAGCTGACTTTAATGATCAGATTAAGTAGATATAGCTACATTTGACTGACAGTCTATCCATTTTTATCTTTGTTCCCGCCCAGACATGATCTCCATTGTAGGGACAGGCTATTATGTATGGAGCACCTACTCTGTTATATGGACAATTCCGCATGCAGCCAAGTAACTTCTGAAACTTATAGAAAGACAATTTTGCTATGGCAGGTTTTATAGGTTTTCATTCGTGATAGGTTATAATCTGTCATTTTCCACATACCTGCCATACCTCTCAGGCCGGAGAAGGACTGGGTTGCAATATATGACCTGTTTGTTGACAAAGACTTCTTAGAAAGCGAAAGTGAAACGCATCCTCAGTTGGAGACAGAGAATACACATCTCGTTTGCTGGAAGCAAAGGAATGGATATGTAATTTATCAAACAATATATAATCTGCTTTGCCGAGCAGATCACTAAAAGAGCTGCAAGCCTCATTGTTCACTACAAATACATTCTGCCATGAATCATTGACGATAAATCTGAAAAAATGGTGGAATTTTGCCAATGGGCTTCATTGAAATTATGGCCGTCCATTTTCCCTGGTCTTAAAGGATAGTTCTCCCAATCGCAGCCTGATAGAACATGGTAACCTTTCATCTTCGGCAAACGTAATCTGACTCTGTGACAGTATGTCTATTTGTTCTCTGGCGCGGAACAGTTTTTTTTCAAAAGTTTTCCGTGGCAATGTGCGCCAAAAACGAGAATCGGTCATGACACACTGCATGTCTAAACTCCAACATGTTTAAATATTATCAAAACCTCATTGGATTACTTCATATCAAAAATCCCAAGCAGGGGCTGCCAGAAACAGTTACACTTGAGGCTAAACGATGTAGGACTTGAAGGGATCGATAAAAAAGACCTGAAAAATAAAGGGGTAGTTTTCCTATAGCACAAACCATTTTGGCTTCATTGGATATTCCGGTAAAGGGGTGGCGTCGAGTACTGGCTGCCTTGAAGCGACATCTGTGTGAGAAGCACAACTAATAGAGTAATAGGAGATGACTGTTACACGATGATGAGGTACCATCCATGGGCCTGCGAGGAAATGGTCATGCTCAAGTTGGAGTCCTTTTGCTTTGAGAGATGTTTGTCCCAAGAAAAAGATATTGAAATCCTATATGTCCAAAGCTTTGGAGTGCATTTGAGAGAAAAGAAGTTTTAGAACAAGTGGGTGGAATCATGGAAGACTTGGAGTCCAGCAGAAAAATCATGGAAAGACTTTAGGATTAGTGCTCATTCTTGAGCGTTACAAACCATGCTGAGTGGCCAGTGGAAGCGACATTTGGAAAATGTCCAAAATATCCTGCCATAACACTGTTTCAACGGATCACACTATATGTATTGCATGCCAATATATTTGGATGAAATTGAAAACCTCTCTCAATTTGCACCAGATGTATTTGAGGTATTTCAGGCAGGAAAATTCACTGTCCATTTGCTACAGAGGAATTTCAATGGATTTTGGACGACCTTTGTATTAGAACAAACATGTAATAAAGGGGGCAAGATAAGCCTTTCAAAGGAATAACTCACAATGAAGCGACCCGTAACAAATACATTAATACACTGCTATTCTTGACTCTCGCACTAGAGGCTGTTTAAGGAATGTTCTACATGGACTCTCACTGCTAGACCTTCATGACCAAAATGACGGTATAAAAATCAAGTTGACAGTGATAGATACAACTCTTGGAGCCAAAGCAACTTGGGTTAGCATCTATAAAACATGCCAGTTCCAGCAATGCTAACAAAATCATTGCACCCACATTTGTAACACAACAGAGAAGGTAAAGAAGAAATAAGACAAAGAGAAACCAAGTGGCATTAATTTTTCGAATTTCTTTTAACCGCTGTTTTTGTTGTAATTCCAATTGACAATCAAGCGTCTATTTTTATTTTCATTCATAAATCTTACACACATTATTTCAAATATTAAATCTTACCATACATTTATAGAACATGGAGTACATATTTTACTGTAGAAGCTTTCTTTTCCATAAGTTAAAATACGGTGCCTATTGCACTGGTTATACAAAATATAAAGTCAACCAGCGTTTTTGGAAATCCAATGTTACTGGGTAATTCGCAATACGGTAACGTGATGACAAATGGAAATGATCTTTCAGCAAATGGGAATGAGGCTAAAAAGTCATCGGTCAAAAGAGATTTGGGATGATCATACAGACCCAAGAGAAATAAGTAGTATCAGACAATGGTTTTGTTACAAGGGTCCTTGCTTACGTCATGAGGCGAGGATTGATGCATTCAGTTATGAATGGCTAAATTATCCACCTTCATTGTTTGAACTTGACCTGGGTGAGTTTTCCATGTTGAAAGGAACCAAATCAGACTTTTTGAAGACTGCTGGATCAGGTTGTTGATTGATGGGTGCCATTGAAGGAATTGCCTCTTGGTGGTGTATCTAAGTTTGTATTATTGGTGCAATGACATTTATCTAATGTTTTCAGACTCTTCCAGCTGTTTCGTTTGTGTAACTCCAGGAGAGATACAAGAATAAAATCCTGAGTCTAAAACCCAATGACTGTCAGTGGGTACAGTTCATTTGTTACAGGTATGACTTTGGTATAAAGAGTCTAAAGAGGGGTCAGAGTCAACGGTGGGGAATGAGTATTCCTGGGCACGTTCCTGCTGATACTTTGACCATTCCTGCATGGAGAACAATCCTGTCAAACCCTCAAAACAAGGCAAATCTACTGTTATATATGATGGTTAAATGCTTGTCCCTGACGTCTTAATTCTCATACTAGGAATTTCGTCTGTTGCCATTCGTGTAATAAAAAAAATAGCAACTGTTGGAGCTGATACTAGAATATTTGCAAATGTTTCAAACTGTCCTGGTACAAGCATTATTCTGATATCGTTATATCATTTCCCCAGACTAATGAACTTTAAACAGGGTTGAAGAGAATGACATTTTCCTCCCCATTCATGACTCGGTAAAATCATTAAGTGATGCTGTGGGTCAGGAAACTTTGCAAGTTACTGTCAACCTACTTAGTTGCTATGTTTTATAAGCCTGCAATTGAGTGAGTTATCCTCTTAGACAGGATAGGGTAGAATATATCTGACTTAACCAGATATATACGGCAAGTCTTCTTTAATAAATTACATGCATCCACCTGAAGATTCATTTCACTTTCTAAGGAATCTTTGTCAACTTATCTTGTACAAATAAATCACATGTTGCAACCCAGTCCTTCTTGACAGATTATATCCTATAATGAAGGAAAACCCATCAAAACCTGACACAGCAGCATTGTCTTTCTGCAACTTCTCATTTGCATTTCGATTCCGGACTGAGATAAGATTTGAAACAGGTCTGGTTAGTCACCCAATCTTCATGTGACCAACATCTTTTGGTTGCATGCCGTGATGGGGTGGGAATTTTAAAAAGAATCGGAAAAAAGGTGATCAATGAATAATTTTCTTTAGTTATGATAGAAATAACTGGGAGTTAGTATGAAGGTAAAAAAGCTAGTCAAGATAAATACTAATGGATAAGTTACTTATCTTGCCTTTTGTTGGACAATGATCACCAAAAAGTCAAAATTAACAAAATAAAAAAAATAAGCTTCAACGTAGCCGTACATGAACTAATGGACCAATTTAGCGCAAATTGGAATCCAACTAAAAGGTTATTGGTGGGGGAGTTCTAAAAAGAAATTGTAAACATGATAAGGAGAAAATGTTTCAATGTTCAGTCTTCTAGCTCCATTGGTACTGCTTCTATAGATGGCTAGCCAATGATTCTGATTTGCAGTTCTGAAGAAATCCAATAAAGATGAATCTAAAAATTACATATTATAGATTAGCGTATCTCTGAATTTTTGAGATGAGGTATTATTATTATTTCTATTATTATTCGGACTATCCTCATCTTGGTTGTTTTTCATACAACGTTTCGGCCGTTGTACTCTACGGCCTTAATGAGGTATCATCTGGTAGGTGTGGGGAAGTAACGAACCGAACCCTTTATTTAACCGACGGGGGTATATTGACTGCACTCCTCTCTTAGCATTAGTAATATTTTCGAATTATTATTGTCTCACACTGGGATTGAACCTAGAACCATTAGATTACTTGCAGTAATTATGTCTGATTCTGTAACCACTACGCTATGTGTCCAGATGATACCTGATGAAGGTTGTAGAGTACAACGGCCGAAACGTTGTATGAAAAACAACCAGGATGAGGATAGTCCGAATAATGATAGAAATAATATTATAGATTGTTCTTCATATTTTCTATAAATCATCTTCTTTGACCTCCGTTCTTCGGGATTGTCTAAATTAAGATATAAAATATGTAAATTAGTAACATTGAAGAGAAGTAACCAGCATACTTTGAAGCCGTAGTTTCGCACGACGGACAGATTACTATTTTACACAACAATTATGGCCACCTGCCACAAAGCCCGACCCCTTCCAAACTCTTTGGTACAGGCACTGCCCTAGTACTTACTATCATTAGAATTAAATCTATGATTCTCTTCTGTATATCGGTTATTAAGTAGAATCCAGTGTCTTGAATCATTATTTGAATAGAATTGATTGTCCTGTTTTTACTATAATCTGCAGACGATCTCCAACCAGATTTATTTGATCAAAGCAAATAACGTCTAAATAATTAGTACTTGTCCGTCATATGTCAATGGTTATCAAAAAGGATGGGTATTTGAGAGGAATGCAGTTATTTCAGAATTAGGCTTTTCCTATGTATCAAGGGAATTAATACGCCTGAAATAATAAGTATTTACAAAAAAATAACCACAACATAAGCGATTGGTCTGAAATACGAAGTCTGTCTGGAAAGTATTCAGTCATTTTTAATATATTGAGAACCGATAGAGCAGCCTAGATTTAACCTTACTAAAATTCAGTCAAGACCTAACTGTATAGGCATGATCATATCTCGAGAAGAGATGGTTTTTGATCGATACTGCCAAGGCAGAACAATTGTGTCATGGTAACCTATTGATGATCCTCCCAAGAAAAATTCAATTTCTGGGTAAATATATTGACATCTTGAGCGCCTTATGCTAACAACCGTGGCAACTATCTTTTCCTTTCATCTAATTTTTCATTCTTGGAAAAATGTTTTTGAAAAGTTTGGGCGACTTACTTGAAATTTTATAAGAGGAAAGAAAGGACAGGTCGGATCAAGTACATAATGACACCAGTTCTGTGCAGGGCAGAGGTAAAATGCCAGCCTCTGGGTCTGAAGCGAATGTTTCGATCCAACCTCGTGGTACTGGATGGGATATTGGATAGTCTTTAGCTTCACTGAAAAGTTGTAATGCGGATGACTTAATTATCATATATATGCTAAGCTCAGAGTAAACATGCACAAGGCCATAGTGTTGGGGTACCCAATGAGGATCGAAGGACAAGAGTGCTAACTACTTTATTATGTTAATATTCCCAATCTCCCCTTGTTGACCAACAGACAATTTTAACACTTTTGTCAGCAGAAAGAAGACCAATAGAGAATCGTAGAAACAAGACCAAAAACAATGGAAAAACAAAATGAATACTAATTTCGCTTTATCTGATAAATGAGATTGTAGGACTCACAACAAATACTTATCAGTTAAAGTAACTACGTATGCAGTTGCAATTTATGAACATACAAGTTTTTTTAGTATCCATCTGGACTAAATAGAGTCCGACGGACTTGGATGATGCGATGTTTTATAAAACAAACACTTAACAAGATTCACTCGGTTATAGTAAATGCAGCGGTCTCACTGTATATAAGTTCATAATGTCGTGTCACTGCCAATTGAGTTACCCAACGGGAGAGTTTCTGGTAACATACGCGTAGCAATATCCTCTCTGATTGGTTGCCAAGTTATATCAAAGTTGTGAAACTGTTTCTAGATATATTCAAAATGCTCAGATATTTTCTAGATTAGCATTGTACTTTTGAGCTCTGCCTTTTTTTTCATCTTAGTATCGCTTTCGATCACAAGTTTATGGATAGACAGTAAAAGTAAGTAGTTCAGTGCAATTTCATCATAAGGAATGAAAAGCATATCACTCTGTTCCGTTCAAAATTTGAGAACGGCAGGAGACAAGAGACTGAAATGTAATAAAAACTAGAAACAAGACGAAACTTGTTCAAGAGAATCGTGATATGATACTGAATAGAAATGACTAAAAAAGATCGTGGCAAAATACAAACAAATTATAACCTATTATTAATCTAGACTAAAATTTCTTTTATCTTAATTTTATTAGCTTTTCATCACAACCACTTTGACTGTCAGTCCATGGTCGTTATTAAACTACGTAGATCGGGAAAGGATAAGTTTTCACTGGGACTCAGACTTTATCCCCTTTACCCCTGGAGAGTCTGGTTATCTGTACCACCTGCTCTTAGCGATTAAACACGATGAACCTTGGCAGAAGATCAAATCCAGCCTTTGAACCTTCGTTCATTTTTCCCGATCTCTCGGCATCAGCTTTGTTCTTGTTTTTTTACTAGTAGTATTTATTTCCGATCCACACTGTTTACTCATCGTTGAAGACTGACGGGTCTGCGTTGTTGGGATAGAATCAGGCTTGCCAATTTAGAAGTGACTTTTTAATTTTTCAATTCTGGAAATTACACTCTAATTCGAAAATTCAAAAAAAAACTCGATTGTCAACACGGGACTTTAAGACGTGAATTTACAAACAATCGAAATACAAACATTGTCATCACTGGAATCACAATTTTTAAAAAATAAATGAATAAATGTTCAAATTGGTAACCGTGGATGGAATGCATCTAAGATTAAGATTAAAAAACACGAGCCGAAAATTGATAATTGTTGACAATATCTCATCAAACAAAAATATCAAGACAACGTTGCTGGTATTAATACTACAGGTTATAACCTGGTCTTTGCGTTATGTTGGAATGATATGAAAATTGGTCCAGTCCTTGGGGTGAACCATCTCCCCCAATCCTCCAGTTAGTACTATCACAACTATTAATGCTATGGACCTTAGTGCAGTGGACTCATCGTTGAACTTATGGTTCTTGTATTTATTTTTCAAGATTGGCGTATTATTGGCGAAAAGAAGCAACATTTCTGGTATACTATCTTAATTTAATGAAAAAGAAAAATGCGACTCAAATATTAAAAAAAATGCTTTCAACTCCAAAAGCGAATAATTCATTATTTTTATTAAATAATGACCTCAAAGTGCAACAGTAGTGGTGTTGATAACGTGAATATACCAACTAGAAGTCGTAAAGGACTTCCTTCAAGTGCAAAGGTAACATTTTCCGGCTTAATAAGGAAAGAAAAAATCGAATGCTGAGGTCGCTAAGACCTACGGTAAGAACAATTTTTTTTTATCAGTCACATAACTTTTATTGTTGAACTCAAACTATCATTGTGTTTAGACTTTATTTTCTTTTGTCAAAACAATGACATTGATCACATCAAAAATCAGTGACGTTCATGACAGCTCGATTAAGAGTTGCGTACGCAAAAAAACTGATGAATTCATTCTCTCAACTCAGGTCGATTTGTTTCATTATAGGAACTACAAATAGAGTTGAAAAGAAACATGTAGTTTTGGAATAATATTGTATGGAGAAATGAATTCCGTTTCGTTTACTTTTTAGATTTTAATGAAGTAAGGGAGTTTGACTCAAGCTTGTTGCAGTAAATCGTCACGATTGTTCTATTTCTTTATTGTTAAACTTTAGTCCAAAACTGGAGTTGACTTTGTTTTCTTACCGCATCAAGAACAAACCTAATTGAATCTATGGGAATCAAAACATCCCCTTATCGTGATTTGGAATCACGATCAACTAATTGGCAGTCGTATCTCTTATCAACTGAGCTGAATTGATAAATTTTGCATATCTACCAAATTTATGTTAGAAATACGCAAGGTCTTATTTCATTCTAATAAATAAATGCCTTAGTACTTGAAAATATATTTTCATATATATTTTTTTATCATTGTATAAAACAAAAGTTGCAGTAGACTTCTAACGGAATAAAATCACAAATTGTGCCTAACTCATAAATAAAACCTTATCATACGTATGAGTCTACAGCGAAATACATGGCATGTATGGGATTCTGTACAATCCACGGTTTCGGGCAACCGCTGCCTGGCCTTGGAGAATACAGGTCTTCCCCGCAATCCGGAAGAGATATAAAAACCTTTCGTAAGTCGAAAAGTGAAGAAGTAATTACCATTAATTTATACAAGAAAAACTTTTGAGCGTTTCTAGACCTCTAAATTGATGATAATGGTATGTTTGGCTGAGTCATCGGAGGTTTAGATAATGGCAGGTAAAGGACACTGAAGTGCTACCCTATTTCATGAAAGTCTAAAAGTAGCATGAAGTATACTTTCAAAAAACAGGGGATACGTATATTCCGCTCGGATAAGGGTAGAAAACTACAATTTAAAGTAGAAGACAAACGAACAAGCTTCCCGTATTGAAGGATCCTGTGAAACTGACAGAAAATTGAACCATAACTCTAACAAAAAACAAAAAAAACAAAACAAAAAAGAAAACAAGCCTGGCTGCTGCAGGGTCAAAATTCATTCCAACATCTCATCCGACTGAAGATCATAACTGCAACTTTTTTTTATTGCATATATGATAAATAAATCCGTTGGTATATGAAACTTGTCAGTGTAGCTCAGTTGGTAAGAGCTCCTTCCAAGCACATGAACGTGATTTCAAAGAACAGTAGGTAAATGTTAATGTTATACATCGGTTTGGCTTAATGGGACAGCACAGACAAAAAGGTTTTCTCCGCTGAATTTGGTGAGAGTTGTTGTTACAGGATGAAAACAAAGTCGACACCAATTTGGACTGGATTTTGACAGTTGATTACCTACAAGCTGCAGACGTTTCACAATATCCGGGCGTGTGACGAATGTCGGCAATGAAAGCAGCGAAATCCGTTCGTTAAATCGTCATCTTTGAAGTGTGAAGCGGGTAACGCCTCAAATGTTTGCTGTCGTTTCAACATTCCGTCTTATTTTTTTTCATTTTATTCTTTTTACAATCACTCTTTATAGACAACACGTTAATGCAATAATCGAAGCAGGCAGACAAGATGATTGGTCTCCAATTGACGTCATTTCCGCTTCTTTCATTGACAATACCCGGATGTGAATAGAAACCGGAATGCTGCAAATCGGTTCCTTTTACCCCCTTCTGCTCTTGTGAGACAAATTAAGAAAAGATTTTTGAAAAAATAGATAGTATCAATGTGTACATACCTCAGAGAGCCGCTTTGAAATGACCGTAAATTCCTCTCAATCATACGGAGACGAACAGGCTTACATGACAACCGGTGAGAGAAACACAGCGGGTTGTAGTTTACGGATGTCAAGAAGAGTAATAAAACGCCTGGGTCCCAATCCACTTCTATAGAAACAGCGGTTGAGGAGTTCAGGTTTTGCTGATATGGTTACGAAACAGTAGTACTCGATGTTGAGCAATGATTATTCAAACAATCAAGGAGATATTATGGCTAAAATGGGATCGATTCTTACTGGATAACGTATCACTCATTAACTTTTGCTAGACTCGACTAACATCAGTAAGTATCATCATATGTAATGGAACGTTGTTTAAAACCGAGCGAAATCAGAGAAGCACTTTACAACAACATGTAGACTGAGTGTATGTCAAATAAGTTCAGATTTCAACTCGATGTAGCTTCAGCTACTTAGAGACAAGATAAGGAAATCTAGGTTTCAGAAGGAAGAGCGAGAAAAACACCCGAATTCTACCTTATAAGCTTTGAAATCAATGAGATGAAAACATTTTTACGACCACTACATTACAATAGTACTCCTGAAAAGGCCTTAGAGTAGATCGACCGAAACGTCCTGTTAACAACACGACCAATAAGAAGTTCGATCGTCCGAAAACCTATTTGAAAGTATGTAATGTCTGTGGAGTAATGTGTAGAAAGCTAATCTCATTGGTCATCGATCAGTTTGAAACGCTTGAGGAGCCCTACACATGTGATCTTGTTCCGGACTGAGTTAAATCTTGTAAATAACCATTGTAATTACATCTGATTGAACTTTTTAGATGAGGTATCGTCAATATGTATAGATTTTTTTCAGACTGATGTCCTTATCTTTGAACACATTTAGACCGTTACACCATACAGTTTTCTTCAGTTGGGTGTCCTAAATGGGGAGAGTTTGCAATGTTGGGACAAGGGGACCTCTTCTATGGCCATAGGGTACAACGGCTGAAACTTTGTGTTCGAAAGATGAACCCAAATGAGGACAACGGTCGGAAAAAGTATCTATATATATATATAATCGTAGAGGTTATTGTTTAGCAAGCTCGTCTCTAAGACCATTATCACTATAGGCAGTAAGATTCTCATTGTGTGCCAAACACTTGGTACGTTGTGCCAGACAAGGTGAACTTCTTAATCATCATCATCATTATGTAAAGTCTGTTGTTGCACGTATGCCTGTGTTTTTTGTTTTTTTTTCGCTTTTCGGGTTCACCAAACCAAAATGTATTTCTTCAAGATTCGATCCCGTGATCTCGTTAAAGCTTCTTATCTCCGAAATCAAATCTTACCAATTTCTCACGAAGAATCGACTTGATTAGCCTGAATGTTCTTTTGCACATGATTCAGTTCTTAGTTCCGAGACATTCTTAAACTGGGCTGATCTTTTGTTGAGGGGAAAGTAAATGGAATAGTGAAAAGAACAAGGAAACTCTTAATGACATCTTACTTTTTTGCCAGTCGGTATTTCTGCCGTGATCCCGAAGGATCCATATCAACAAGGGCATTTCGGTGCAGAGCAAGCTAGTCTCGTATACCATTACTGGTTGTGAAATCGAACCTCACTGGGTGTTCTACTCCAGTTGCTTAATGACAGTCTAAGCTATTTTTTCATGCAACTTGCACAGGGGAGAATCATGCTCAACATCACATGGAGAGATCACAAAACAGAACTGTATATTAGAGAAAAAAACAGTGATTATAAAAAAATAAAACGGAATGTTGAAACGACAGTAAACATTTGAGGCGTTACCCGCTTCACACTTCAAAGATGACGATTTGACGAACGTATTTTGCTGCTTTTATTGCCGACATTCGTCACACGCCCGAATATTGTGAACCCTCTACAGTTTGTAGGTAATCAACTGTCAAACGCCAGTCCATATTGAAGTTGACTTTGTTTTCATTCCGTAACAACAATGACAACAACGTCAACAATCCATACCATATTGAGGGATTCTATGGAATCTATTTGAAAACTCAAATAGTAGTGGGCTGGTCTTGTTGCAAAAATGTCAGACAACCGTCGAACATCACGACTCGCAATGTGCATCCCCAGAGACCATATGCGAAACTCTGGCTGGTCAAAGATGGCGTGGTAAACTTGACAAGTTCAGAAAGTATTGGTTGATGTCTGGCGAATCCTGGAGAAGGTCTATGTTGGACGAAAGAAGACTGATGATGATGACAAGCAAGCCAGGAACCACGTTCCAGGTAAAGAGCGTGTAATAGGGTGGATGTGTGTAATAGCCTACGTGTAATAGCATGGCATATTTTCTTGCAAACATTATTGGTTGTATCAACAACCGTAACAAATAATCTTATGCATTAAGGTTTGTGAGTGCTGCACTAAGCACCAGTGTGCAGTAGCGAGAATCAGGACAATTATTTGTCGTATGCTACTTTTTACGTGTCTTAGTATGGTTGTGGTACCGGGCTTTTCTGTATTTCATCCATCTTTAATTTTAGTCTACGGTCGTCAGTAAATATTGCAGGTTAGAAATAAAGGATAAGTTCTCGGTGAGAGTCGAACATCCCTTTACCTTGGAAAGCCTGCTTATCCGTATCAGCAACTCTTACCAACTGAACTAGAAGACGATCAAATATAACCATATAGTCTTACCCTTTATTATTTCCCGATCGCTCAGTGTCATATTTTCTCTTTTTACACAAGTAATATCAGAAACTGTGAAAAAAAAACCCGTTAATAAAGATTTTTTCAGTTTTCAAGTTTGAGCTGACTGGCTGACTGGCTGACTTGCTAAATAGATAGCTATACATATAAATATATAGCCTGTGTATACGCCACGTCAAATGAGATAGAGAGCTGAAAACTTGAACATATGTTCCCTATTATGTTGAGAATTTTTTTCCGATCCCTCCTAAAAAGTTTTATGGGGTTTTAATTTGTAATCTAAGTTTATGCTAAATTTATCCCCTGGTTTGTTTCCGGCAGCATCTATGCTTTTTTTTTCTTCAAATTCCAACAAAAGACAAGAGAAGTAACTCATTCGTAGATCACTCGTCCTTCAAATTGTTTTATTGATCACTCCCAACACGACATGCAAGTGATGGTTTCTATTGAATAACTGATCCATTAGTAATATTATTTTGGTTTTATTTTTTCATTACATCAAGCATGTCAGTCACTATTAATCATAAAGCTTGTCTTTAAAGCGAATACTGTTATACTACATTTTAGTCTCACATTTGAACTATTCATTTCTAAAGGACTAAATGATATTTTTGTGCTCTACTAGTCACAAAACGATTGAATCTCAAGCGGCTTCACAAGCAAATAAGTAATAACATTTATACAAATCACTTAATTTATTAATACCGTCATGTGAGTTTTTAGAAAATCGTTTTGTAATATTTTATGTCATAACTAATATGATATTTGCTCTGCTCTAATAATCAAAAAAGTAATAATTTTTTACAGATTTTTTCTCAAACTCTAGTCCAAGTCTGGAGTTGACATTTGCTATCGATTTTTTTTCTTATCGTTACAACAAAAGCAAAAACAAGAAAGAGTGACCATCTGCACCTAATTCCGGGAAGTAAAATTCTCACTTTGTCTATCCCTCCGAGGTAAACCAAACAGATATATAAAATTAGCAGATCTTTACCGTGATTTAAAATCACGACCAAATGATTCTCTCTTAACTACTGCACTGAACAGACAAGTATTACTTTTCACAGAAAGTTTATGTTTGAAATACCAAAGGGCTCATTTCATTTTTAGAAATTTGTGGATACTAAAAAAATAAAAATTATATTTTTGTTATCTCAATTTATCATACCAGTAAGCAAAATGCATATCTACACAGAGAATTGATATTTTTAAAAATCTACAAATACTAAGCAAGAATATTCTAACATAAAATAGATGAAAAATATTAGTGCAGTAATACAAATAAATTGTTTCTAAATGTCATGTAACCACATGTAACTAAATTTTGTAAAATAAGATTGTTCACTTTCAACTCCACATCAGTATTTTAATAAGTCTTTACAATTATATGAACACATCTTGCTGGTATGCATTTTTTCTTACTGGTCCTGTTTTCTTTGATATTCATTTATACAAACGATGTTGTCAATTACAACAACTATTATTTTAAAAAAAAAAGAGTTCCACGGCAGATATGCGCCACCAATCACCCGAATTCAAAATAAACATACTGACCAACAGAGAAATATATACTAGAATTTTTTCATTTGTGTCTGACTTTCAAAACTTAATCAGTTCCCACTCTGAAATTTTTGTTACAAGTTTACAAATCAGAACATCACTGTATTTTTCACACAGGTAAATTAAGTATACAGGGAAATCACATCTACAGTTTAGGCATATTGCGTTATATCAAATATGAAGTAGAAATTCCCCACAAATTATACCACGCAGTTTTCAGAGCAATTTTTTGTGAGTCACTCTAACTAGAAAAGCTACTGGCAATAAAGGTTTCCACAAAATGACATAAACTTTTTTACAATTGGTTGAGTTTCACCAAAGTTATCACAAAATTAAAGTTGTCAATTTGTGTAAAAACTCAACATATTAAGGGCGAAGCGCCAAACACACTAGTCTGATATGCAATACAGCATTTGCAGTAATCAGGTCCTGTCGGAATAGAAATAGGAGACGAGTTTGACTTTGCTGCAGACCTGGGTTTTTTTTTGTTTTTTTGTTTTTTTTTATTTCGAATACGAGGTCAAAATGTATAATGACCACTTACCGCGAGTACGGCTCTCTTTGATGTTTGGTTCTGTGATCTTGTTAAAACCTCTCATCTCAGCAATCAAAGTCTTACCAATTATCCCGAAGGATAGACTAGCTTTGCCTGCAAGTTCTCTCGCATTTGACTTGGTTCTTAATTCTGTGAAGTTCTTTGACTGGACTGTTCTTGTTGAGGATTACGAGGAAGTAAAAGAATTAGAAAATAGAACAATGCAACTCTTAACAACCAACAGATTCAACTTTCACTCGAGGAAGACTCAAAAGATTGTGTTAAAAGATAACAATTAAGTTCAGAACGAAATTTTGAAAATTAATGACTCATAGCAATATTATTTGAACTCCTTAGTTATTCCTAAGTAGGTACTACCATCCCCTTGGGGTGCTAGAGCATCCAGGGTAGCGCTGGAAGGCTTGGGAATTGTAAGATCTAAAAGGGCATTGAAAATCAAGCGGTAATGAGGGGCCATGGAGCTAAGAATCCAAATTGATCCATCCTATGCATAAAGTCGTGTCAGGAACATCCTTCAAATTCATTTTTATATTATTTAATTATCTTTAGAGACTTTTGTACGATCGTATTTTTCATTATAAGATGAATGCTTGCAGTGAAAAAAATATTAAAATCCAATTTCCAGTGTATCACTTTTACCGAATTTACGGGATCGCCGATGGATTATATGCCGTAAAATAAAGTCTGAAAAGGTTTATGCAACACTGTCTTTGATGAAGTATGTATTCCTTTCATCTTATTACTGTTGCCTTTTATTGCGACTATCAATCTGTAATTCTACAATTGTTATGTATGCAGCACAGATTGTGAAAATCTAGCCTTTTTTTTATTTCCACGCCTTCTTCATTAGAATAACCGTCAACTAAAACTGCCAATATCAACACAGGTTTTTACAGTTTTTAACGAGACAGGTTGGCTGGCTATTCATGTCACGCTTCTAATCCACCCAATGGAGGTAGATAGACGGCTAACAATTTGAACATATATCCATTATGTATAAGAAGATCTTTTCTTTAAATTCCCAACTAGATAGTTTTTTAGTGGGGGGGGGTTCAATTTACGATGTAAGTTTTTGCTAAACAGGTCTTTTAGTGTATGTCTTTCATACTCATTTTGTTTCGTTTTGTTTTTTGGGGTTTTGTTAAACCAAACTCTCTCAGTGATCACCATCGAATAAAGGCGAGCAAAGTAACTTATTCATAGATCACTAATTTTCTAATTTTGTAACTGATCACCCAGGACATGGTATGCTACCGCAAGACGATGATTCGTGACAGTTTCTTTTGGATGACTAATCAGACCTCATCTTCTTTTTTTCTCATCCTCTTTGTGTAGTAATCATCACGCTGACCGACTAAAACATCTCATTCCCTCTCGATCCCTGTAGAGAGTAGGTTTTATTTTCCAGTCCATTCACCCTCGTCACTGTTCTAGTCTGCACAAACTAATTAGCTGATTTATTTGTCGAAATGTGAGGCCCACAATGTCACTCGGCCAATCAGGCGGACAGTACACAAAAAACAATGAATTCCGCCATGATTAAGGTTGGCCTTAACACAGCGAGACGCGCTGAAATCAAGCTGTTTTTTTTCTGCGGGTGTCAATGGTGGTACAGTTCTCTTTTTTCAATTCTTTCATGATTGTATTTTTTTAAATATGACTTGGTTATCACTCAATAGGAGCGAGGAACTCAGAAACAACATTGACATTCCATTATGACTGTATTTACTTTGACGCTATAAATTTACTTGTACGCAATATATATATATATATATATATATATATATATGTATGTGTGTGTGTGAGTATCAGAGAATAATGATAGATCGAAAGCAAGCGTGTGTACATATATTGAGTGTATTAAGGTACACCCAAAAAAAAGAAATTTTCAGTGGAACAGAATGTAAGATCTGTAATGAACCATTGAAAAAATCTTTACCCATTGCACACACACATATATATATATATATATATATATATGGTGGGGGTAGACTAGACTCAAGATGGGGAAATAAGATAGAAAGATATGTCGGTAAGGAATTGCAAAGCTTAGCACAATTACAGTCGTTATGTTTTACAATGGTCGAAGTTCGTATGTATGCTGTTATAACATGTTTGTTACGTGTCGGTTTCTATTGAATGACTAACCAGACTTTGTCTTCTTTATTTTCTCATCCTTTTTATGTCCTGATCATCTTGTCGATCAACTCAAACATCGCATTCCCTCTCAAACCCTGTAGAGTGTAGGTTTCATTTTCCATTCAATTCACCCTTATCCTTGCTCTAGTCTACATAAACTAATTAGCTGATTTAATGCAAGGCCTACGATCTAATAGAGAAAAAACATCTTCCAAGTAGTAACAAGTTGGACAAAATAGTAAACATTTACGACATAAAGATAGGGTATTGTTGTATGAATAACTTTCATAGAATTATTAAAAAAATCACAATGATTATATAAAAAAAAAAACGAATTAATAATGAAATACCAAGAATACAAACGGAAATAGTTGCAACCAAACAAAAATGCTGAATGCATCCTACAAAATAAACACCGAACCAAAGAAATAGTGCGCACAGCGAAGATATCAACATTAGAAAACCTTACAGGCGAAAAGGCATACGTTGGAATCACTAAACCAGAGTCTGAGGCAATACTTGAAAGCTATAAAACCTCTTTCACTGAAGAACATAGGGAAAATAAATAGCACTTTCAATCCACTATTAGGAGTTGAGAGAAAAGAAGCAAACACCTGTAATCAATTGGAGACTAAAATATGCAGGAGTCTGAATTTGAGATGTGACTTGTGTCTAGAGGAAAAAATTGAAAATAGTAACATATAAAAATTGAAATGAGCTAATAAATTCTAGATCGGAAACAGAGATAATTTGTATAGAGAATATCTTTTACTACGATATCTAAAATGGAAATTGGGCGGTGAATAATAGTCGATTCACATGAGCCATAGTGTTCTAATTTCACTGCATAAACTTTCGACATTGGTACGGATTTTTCTTGAGTAGCAGCAGTGTGATTCGTGCTGGTCATTGACCTCTGACATCATTTTCTACATCGTTGACATACCTCAAGTTTAACCCAAATTTATAGCATTATACATAGTAACCAAAACTGAAGAGGGCAAGTATCCATGCGCTGACCCAAAGTTGAAGCCCAACACATAGATTACCATCTCATGAGTTGGGAAGGTTAAATATTGACTTACATTTTAGTAGCACTTATACAAGCAGGCGTAATCGAACACTTGAATCTACACGAAAATCATAATTGTTGAAAGTGGATGTGTCGGTAGGCAATTGAGTTTAATTATCTTAAACAATAGTAAAAACCCTATTCTAAAAATTGAAAGTGAATTAAAATATACAAAATAACAAAAGATAATTTAATGAAAAGAAAAATAAGTAAAGAAAAAATAGGAATAATTGTGAAGTCTGATAAAACAAATTAACTGCGAAAAATAGAGTTCGGACGGTATCAAAATCGTAAAACTAAAGAAGATCTTACTTTTTTTTCTCTTCCCTCTCCCCCATTTTAAATCCCATAGCATGCCACCAAGCAGGGTGGGTAAAATGACACTAGACATACTTCTCTGACCATTATCCCAATGGAAGATGCCCACACTATGACACAAACTTTGGCTTGTTCTGGCACAAAGCTACCGGTTTGGGGCACCTAGAGAGAATTGATCTCTCCACAGTAGTGAACATATATGAGACTAAATTGCTCTAATTTTCCAAAATTATGCTCCATGGCAGATAACTCAGAAGTTACCAGGATAAACAAAGTTTGACACAAGCCCTTAGAGGATTGGTTCTGCCGACAATTAAACTCACTGCATTAGCCTTAACATACGAGAATAATCTTCCAAACACCACCCAATATCAAACGACAGAAACATACACATTAAATTTGATCTGCCACAGTGTCTTTGAAAAACAAAACAAAAAAAAACATGAACAACATTCCTTGAAAACATCTCAATATTGTCAATACTGCATTCACAAATTCTGAAAAGAAAAACAAAAAAAGGTCTAAATTGGCAATTAAATCCGGCGCCCTTGGAAAAGGGTTAAATACAAAATTTACTTCAGGCAGAAACGTGTATCTTAGTTTTAGCTCATTAAACCGTGAATCAGACACTTGGAGAGGTGTTGTTCTCTCTCAGATATCAACTCATTATTTTGACATGAAGGGGAAGTTACATTTAAATGAGATCATGAGATCTTTTCTCAATCTTGCTTGTTTCAAGAGATCAAATTGCTCCTCTTGAAGATTGGCCAGAGTCACCCACCTCTGGTTAGTCACTCAATAGAAACAGTCACGTGATCAACGTATTGAAATATTGGAAAAAAGGGGTGATCAACGAATATTACTCCACTCGTCTTTTGTCGGGCGTGGATCACTAAAGAAATCTGAATTTTCAAAAAGACACAAGTGCTGCAGGGCGAAAAGTGATCAATTTAGTATTATCATAATCATCAGCATCCTTTTAGTGCCGTTGTTGAAAAAAAACCTTTCCCAGGATTCGCCAGACTTTTCTCTCATGGGCATTACGGAGCCACTACTTTTCGAATTTATCTTGCTCGTCACGCCATCTTACTTTCTGTCAGTCATAATTCCACATATGATCTCTGGGGATCCACGCTGTGAGTCGTGATATCCAGCGATTGCCTGACATTCTTGCAACATGTCTAGCCCATTGCCATTTTAGTTTTCTTATTGTTTCTATATGTCAGACTCCTGACTTTTCTCTGATATGCTGTGTTGTCTTGAATGGTTCTCAGTTGGAATATCAATTTTATGGTTAGATTCCATGTTCCAGCTCCATAGATAATAAACATTAATTTTCAAAAGCCAAAAGAAAATTTTATATACATAATAAAGAGTAAATGTTGAAATTTTCAGTCCTCTAGCGCTATTGGTGCGGATTGTACACATGATATATGCATTCATAAACTAGTTTGATGATCAGCCAGCTAGCCGGACGTACTTGAGAACTGAAGAAACCTATGTTGACAGTTTTGATTGGCGGTTTCTGACAGCATTTATTCTGTGAATGACAAGTGTACTGCCGACGCCTGACTTAGTCCTTCGCTCTGGGCCATTAAAAGTTTTACAGCAGAGATCAAAATATTTCGTCTCCTGCTTTCTCGAGATTTTATAGACTTTCTTGAGTTCAGTCATCAGTTAATAAAGTACTTTTGCAGGCTATCTCAACATAAATCATTCACATTTATGAGATTGTCATCAAAGGTGTTTCATTAACTGAACTTCAGAAAGAGTAAAGGCAGCCACAACGACAGTCGTTATAACGCTCATTAACGTGAGGTATGTCCGGTAAGTATTCAACTATTTAATGTTAACGATGAAATAGCCTACCTAGGACAATGGTGCCTCAGCCCCTTTAAATATTCCCCTTTGGACCTTGCAAACTAATTCAAGCGCCCTTCTACTCTTGAGATCAGTCTGCAAAGTTCTCCGTCGGATCACTATCAGCTGCTGTGTCACGTACTCCTTAATCACGTCCACAGTCTTTTAAAAATGTCTTCCCTTCCAACAGCGATTTTAGCTCTTGGAAAAAGCGAGATGTCAGGATTATGGTATGCTCGAACGCATCATCCAGGATTGGAAGAGCCCAGTTTGATAGATCGTTTGTTACTTCCCAAGCCTTTTATAAGCACACAACCCAGATGCCTTTCAGTCTTATGGAAGGCTATGGCATCTAACTAGTCCGTTACGCAATGGTTTATATACTTTCTGTCCAACATTTGTCAAGAGTGATAACTATTAGATGTTAATTATACAGTAGTTTACCTAATTTATTTATTGGGAATGCGTAAAAGAATGGATTATTATGGTAGAACATAAACAAGAAAACGCTGAGCAATATAATACTGTTGTTTTACTTAAGCACAGTACAATTGCAAAAGAAAATGATACTGCTATCATTTTTTGATGGCATGGGTTGATTCCTGTCTGGAATAATGATACTCTAACTCTGAAGATATTTTTTACAGTGTTATAATACTAAGATCATTATAAATACTTGGATGTACTCGCATGTATTTGAAATAAGCATTCTGACGTCCGTTAACTGTTATCAAACCAGTTTCAGTTTAGTCAGGTTGGAATTAAACAGGTGAGAAAATTAGTAGTTTGGAATGACTGATATCAGAATTAGAATGATTTTTTTTTAAAAAAAGGATTGATATTCTCAATTCTGACTGCCTTTTCACTCTTTTTATGCGTTTGCCAAACTTGTCGAGAAGAAATTTTTTCTAACACCAGTGGAGGTCTGAATTTGTAATTTCAGGTTATGTCCTCTAGTTTTACGGTAGATAGAGGGCCAGCATTTTCTTGTGAAGGCATTTTGAGCAATGAACTTCAGTATCCATCCTATGTATGTTGTTCCAGATTCCAAAAGATCAGCACATTTTTTTTGTATACCGGATCTCTAGATTAGGTTGTTTTAATCTTTCAAATATGTATCTCTAAGCATCGGAATGGTCATGATGGCTCCCTTCTGTACTCTCTCTGTGTCATCCATATGGCATTATGCAAAGACGTTTGATGATAATCAATATAAATCTTTTAGATTCTTGTGTTGAACAAATATATTCCAACAACTGAGAACTTCATCACTGTATTATATTGAAAACCCACTGAATTGTAGTTTGCCTGCCTGACACTGTCAGTTTGGACGTTTGCCGAACACAAGCGAGACAAGGCAATTTTGTTTCTTACTGTCTGTATACATATTCATTTTTCTACATAAAATAAGCAGGGCAGTCCCCAGATGAAAGCATGAAAGGGAAAAAAGATACATTTTTGGAGAGGAAATTTGATGAAATAACTCAAATATTTCAATCATTCCATTAAGGTTTATGAATCGTCACTAATTTAAACAGGAGTGTATACCGGAAAGGAGTGCAGATCTTTGCGACGCCTAAATTCTAGGTAAACAGACTGAGGCTTCTCTACTCTTTTGTTACAGATATTTATCGAGCTAAGCTAAGTCTGGTACAAAGCTACACGCATGTGGCGCTCAGTGAGGATCGAATTCTCCTCATAGTTAATGGTCTGCGAGACTAATTCTCGAACCACTACTCCTGAGCAAGCCATCCAAAATTAGACAGGTCAGTAGGCATTTACTATACTTAGCTTGACACTGGGTCCTCTGGGTCGGAACATGTGCTTCTTTTCCAGGCAATGGAGACAAAGGATATATTTCCAGGGTTGGGGGAAGGGTATACTCGGAATATGTCTTAGTGACAAACCTGTTACCAATGATTAACACTAGTCTTTTTATATGGGATATTAGCTTGTTAACTATTATCCAGCAGCAGTGTACCCCAAATAAAATAGACCAATACGTATTTACCAAGCTTAAATATTAGCCGAGCACAAGATCACCGGTGAGAATTGTATTCACCATATAAATAAGGATCGACTTGTTAACCACAGCTCCACGGCGAAGTATCCTAAATGAGACATACTTACGTGCATTCATTGAACTTACCTTGGTCTGGCACAAGGCTACTAGTATTAAGGATCTAGTGTAGATCGAACTAGTAATAAGGGACTGCTAGATAAGTTAGTTAACCATTACACAAAACAAAATAAATCAATGAGTATTTACTTAGCTAACTCGAACTGGTTTGTCCAGTTGAAAAAAAAGTTGAATAGAAGAGGAGATCAGAAAAGATGTCCTCGAGGAATTTGAAAGACCATCTACAATATACACCTGATTCTTTCATTCACGTTGCATGGTTCTCAGTTAGTGGGTCAGTCTCTTCGTTAGGTTCGATATTTCAGCTCCATAGGTGACTATCAGGAGGATACATTGGTTGTATACTCTTTTCCTTTGCCATCTTAGAGTGATTCTTTGCTTGATTTCTTCTTATTTTGAGGATTTCATGGCGATTCATCATTATCATCTTGAATTCTATTCTTATAAGGGGAATTATTGCTAACAATCATTGAGTTTTGACTAGTATTTCATAGCACCTACTCAGACCGTTGCTATCATTAAGTGGCAAACCAACAACAGTTGACTTACAAGTCATGATTTTAATGTTTTATACTCGTATAAGTATAACCAGGACTATTATGGAAATGAATGTGCACTTTTATTACTTTCCGACTTTTTAAGGCCTGATTCTGACAGGTTCAGTAATAACATCTAGATTCTGTTCCAAGATGTTTTTTCCAACTCTGCTTAAGATGTTTTCCAGTGGAAAGCGCCATGATGTCATAAATAGAATTTATTATGACCATATTCATTCTTCGAAGGCATTTTTTTTACATGACTTCAAATTTTGATGCTACGATTGTTCAATTATTGACAGTGAAGATGACACTTATTTCTATCATTTGACGAATCATTATTATCAATTTTTACTTGTATTTCTTTCAACTTGATATCAATTGTTTCATTCACATCTTGTAGCGTTAGTAGCAATATCTAATATTCATTATCATGTTTACAGAGAATAATAGAGTCTAATATAAAAAAAAATAAATCATTAATAAATTATGAGGAAAAACTCGACCAAAATTCATTTGATTATTTGTCCTGCAATTACACCAATTGAATTAATAAATTTATCATTATTTGTTGAAACATCATCAACCATCATCAATTCTTCTCAAGTAATTCTGTCATTTTAATTCTAGTTGTTTCATATACACTTGTAGTATTCAGTACTTTATTTACAGAAGTTGTATCTATATTGTTATCTTTAATTTTGTTCTTATTAGGTGTAGCATTGGTAACCACTATTGATTTTTGACTAATATTTCTTTCATCTTTATTTCAGTTGCCTTTCTTTGTAATTACTCAGACCGTCATTCTAGGACCGTTAGAAGATTAAGCTGATTGTAAAGAAAAAAAAACGAGTTTCATTTTCACTGTAAGATATGTTGATATATTTCTTGCAAAGAGATCTTGACTTTTATCATGGCTGGAACACCTTGCAATAGCATAGGTGGCAAACTAGCAACCATCACACCTTTGAAGGTAAGTAGCAATATATATATACATATATATATATATATATATATATATATATATATATATATATATATATATAGATAGATAGATAGATAGATAGATAGATAGATAGATAGAGAGAGATACCATGTTCACCCAAGTACAATCAGAGAATTACTGACTGAATTTGAAACGAGGATCATTATCTCAATGTTCTCTCATTGATACAGGTATACCGTAAATAGTTATTTCATTCTCAAATTCATCGTACCTTTTAATGGCTTAGAATGTTAGTGTGTTTTTCTCAGCTTCTTTCAAAACTGCACTATTCAAGGTATAGTTGTATATAACAGTTACGTTTTGCTCAGCGCACTTGACAGAATTATTCATTCATTTCATCGACTCCTCAACAATTTCCTTTTTGATAATTATGTTGAATACAATTTACCTTCATCTTATTTCTCAGTTATGCTTTTTTTCTAACCGTAACTTGACTCATTATTAGACTATGGTAAACCATCACAATAAATTAGAATACCTTCAGCTTAATTTTTCAAGTGTTTCTGTTTCAAAGAAAACCTCATGCCGTCAATCTACGACAGTGAGTAAACAGCGTAATTCAGGAATAAAGAATAGCCTCTTGGTGGGACTCGAACTCACGTCCCTATTACCTGGGAGATACCCGGTTAAACAGGCCTGCAGCTATACCAACGACTACGGGATCTTCATTACCATCGAAATCTCATTCTTTAGTTCTGGTCCTGACTGTTTACTCACTGCCGTTGATTGATGACTTGAGTAAGGTTTACCTTATAACACAGACACTTAAAAAATTAAGATGATGGTAACTAGTAGTCAAAAATTGATAAGGATGGTTTATAATACTTAATCTAATAATCAAAATAATAAATAATTTCTTTTTTTTTTTGTTATTTTATTTTTAAATGTTTTTCTCTGTGTCAGCCAAAAACTCAAGAGAATTCACATCGGATGCAGCTAGCGTAATGCGTTGAAATGTGTTCATTCTCTGCAAGAGACTCCCTTTTGTGCTTGCAAACAATGCTAATTCGTACTTAGCCGCTGGGCCGGGAGGAGCGTCATCATCTACTGAAATTTAATTATTCCCTGAAGTGGATTTGAATTTGATCAAGCACTCCCGTCGTTTCCACGCATTTACAGCAATCTTGAACATGTGCGTTTATTTAGCCAATCAAGAGCGAAGTGAGCAGGAAAAAAAAAGACTGGTCTGGTTAGTCACTCAATAGAAACTGTCATGCGACCGATGAATTTGGACAGTATGTTGGGGTAAATCAATAAAGAAAATAAAAAAAAGGGGTGATCAATGGATAAGCTACATCTCTTGCCTTTTGTTGCATAACGATCACTAAAAAAGTCTGTTTGAAAAAAAAAAACAGGTATGAATGCTGCCGGGCACAAAATAAGGGGCGAATTTAGCATAACCCTCCACTAAAAAAAAAGTTGTTTTTTTTTATCTAAACATGATGAGGAGTAAATGTTTGATTTTTCAGCCCTTTAGTTCAATTACGTCTCTGAGCGTGATACATATATCCATGACCAGCCAAACCAACTTGAAAACTGAAGAAAATCATGTTGATGCTGACAGTTTGTGCTGACGCTTTCGACTAAAAACAATTCATGACATAGCCCGGCTTTCTTTCGGCGATGAAGAAACGTGCCCATACAACCCAGATCAGTTATCACTATTTTTTGGAATTCTTTTTTTTTTTTTCATTTTTTTTTTCTCTTCTCAGGAACTGGGTTTCTGGACTAGGCTTTCATATAGTGGCTTAGATCATACAGGCATTTGCATAGCTTCAATGATCAAGCGAACAGCTACTTACACCGTGAAATTGATTAATTCTATTGTTGTAGGAAGCCTGTACTATCCTACCAAGGCCTATGATCGGTGTTAAATCCCAGGATTTCAAACGCTGGTTCTCCAGACAGTTCTCACTTCAATGATTGGAGCAACACAACTTCCTATTTAGCGGGTGATTTTGCGCTAGATAAATCCAAGCTAGTAATTATATATTATCATTAGGGAGCTGAAATATGGAACCTAATCTGAACTAGCAAAAGTAAAGCTAGGAATCTAGATGTTGATTGCCAAGGCCCCACTTCAACAATATACATAATACATATTTCCATCCCCCGCGTAGTCATTACAAGAAACACTCAGTTTTCAAAAAGCTTCATTATACATTTTTTGACGGTATTTATCAAAATTTGTTTCTGTAATAAATCTATGTTTTCAATTGATTAAAAGAAAAAATAATGTGAAGAGATTCTTAAATACTGATTCTTTGAAAATGGATACGCACTGATTTTCTCGAGACATGATACATTTTAGTTTGTATCCAAGGAATGTGTATGTATTTCTGTATATAAGATATATTTAAAAATGTATCAGCTTCTTAGATTACGAAAGTGCTCTTACATCACATTGTTTCTTTCAGGAATTGATTTACACAAAAGAAAATTACCTAAATTGATGTAAAAAAAAAGGTTTTCCCTTTCTTTCGAACGCTTTGAACCTTTCTCAATTTGATCTGAAAGAAAGTGATTTCGGCTCTCATAGACCTGTCCACGCTCGTTGCAGGAAACAGAGACTCAGGTAAAAGAATCGAAAACTCAAATGAAGTAAATCTTCGCTTTATTATTATTATTTTACGTACATTAATATTTCGTTACATCCTTGTATCAAGCGGGAAGGATCCTTCATCGATTGATACCATTTCGGCTGCATCAGAGAACAAAGCTTTCTGAAATAATAACAACTTTTTTTTTTTGTACCATTTCGGGGAGAATTCATTGAAAAAAGAAATCGCTTTTTATCGAACGGAAACAGTTCGTTTCAAATTGATTTTCATAGTTTTGATTAGTCGAGGACGATTCCTTCCATCCTTTTTCAGTCAAGATTTGTTGAGTGTCTTGATCATTTTTTGGTTTATTTTGAATGACAGTAAATTTCTGGTCAGGTATATATATATATATATATATATATATATATATATATATATATATATATATATATATATATATATATATATATATATGACTGACATTCTATATAAATAAAAAAGAACTAAGCAAATGCAAGAGAAAAAATATACAACATATGCCATACTATAAGACAGATTGGCATTCTTTCGGTCTGTAAGCCCATTACTTTTCAAAATTGTCAAAACTGACGGATAACAAAAGGGCAAGAAAGATGAAGTCAACAGAATTGAATTGCAAATATATCTTGACAGAATTGTGAACTAATATTCGAATGAATTTATTTTCCGTCACGTTAATCAGCTACAATTTTTTTATGAATCTAATTTTCTTGGATTAGAAATTATCATCCACAGTTACCATGATAATACATCTTTAATATCAATGTACAAATAATTGAATAAATAAATATACAAGTAGATAAATAGATGATAATGCCAAAAATGTAATTATAAAAGTAATACATATAAATACGACGGATTGAAATAATATTATCATGAAATGGATATATAATCCGACAGAAAATAATTATAAATGCGTTATGTTACTTTGAAAGCCATCGTGGGATTGTATCATTTGGCCAATACAATGTCTATAGAATAAACAATTGGAAAAAATGGAACTGCTGCAGGAATGGAATTTGTAGATAAAGCTCTTATTCGAGCCTTTGAATTACCAGCGACTGTTTAGTTCAATGGTAAGAGCAATGCTACGTAAGAGCAGCTACCTATCAGTTATAGGTTCTAATCCACTGTCTCCAATTGTTCATTCTGTTTATCCTGTCTAGGCCAAATGATACATTCACCGTGTGATAACGGGCGATCATTTTGAATAGAGTTTCGAAGTAATATAATGCACATATAAATATATATTGATTAAAATATATATTATCTTAGTGTAGTGACCGGTTGCAAAATTTCCCTTTTCTGTATCCGTCGTCGATTTTGCCAATCGTTAAAAGTTAAGAGTACACAAATCGAAAGAATCGCCATACATCTTACAGCATGGCATAGGCGGTATCTTTGTTCTCTTGTCATTCACGCAACCTAATCGGTTCATCTAAGTGGCATGTTTGATTCGCATCTTTCGGCTGCGAGACAACTTAAGTGATTTTTTTCATTAAATCAAATCATTCCAATTTTTGTTCTAACAATCTGGTCCCTTCTTCCCATTTTGTAATTCATTCTACGGCCCTCAGGTGTAAAATGTAAAATCCATCAAGTAAATAGAGGGATGGAAAATGTACATTTTACACCTGAAAAAACCAGTAGAATGAATTTGCCGAAAGATTGCGTTAACAACAAAGAAAACAAAGAGAAATTACATTGTTCGAACAAAAATTGGTAATTATGATTTTTCTCAAAGTTTTAGACAATAAATCAAATCACCTCTGATGTTGACAAAAACGAAGAAACATTTGAATATGAAATGATGAAACATTTTTCGTAAAATTTGGAAACTATAGATATTTACGCAGAAAAAACTGAATCGATATAATGTCGTAAAGGTGTTACATGTATATGTGTAAAATAAAAAAACGCAAAACAAATTCAAAGATTTAAGCAACATATCGCGATATTTGAATATATTTTTCTGTCATTTCTTTGAAGGAGCCAATTCGCATTCAGAGTTCCTTGAACCTTAGGCCGGCACAAGCAAACGCGCTCGTGCGCTCACACACACACACTCACACACGCTCGAAGCTGGTCCGAGGCATGAGCAAATTAAGCGAATGTTTAAGAACCCATGGTCGCCAGAGAGTCACCAAAAGCCCCAAGATGGAGCGGGGGTCCCAATCAAATTGAGCTCAGAGCCCCATAAAGAACACTCGAGCCAGCACTGCATGCACACACGCGCACACACGCACACACACACACACACACACACACACACACACATACATACATACACATGTATATATTCTACAAAATGTCATTGAATTTGTTTAGAGCTTTTGGATATATTGTGTGTACAAACAGAAAACAAACAAAGAAACAGACAGACAAAAGGGTGAAAACATATTCTCTTCAGAGATAACAGACAGAAAATAACCACAGCAATTTGGGGGTTACTTCAAATAATTATCTATAATAAATTTATTGCACGTAAATAAAAGGAAACAACAGAATTTCATTAAATGTGCAAATTAAAGGCAAACCCTCGGCCTCATCTTCTTTTACTTTCTTTCGGCCTATTCACCAAATAGAGCGTGATCTGTTTGAAACCATAAGGCATTTCTTCACATTGATTCGAGAACAATAGTTTATCATAAGAGATGTTTGTGTGACGCTGAAGGGCAAAAATAGATTGCAATGGGATCTACAGACAGAACTTCGAGAAATCTTTAAAAGAAAAGAAATTCGACAAGCCAATAAATGCATTGTTGAAGCATTGCAATGTTTCTAATTGAGATTAATCAATAATTGAAACCTTTAACAACAGTGAAACAAAAAGGTTCGTAATTTACAAACATTCACCAAACAATTTGTTTTTATCATTCAACGAAAAAATAAACTAACCCTTTCAAGACCAAACCATTAAAATGTCTGAAATTTCAAAAGAGTATGAAAAAAAGCGAGACTTGTGTCAATTCTTATTGAATCTTGGAAGAAAACTATCCTTTTGTTAAATTTTTAAAAAATGAATATTTTGAAGAACCAGAATCATGATGGGATACATTCATCCCATTAAAATCTATTCTGGGACAGATGGGATAGATGAAAAATAAAGGCTCGACGGGCCACTCTGCCTACACATCTTTCCTTTTCTGTGCAGTCATGTGATGCGAACAATGTCATGACATTATTGTCCGCGGTTGTAAAAACCAGAGAGTTCCTTCATGTTCTGTGACACAAACTACGTCCCATGAGACTTCTAAAAGAGATCTAAGGGACATATATATCTCAGTGGTCATAAAAAAAACTCGAGATGTATATATCTTTGGAGTATTGAAAGGGTTAATGAAAAAAAGAAAACAAATCCATAATTCAAGTATAGTTTTTAGCACATCACGTTATTAAAACATCCAAAAATAAAGTACAACCAATTCGATTTTCGAGAATTTTTTTCTTTTGAAGTTTCCCTCACTTTTTCAAGACTTCTTCCTAATCGATAACCATTTATATGCCATGAAAACAGGTGCTGATAAATCCAAGCATAGTTCCCTGTGCGCATTTGCACACACGTTTTTAAAGCAGCGCACAAACAAAAGTAATGTGCACACAAAAGACTTTATATTCTGTAAATAGCTTATTGAATTTTTATTTTAAAAATATTGATTCCCTACATCGAATTCAAAAGTGCACAAATATTTTTTTTTTTCACAGGAAAAACAATTGCACCACATGAGATTTTTGTGATCACTGACTACAAAAAATTAAAGGGAACATTGCACTCAATATCTATATTGTCCTTGATAATACGATAAAACAATTCTTATGATTTAAACAGGTTATTCTGAAAACATTGTACACCAATATCTCTTTTAACGTTTCCTCTGTGGACAAAACCTCATTATAACGAAAATTATTTTGGGAACAACTTAACAACAATGAAAATAAATAACAGTCTCGTTACTTGCCCGTCCCCAGAATTTCCTGCAAGTGTCTCCCTTCAGGGAGTGAAGAAGAGTCTTCCTCACAACCAGTTTTAACAACGTAGATCTTATCTAATTGCCACAGTGAAATAATTTTCAGAAAACTATCCAAAATCTGAACGAGGCATGGAAGTTGAAGGGTCTGTAATGTATTTTTACTGTAATGTATTTTTGAGGAGAAAGAAAACTATTGCTTACGATAAAAAAGAGATAGTTGAAATTTTTCGGACTCCTAGAGGAAGGAAGGCTTTAAGAATGTAACGCTCACAGAGCGTATAGAAGGCAAAAGGAGCAAAGGTGGGCAACAAGTAAGCTACTTGCAGGGTTCGAGCAGATAGATAGCAGAAAAAATTCCAGAAGGCTTTGATGAGAGAAAGTTGCTGAAAGCGGCGAGGGAAATGAAGCCAAGGAGAGCCATGATAGCCCACGCCCTAAAGGGACATGCCACATAAAGAAGAATGGTAGCAATGAAAATTGGAGGTTTGTAAGAAGAAGGCAAAGCAGTAAATCCTTGATGAAAAAAAAAAATTTTCCCAGAATTAATTGTATCATATTTATGTAAAAACCGTAACCACCAAAGGTGGCGGAGGGCTCAATCTCCTCTATGTGCGCATGATTGTTTATATGTTTGTGTTTTCCAGGGCTCCTGGCCGTACCAGAACAGACTTGAAAATTGGTGTCAGTACTCCTTTAGAACCCACTCGAGAAATGTTTTTATTTTTGGAAAAAAAAACCCAAACTTTTTTGATATTTTACGAGCGTTATTTTGACAGACCTAATAACATCTAGATTCTCAAGAACCCAAATGTTTATAAATGGTTTTCAATGTAGTCAAGTTGTTTTCCAATGGAAAACGCCAGTGATGTCATAAATAGAATTTATTCTGACCACTTTTATTCTTTGATGGGATTTTTTTTTTACATAACTTCAAATTTGAACGCTACGATATTATTGACTGTAATGGCGAGTTTATTGTGTCTTATCTTAATTATTGATTTTTTTTTGTATCAGATTTTGGATTGAGTGAAGATTTTGTATTTGTGTAAGTAAATTCACATACAGGTATTTATTCAGTTTATCAGAGCCTCAGACAGATGATTACTTGTAGGAACTCTGGGGCCCTGAATTCACGACACCTGTGAGATTTGCTTGCTAATAATCGATCATTGACCGACGTCTCAGTGAATTCTTCAATATTGATAAAATTGCATCAACCCTTTCAAGACTAACCTATCTAGTTACTCAATGCAAAGGAAATAAAAAGCCAAACACGTGTTGATTTTCTTTTATCATTAAGGAAAACTATTCACTTATTGAATCAGAACTTATCAATGTTTTCAAGAACCAAAATCACGATAGGATACATTCGTCCGAGTAAAATGTATTGTTTTTTGTGACCCATTCGTCCCAGTCCATTTCAGAAAATATCTACGGGACATGCCAGTCTTTTGGTGAAGTGGAGGAAAAGGTCGAAGAAAAAACGTTTTAGACTATAAAATAATAGTTGACAAAGAAACAACTGACCACGATGAAAAGTCCCTTGTTGGAATAATAACATTCCCGAAAAGGAAAAGATTTTATCATGGAAGTGAAAGAGTCGTTCAGACCGACTGCCATCATTTCTGAAGGTCAACCCTGTGAATATTTACAGGTTATCGGTTTTAAGCGAGAAAGTTTTCATTTTCTAAGCAAATATTACATGCTTAAAGGCTATCCGAGACTGTTATGGCATCTCTCATTCGTAATGATTCAACTGCAAGGGTTTTATTCCAATTTCTCAACAAAGCCATCGCTTCCTCATGAAAATTATTCATCTCCATAATTGTAGGAATCACGTATAAAGCCTTTCCAATGTGATCTCAATTAATCGTTCCTAGAGAAGACCACGCTAAATAACGCAAGCCATTGTGGCCATAGGATACTTCAACCCCACGGAACACTTTGACTTCCATCGCTAAACCCTATTACTGAGCTGGCTGTGTTATCAGAGTGACAGCATATGAAATAAAGAATCCATAATATTTTCAACATTATTTGAAGTTCTCTCTACTGAAACTGTCATAAAATGCGGATAATACATTGAAGATCGGCAAATCCATAAATATGATAATTAGCAATGTGCATTTGTCGTCTGCCACGCCTACGTCATCAGTGACGTCTGGTGACGTAACTAAGTAGAAATAGAATTTTATGTTACGTTAAACTTGATAAATTGTATCTTTACTTAATTTAAGTTTAACATTGAAATGTTAAACATGAACAAGAAAATTCTCCGAGACATGATGTTTTTGATACTTCACGAATACAACGCAACTTCCTAATACGTCAATTATTGCCGTCAAACTAATTAATTGATAAATTAAGACAAGAAAAAGAAGCAAAAAAGTAGATATAACGATAGAAACAGGTATAGATTTTCAATTAATAACAGCAATACCCCGCTTTGCACTATTCCGTTTAGCGCTGATTCGCTCGAACGTTCTTCTTCAAATATGTTTCACTAATAAATTCAGTGATGTTAAATTTTTGGAAAAAAATAATAAAAAATAGCATCATGGACAGTCTCTGAAAAAACTGTTTACTGTACATTTTGGTTCATGTGCCATTTGTATGAGAATAAACACATACATAATTATCTATCATTCAGTGGATCGACATATTAATATTTCACTAGTTTTAGAAAGTAGCTATTGGTGAGATGCACGGCTCTAATCAATTCCGTATTGTTGAGGCTCAACAACGTCATCAAATATTTTTTAATGTTTGGAATACTTTCTACTTGTGCTACGTTATGATGACCCCGTATAGCGCTGTTTTGTTCAGCCTTTCATTTTAACGAACGTAACAAGAGCGCTAATCGAGGTATTATTGAATCGAGCACCGAGCACCTCTCAACTCCTCAACTTCAGAAATTATACGAGGTGGACGTTGATTGTTGTCGTCGGTTGAAAATCAATTTTTCTATGATGAAATGGACATCAAGAAGAGGAATCAGATACGTTTAGCCATTTTGAAATAATTGTCATTTCAGCTTCCATTACTTTTTTGGTTTGTTGGTTTAAAAATATTCAGAACGTGCTCGACGATCTATATACAGATTTTAAATCCTGTTTTTTTTCTTTAATTCATAAAAGACAGCAAAAATCATGCATTTAGCTTTACGGAAATCAACTGAAAACCGCTCTTATTGTTAGATGATGGCGATTGTAGTTCAGTGTGGCCGAAGATGAAGCTTAGTGTAAGATATCCGGGAAACGATTTGGAACATTTTTAATTCTTGTATTGAAATCGCAAACTGATTGTAATTCTCTCAAGTTCGTGCTGATGAGATCAGGTTGTACAATTAAGGAATTCTGAAATTTGATCTTCAATGGCATTTTTAAAAAGTCTGTTAATTGCTGCTCAAAATAAACCGTTCCAAAATGGTCAGCTCAGGTTTTGGAGAGATTAGAGGGAAATTTCGAGGGGAAAAAAACAACATGTTTTCCGGTTGATGTGTATGAGTAATTGGATTTTAATTACGAGTCTTTTGCGAACAAATATTATTATCAACATCATCAAAACACCTTCGGTTATAACGCCCATTTGAATTTTATTTTGGTTTTTCGTGGTTATCGTATTTTTCATTCATTAAAAAAGATTTGGAATCCGATTCCCATCGATTGCGGTGTTGTCGGGAAAACTGCATTAATGAGAGTAGAGTAAGACTGGAACGTTTCTTTTTTCATGTTTTTTTTTTGGGGGGGGGTGATATAATTACGAAATGTAGACCTGTTTCGACTTGTTTATAGTGTTTTTCCTCGATTTGTAAACAACGATTTCTTCCACCAGGGAGTAGATAAACGCTCGATTTTTGTTTCAGCATGTTAGACTGCTGGTTGTATCAACATATAGAAGTTGGAGCAGTAGATTATGTCCAGTGAAGGTTTTATCTGGTTAGATCAATTGCCGACGGGACTCGTTGACAGATAAATAATGTACCGATGAGAGTCTTATTTAGGATGGTGACAGTTACACATCGTAGGTTGTAATCATATTTTACGATAAATTTTACCAACACTACATATCATTTCCATTTTAAATTGTTCCAATACAAAGACTGTGCATTGTCGAATATCGAAAAAAAAAATTGTACATTAAAACATTAACAGTATGGTCGCATTTTTGTTGTATATTAGCCCCTATTGCGTCACGGTGAAACGCTTTTAGGAGAGCGCAACTACTGAGAAGTCTCTCAAGAGGCAGAGATAAAAATTGCCAATCATAAAATCTTCCCATTACCATATATAACGGTGCGTGCCGACCCCCAAATAAGGTGTCAATTTAAATTTAGTCCAGTATTCGATGGATAAGTCGACTCTCCAAACGAAGTCAGCATAGTGTCAATCAGAGTGTCGAGTTCATTGGGTCTAAAAAAAAGCTAGTACAATCCCTCCGAGGAAATACTTGATACTCGAAAAGTCGACTTATACGCCGGTATATACGGTAACACTGCAAGGGATGTCACAATGAATGTGGAACAAATAGTAATAAGTGTTCCGCATGTCGTCATTGGACTTATGCTCAATGTATCTTGTTTTGTCTTGACAGTTAGTCAGAACAGGTTTTACCAAATTCTTAAAGTAATATTGTTTATCTGAATCCTACTTGTCAAAGTAGTTTTGAGAACTGGCTGGCAATACTGAGATTAGGAAAAGTAGAATCAAGTGTTTCAGCTACGTATTAATTGACATATGTGGAAATAAAATTGTTAGATACAGACGGGTTTGTTCGTTTGTTTTTTTTTAGCAGCAAAATGGTGACTGGAGAAAACACAAGATAAAAAATAAATTCAGTCTCTGTCATTATGTACAGCGCAAAATTATAGAATTTTCCAATGGCAATGTTGAATCATACAACAAAGGAAGAAATGGGTTTTATATCAATTAGTTTTGAGGGAGAACCCGTTGGGAACGAAGAAAAAGAATCTGTATTACAACATCAACACAGGCACTGATATGAGTCAAATAATTTCAAATTGATAAAAGATATCAATCTATCTATAAGAATATCTATTAGGTTTATAGAATAGTAAAATGAGACCTCAAATCTCCGTCTCGAAAATACGGCCAGAAAACAAAATAATTATTGAGAAGAAAGACATCACTGCGTACCAGGAAATATTTTAAGAAATTCTTAAAATCATTAGAAATTAGGCCATAGAAGTTTCCGATTGTACATGTCAATAATTATGTTTAAAAAAATTCGTTCCTGGAGAAGACCACGCTAAATAACGCCAGCCTTTGTGGCCATAGGATACTTCAACCCAACGGAACCCTTTGACCCCATCTGGTCTGGTCTGGCTGTGTTATCAGAGTGACAGCGTATGAATTAAAGAATCCATAAAATTTCAACATTATTTGAAATAACAATTTTACGTGCGTTTGCTCTCTTGTTAAAAATTGCACACTCACGTAGTAGACCAAGGAATTATATTTTCATCACTAATTTCCTAAAACGGTCCCTAGTGCACAATTATGTCACTTCATATGTAAATACCGTGGTTCCCACAGTTATTCGAATGGTTTATAAGGATTTTTGATGTCGCCCTAAGGAAATACTGAACAATCGCATCTTTGTTCATGTTGTTAAATTAGTTTGGTGAAGAAATAATGAATCATTCAGTAGATAAAATCAATTATTCATATGCAACGAAAATATACCAAGAATGTTTGACACAATTCTAGAACAATTCCCGTAAACCTTATTGAACGAGCGAGAGCCATCTAGTGTCGAAAAATAACAACACTAGGTGGACTTAATGATTTACGATGTCTCAGCTTGATGTTGCTTTCTATTATTGTGACCGTGCATTAGATTGATAAATCAAGATCGGTTGGAATTATCAAAATTTTCGAATATCTCGCGGCACCTGGCCATTGGTGCTAACCGCGGAGAACTCTGGGAATCACGGTATTTGTATTTTGTTTTCTGGCCTCATTTCTCTACGCAGAGTCTCACTCCACTTTCCACAAATAAATAGATGAATAAATAAATAAATCAATTCATGAATTACATAAGAGATGAGAAATGGTTTGATTGAAGTTGCGTGTCAGGATTGAGAAATGTCTAAAATTAAAAATATTTTCTTGCAAGACGTTTTTACATATAAACGGATCTTTTATTACCTTCTATGATTCTTACTTCCAAGATTTTTCAGTAATACTACAATCTAGACACACCAGACCTTTACTAATCGGCTACTGCTAATCCCGTTCCTACACTAATTCGGTACTGATTCCAAATTTCCCGGGGTACCGCACCAACCAGTTACTCATCCTATCGGTTGCACTGGATCAGTTTTGTTAAAAAAAGATCCCTGTTTGCCATCCTGCATCCATTAATATTATCCTATTTTACCCCAGTAATGGCTCCAGTGAATAAAGAAAGTGTATCCCGTGTCGTAAAGGGAAAACAGGAGATTATTGATCAAAGGTTCATCCGTGTCTAAACAGTACATTACTTCATTAAAATTTCAGTTTCTCTTCATTTAATGATTACATTTTCTTATTATCTAAATATCATGTAAATATCATCACATGGTATTTCGAGATATGATGAGGCGATAAGCTATTGTTTTTAGGTAATCTATCTATAATTCAGCATTTCCACTATTCTGGCCTTCATCTATTCCCAATTGGACTGGGTTAGTAAAGGTCTACTGTAACTTATTACTTTAGTACAAATTACTTATTTTCGGAAATAATTGCCATGGTATTAGGTTGATCTCACGTAAGGATGATGATTGACACTAGTTTTAATAATAGTAAATAATAAATCTGGAATTACATTTACCGAACATGAAGAAAATAGTAGAACATGATATGGATTTATTTACGTTCAATTTTTCCATCTTGAATTTCGACGGTCAAATAAAACAGGTTTATTTAAAAGCTTCGGGGTTAACGAGTACTGTATTGTCTGCACGATTATAGTTACCTCCTTTTATAACTAGAAATGAACCATTTGTGGAAAAAAAAGAGCAGGCAACGCAGTACAAGTTATGGCATGACATAAATACGAAAATGAGGCGAAGACAAAGTCAGTTCACGTTCAAAGACGGTTTCTTCATCCTAAAATATCAGTCTGGCTGATAGGGGAGCAGCAGATAAAGCAGTTATTTCATAGATAAATGAAAAATAACAATGATAATGCAGGTCTCCTCCATCATAACGTGAATTGTTATAGCACTGTCCGCGATATAACTCAAGATGTGGACCCTAAAATATTAATCTAGCTTCAAAAGAGCTAGATCTCTTTTGAAACTGGATTGAAAGAGCCAAATGTAGCTCCAAAATAGCATGATCTGGAAGAGTACCAACCCAGATTATCGAGCTCGGTTATAGCGTGGTTGGCTTTCTTGGACCCCAACACTCACGTTATGACGGGGAACGCATATATATATATATATATATATATATATATATATATATATATATATATGATAAAAAGGTTGGAAAGGTTGCGAAGGGTTTTGCATGGTTATTCCGTTCATTAACCATGCGAAGAATAATTTTTTTTTACATAAGGATTTGTGTTTTCAACATTTAACACTTGAACATGATCGCGTTTTTACAGTCGTTAGATTATTGAAAATCTTGAAACAATTGGGCCTATATGCGGGCACACAATGTTTACGCGCACACGCGTTCATACACACGCGTTCATACACACGCATATTCATACACACATACATCCATATATATAATTGCCTATATAATATATATACATAAGTACACCCATTTATTTATATATAAAGTTATATAACATGCTTCACCAATAAGTTCGTAGCCTACTGATAGAAATCGTTTATTTTACACAACAAATATTTATTTCTCAACAAAATCTCGTTCCTTGTCAATGCACACGACCCAACATATCGCCATTAATTACATAGATTGAACAATATACAATGAAAATATCAGGTCAAAATTGAGCTAATATGTTATGGATGTCAGGACTTATGATCCATTCTCAAACGCACGCATACACACCATGCATACATCTTTATATTCAATTATTGATCACCCCCAGTATGTACACACACACACACACACACACACACACACACATATATATATATATATATATATATATATATATATATATATGCGTGTTTGCTTATTTACATATATAGATTCATAAATAATGCACACACATATATATATATAGATATATCTATGTATATATGTATTTATATATCTATAAGTATATATGTATGTATTTATGTGTATATGTATGTGTATGTATATATATATATGAGTATATATGTATATATATATGTATATATGTATGCATATATGTATATATATGTATATGTATATGCGTACATATGTATGTGTATATACATTTTTATATATACACGTACATATATATACATACTCACACACATATGCATATATATGTGAGTGCGTGTTTTACAGATATTACAGGTAGAACTCAGTTTTCACGTTGGAACAAAATATCACCACACAATATTAATAGCACAATAAATATATTTCAGTATTTGTGTAGACAAAATAAATGTTTATCCTTGTATCAGTTCAAATGTGTATTTTGCTTATAGGTAGAAAATTGGAACATTCCTCAATATTAGATTATAGCAAATGGCTGAATTGGTTGCTCTCGTGATGGTCTATGCCAAGGTTTTATTCTGCACAGACGTGGAAATTTGGTTATCATTACTTGTAGCGTCTTATTATCCATCAACAGTCAAAGGAAGTAATTTTCATGTATTTCAGGGGGGTAATCTTCGAATTCAGCTTGAAATCATAACACAATTACATTGAATTATTGGTTAGGGTTGGTTTTATTCATTCCGATTATAAAATCAAATTTAATTATTGTTTTAGATTCATTCTAATACAATATCCTAATGTTTTAAATGTTGTACGATCGAACAACATAAGGGCAGGTAATCTTCAAGTTCAATATAATTTTGTTACTACCCTTCACTGTTGATTAATCAGGAGTTTATAACGCTAAATGCGAGTGATAATTACTGGGGAGATGTTTTCTGGTAACAATGTTCCTGCAACAGATTTTGTTGTTAGGAATTAATAAATACCTCACTTTCGAATTTGAAGAAAATTTATATTGAGCGTTTCTTTTGAAATTGTCTTTGAATAATTGGCTTTCTATAAGATTTGATACTTCTGGGCAATGGTTCTCCAACTTCGTGCCGTGGCCCAGTCGTTATCGAAATTATCTCCAAAGTGTGCCACGTAAATTTTTCCACATACTCGAACATGTATTCTTAGCCTTCGGAGTGTCCAGTTGAGTTATTACGTCTGTCCTGCTTCCGCAACAGAGTTGCTAACCTAGTGATTTTATCACTAAATTTTGTGAAATTGGAATCTTTTTAGCGACAGATGAAAGTGAAAATAGGTAATTTGTACGCATATAAGTTTGCTGATATAAAAGTTTCGTTAAATGACTACTGAAATGGTTTTGTCAAATTTATATCATTTAATAGTTAGCATGCCATGGTGTACCAATTATTTCTTAGTGCACCGTCATACAATAAAGTTCGAAAATCACTGATATATATATATATATATATATATATATATATATATATATATATATATATATATATATATATATATATATATATATATATAACTATTGGAATTCTGTCTTTTTATGGAATTATCCGAATGTGTATGAACCCATATAGAAAATACACACTCGAATGAAAAAGTAAGAAAAAGGAGAAAAAAAGAATACGAAGAACTATTGAATGAATAGCGAAATTTGGAAAGGCAAGCGTTAATTTTTCCTTATATAAAAGAGATCCGAAAGAAGCAAATGAAGAGGCCTTGAAGAAAATGTTTATGTGATAAAGAATTATTAAGCATATTGCAAAAATGTCACTGTTTCAAGGAAGCCGTGGAATGGTCCCGGGTAACTCAGGGTTTCTGCGGAGCACTGTTTGAATACTGGTGCTTTAGAGTAACCATATCGAAATATATTCTTTTGATTGGCAATGATGCTACATAATCTATTATTGGGCAGGAGATAAACTTGTTGTTAATGTGTGGAGCGTGTAATCCTTTTGGTCTTATCAATAAACATAGAAGTTTGTTTGTTATGACAGCGTCGATAATGCTGTCAAAACAGAACTTTTATTTTAGAATATCTGATATTGAAACAGGGAAGGGCGATCCATGATAACATTTATTCTTGGTAACTCCCAACCACTTTCTTTCTGCAGACAAACAAGCGCACACATGCATACACACATGTGTATCTATATATTTTTTGATCCACTGTATATGTATATAAATAGGAAGTATCTTAGATAAAGGAATATATGAAGTCGGACATAAACTGTCCAATTGAAAACTCTCCTATTTTTCGAGTACATGGTTCCATTTTTCACTTATTATCTTTTTTTTGTAATTTGAAATCTTCAACGTTTGCACTCACGCAGTATTATTTACTTGAGAAAACAAACAAATTATTTCACTTAGAATTACTTCTTTGACAAAGCCAGAAGTAGGAACACGTAAGAATAATGAACTTGATTTGGATAACATTAATTTCCGTATTGCCCATTCAAAGATATTTTCAGATATCGTATCCACCCATTCATCATATATAAGTATATGATGAGTATGTATGTTTAAAAACTCCTGTGTATATACGTATATATACATACATATACGTGTATAAACATAGATATATGCTCACATACACACAGCCACAAAGACATACATACCCATGTATATGCACATACATACGTATATACACATACATAGACATATATATATATATATATACATGTATTGACATATATATGCAAGCATACTTACGTATATACACACACACACATATATATATATATGCATATGTATATATTCAAGTACAAATATATACCCTTGCAGATATATACACAGATATATATATATATATATATATATATACATTTATATATACATATACATATATATATATGTGTGTGTGTGTGTGTGTGTGTGTTTACAACTCAGGTAGACACACTCATACACACACATATATATATAAACACGCACACGCACATACATACATATACATGAATATACATACTAGCATATATATGCACACACTCACACACCCACACACACACACACACACACACATATATATATATATATATATATATATATATATATATATGAATGTATGGGTATGTGTATGAATTATGAAAATACTTATCTATATTTAATAATGATTTAAATCAATACCTATATATATTCTAATTTTTTCAACCATCCAGAAACTAATCATTTATTTTCTCATTTCAAGAAGTTGTCATGAATAATAATTGATCTATTTATTGGTTTTTATAGAGCGATCACTGTAAGCATTGGGTCAAAAAATAAACATTGCTCTGCCTGCCGAGGCGTTAAGAAAGAAAGAAAGAAAATGAATTGTATCATCGAATAATACTCAGGTTATGATTAGGAACATTCAACTAAAGTTCTTTGTGGCACGGAAATCTTATATATATATATATATATATATATATATATATATATATATATATATATATATATATATATATATATATAGATATATAGATATATATATATATATATAAATATATATATATATATATATATATATACATACATATATATATATATATATATACATATATATATATATATATATATATATATATGTATATATATATATATATATATATATATATATTTATATATATATATATATATATATATTTATATATATATACATATATATATATATATATATATACATATATATAAATATATATATATATATATATATATATACATATATATATATATATATATATATATATGATGTTTGTTTGCTACTATATGGTAAAAGTAAGCGTGTTACGTGGTATTTATTTATATATGTACATATATTTAGATACACATTTATATTACATGCGTGCGTTATCCTAATCGCTCTTGTTTAGAAAGGACAGCACACGTTCAAGCCACGTTGCTGGGTCATTAGAGCATGATTCCCCATGGCGCTACAGGCTCATATCTATACACCCGTTTCAAGTTTATTGAGTTTTGCTTGTCGATCCACTTCAAGCCTTTCCCATTCTCTTTTGTTTGCTCGAACACCTTCGGCCATGGTTCCAAATATCTCGTCAACACGGGACATAGCCTGGAAAGAGAGAAAAAGAAAAAAAGGTCTGATTAGTCGCTCAAAAGAAACCGTCACGTGACGACTAAAACATTAGAAAAAGGGATGACTAATGGATTAATGTTAAAAAATTGTTAATAGTGTTGACGATGATGACGTTGATGATTATACTGACAATATTCGTGATAATTATGTGGACGATGATGATGTTAATGATCTTCATAATGGTAATAATAATATGTAAATGTTCAAATTTTAAGCCCTCTAGCTCGATTAGTCAAGCCCAGACGCATTGTCAACCAGACAACTTTAAAAACTGAAGAAACCTACATTGTCTATATTGACAGTTTTGGTAATCAGTTCTTAGAGGAAATTTAGAAAGATTCATTCAATGTATTTCAAGTGTCAACAATGCCTTGGGGCGGGCCCAGGTACCGTTGAATGATGAAAATTAAGAATTCTGACACCTTCAGACTACGCTGCAGATAGGATTTCAAAGAGTTCTTGCCTCCAAGATCGGATCGAATCCTTCGTTAATCAACGTCTGGGATATATTCGGATTATTATTTGAGGTCAATTTGCAGCTCCTTGTCTACGGGAAGCTGGAGAGGTTATCAAGCAACCAGCTGTCCAATGGTCGAACGCCCACTCACAGAACTCTATCCGAGCCGAGTAAACAAGTCCGGTCTCAGGGTTCCACGTAAACAGAATATCGACGACCTGTGTTTGTTTTGCTTCTTTTTATCAATTTTGTTTGCTGTTTTTCTTTGAACTGAATCTTTTGCTCGAGGAATCCCAGGATAACAGCTCAGTTCAATGTAATTCTTTGTTCTCTATAGTCAAACATTCTAACCAGCTGTGAAATAATACAGAAAGGGGATTGTTATTAGCAAAGAAATGTGATTTTAGACAAAGAGATTATTTTGTGGGATTCAAAAAATATGTGCAATACTGGAGGAGAACAGAAAGGAAAGGTGGTAAAATTCTGTGGGTCGTTTTCTGGTTAAGAATGGTAATCGCCTTCCTATTTAAGGAAAGGAGTTTTTGGTGTTCCCGAATGGACGTGTCGTGTCCCATAACCCATTATTGAAAAAAGGCCTGGCGGTCTTCACGAGTCTTTTTGGACAATTCATCATCAGCTTTTTAGCGTCTTTTGTTGGACATGGACGTTTTTCAGGGTTCGCCGGACCCCTCCATCAAAGGCATCGTGGAGCCAAGTCTTTCTGAACTTTTCTTGTTCGTTATACTATCTTATTTTTTACTGTCTACAATGCTGCATATGATCTCTGGGGACTGAAGTTGTGAGTTGTGATTTAAGGCAAGAATGGAACGGTCAAAGAAAGAACCCTTCCGGGGCTCTGTGTCCAGGAAGGGCTGGGAAACAGAGACATGATATAATAGAACACCCTGATAGAATAGCAATGAAAAACAGTCACTTTGTACAGTCGAAGAAATTAAATTCTTTTTTTAGATACACACTTGTTGCAAAGATGTGGTATTGGCGAACTAAAAGCCATTTTCTTTCTTTTTAAATGAGTGGGGATAGAAACCAGAATAAGAGAGACGCACAGATAAGTCAGCTGATGCGAAATCTTTGATCTTCCTCGTGTATGTTGGTCGTTAGCAGCTACTCTGGAATATCTCTCATGCAGTTTCCATTTCACTCTTTGTGGCATGCATTGTCAACATAATAAAGAAGCTACATTTTTTTAGGCAAATTAAAATTTGGTGATTGTCTAAAGTCTTAGTAATTGTGTGTTTCGTTCTACATGGACCTTTTTCGTCTAAAACATTACGAACAAATATATATTCGAAGAACGAGAGACTGACCATTAATTGCTGATCGTATTTGGCAAAAAAATGATTCCCGTGTCCACCTCGGTACAGAGCGTATTGTTCCCTTTCGGTTTAACTCCCCATCGAATGTTTATACACATACACACACACACACACACACATCAGAACGGGATTCCGTGAACACTTCCGGTTGGAAATCATGGAAGAAATATCTGTCTGGTTAGTCACTCAATGGAAACCTTCGTATGACCAATGTCAACCAAACACACACAGAGATACATAAGCACACATGCGTTTGTGTGTATGTACATGTGTGCGTACGTTCGTTTCTGTGTAATTGTGTGTGTGCAGGTGTGTACATGCAATTTTTCATGACAGATATTTTTCTGCGTGGTTGTAAATTTCAATTTTTTTTTCATTTAATTATATGTAATTATGAAAACAGTACGAAAGTCAACAATGCTTATTAACAAAAAAAAGACATAAAAAAAGTTCATACTTTATAGCTGCACATTTTGCCTTCCAAACCCAGTTCGCCAATTTAGATTGTGGGATTTTCTCCCATTTATCCATGCTAGCCAGTTTCAGCTCCCCAAGAGTGGAATATTGGGTGAGATCAGTGAGCACAGCTCTTGCAATCATTCCCCCAAACATTTTCTATGGGATTGAGATCCGGTGAAATGGCAGGCCTTTTCATTACTGGTGTACATCAATCGCTGAGGTACGAAACAGTTGTCTCTGCAGAATGGCAATTTGCATTGTCTTCCTGAAAAATCAACTTCTCTCTTTCTGTATTTATGGGTGGCTTTGGATCAATCTGCACTCTAGCATGTCTGCTGTAGCAGTTCCGTAAAGAATGCCTTGACAAGGTAGCCCACAACCAGCTAAGTCACCCCAGACCATAATTCTTCCATCAGCAAATCTACAAGTGGCTTTTTTTTTCGTGCGAAAAAAGTCGTAATAAATTGAAGCGCTTTGGTTTGTCGAGATTACATTCTGCTGGTAAGGGCAACCATTGAGGATCATCTCTGCTCAATGGCATCTGGCTGCTTTGCAGCGTTTACTCAAAACAGTTTCGACTTACCTCGCCGCAGAACGACATGAGAGTTACCGGCTAAGATGTTGTGAATAAATGATTTATATACTTACTGTACCAAGCCGATTGTTTTTGACATTTTCCAAACACTTTTTGATGGATTTTCTACATTTTTTATAATTCATCATTTATTCCACTCAGAAATATTCACTTTTTTGTCGGCTCGTTTCCGAGTTTCGCTATAAATCACAAAATCTAACCTTGATATTTCTCCGTGTTTTTCTCTTTCTCTCTCTCTCTCACTTTATCTACCCCCCTCTCTCTCTATGAAAAAGTATAGATGTATAATAGAATGCACGTCTCTATGTGTATACATATGCATACACACATATAAATCTCAATGGATATTTATGTACAGCAAAATTGGGGTCTCGGTGTTTACGGATATGCGCACACACAGACGTATACACACTCACACAGACACATGTTTAATTCAAATTCCGAACTTTGATAAAGATAATAGTCGAAATTAGTAAATTGTTTTTTAATATATATATATATATATATATATATATATATATATATATATATATATATATATATATATATATATATATATGGAGCGATTATTTTCATATAATTGCTTTATCAATCCATCTATCTATCAATCTATCTATCTATCTATCTATCTCTCTCTCTCTCTCTCTCTATATATATATATATATATATATATATATATATAGAGAGAGAGAGAGAGAGAGAGAGAAAGAGAGAGATATTATATATATATATATATATATATATATATATATATATATATATATATATATATATATATAATTGTTTCATATATTATTTATAGGATTTTACCCCCAAAAGAATCATTCGTATGTGCCTATGTCCGGCACATCTTTATCTTTTCCAAAAAGATAGATTTGGCAAATGGTCAGGAAATTCCTCTGACATTGTCCCGGTCAAGAATCTCAGACCCTTTGTGAAAATGAATGATTTATTCAAGAGCCTGCAGTTTGACCGCTTGTTAAAAGCAGGTGGCTGGCAATGTTTTGATGAAACTAAAAGACACAGAACAAAGATCCAGAAATCTCTTCCACAAACCACTTGTTTACAACGCGGATGTTGGATTTCGTGAAGTCTTCCGGTTGGAAAACATTGAGGAAACATTGTTAGGTCTGGTTAGTCACCCAACAGAAACCGTCATGTGACTAATGTCTTTTTGCAGCCAGCTGAGTTGATCAATTGAAAATTGAATCAAAATTTGTAAAACGTTGGATCAATGAATATTTTACTTCACGCGTTTTGTTGAGCAGAAATAACAGAAAAGTCAACAATTTCAAGAAGCAAACATGAGTGTTACTGGAAACTAACTAAGAACGAATTTATACTAAACTTACATTGCAAATTGAACCTCCACTTAGAACATTTTCTAGACGTAATGGGTGAATGTTCAATTTTTTTAACTCTCTAGCTTGATTGGCGCGACTTGTGCACTTGATACGTACATACATAGATAGCCTAATTGAAGAAACTTGAGTTGACAGTTTTAGTGACAGTTTTGGTTGACGGTTTCTAACATTGATAGTACATTTCTTAGATGAAACATTTGACTAATAATTTATTTTTTGTTGGTGCTTCTCGTAACGCTCAGGTCACTTTACAGTCTACAACGATAACTAAGCATCATAGCTCGAAAATAAACCAGGAACCCCAACCGAGATTTGAACTTGAATCCCATTCATGATTGGCTGTCTAATATGGATTGCATCTTTGTCGACTTAAACAATAAATTAATGAATGACCTCCATTCTTTCTCTACAGACAATGAAACGTCCCCTATAGGGAGCATGCCAGGGCGAAGTGCATAAAGTTCCCGCAATACCCAGTCGCCAGAATCCTAATCTCGGCTTTGCAGACCTCTTTAAGGGCACTTCACACCCTGGATTTTCCTTCAGTGGTTCCAAACCTTTTCAAGGTCGGTCCCCATCTTTGAAAATTAGATTACTAATTACCCCTTCCCATTTTATTAAGTTATAACAAAGAATAACTTCGAAATAGACGGTGAATATCTGAACAACTCCAGATTTGTAGACAACATTGCTTTTTTTGCCCAAAACCTACACGACCTCCAACTGATACTAGATGAACTAATCAAAGAGAGCAAGAAGGTCGGCCAACACATGAACTTCAGCAAGACGATCATGTGCAACTACTGCATTGGAAATAATAACATTAAGATCAAAATAGAGGACATAGAATTGGAGAAAGTAGACAACTACATCTACCTAGTACAACGAATCTCCGTGACACCCTCAAAAGAAGAAGAAATTAAGCGAAGAATCACCCTAGAATGGTAAGCTTTTGGAAGAGCAAGCTCAACCTTCAAAAATAAGAAGATCCCATTAATCCTAAAAAGAAGGGTGGACAACCAATGCATCTTCCCGAAAGTCATTTATGGAGCTGAAATATGGAACCTAACCATGAGACATATCCGCAAATCAAGAACCACGAGACGTGCACGTGAAAGAATTATGCTGGGCCTCACATAGAGAGACTACAAGACAGTACAATGCATCTGGGAGAAGACAGGAATCAGGGACACCATAGAATCCTTTAAAAATCTCAAATGGCAATGGGCTGGCCATGTCACAAGAATGGAAGGAAACTGATGGACATCGCGACTCATGACATGTATCCCCAGAGATTAAATGCGCAACTGAGGTCGACAGAGTACAAACCAGAGAGACGAGTTAGGCGAATTCAGAAAGTACTGGCTCTGCAACTCCCACGATAGAGTAGTGTGGCGAATCCTTGGGAAGGTCAAAGTCTAACGACGGATGTTGAGAGACTGATGATGATGATAATGATGATGGATCCAATTTCAAGTATAATTGTTACAGCTTTGTAGCAAGAATCAGTTCTATTATTCTTATAATTGTACAGCTGCTGATGTGTTACTCAAAGAAAGTAAGCGAAAAATAATGAGGAACTTATAATTTGAAATTCTAATTTATCATAAACGAAATAAGAAATCTATTCTCTGTCCTTGTTTTTGCTCTTGTTCTTTGATTCGCGGATCTATTAGTGAGAAACACATCCCCTACACTTAAACCAAAAACATCATAGAATCCATTAAAAATCTCAAATGGCAGTGGGCTGGCCATGTTGCAATAATGGCAACTGATGGAGATCACGACTCACGATATGGATCCCCCTCAGATCACATGCCCAACCGAGGCCGACAGAATATTATATAGCGAGAAGAGCTAGACAAGTTCAGGAAGTACTGGCTCCGCAACGCCCATGATAGAGAAGTGTGGCAAATCCTGGGGAAGGTCTATCTCCAACGACGGACGTTAAAAAACTGATGATGATGATGATGATGATGATGATGATGATGATGATGATGATGATGATGATGATGATGATTCTAATTCCCAACTTTGGACTACCTAATTTTTCCCCTTGGGGAGAATCCCTCCTCCCTGGTTGGGAACCAATGGCTTAGCTGGCAATTTTCTGTAGCCGAATCGATGAAGACGTCGTTCATGATATTCGAGATCATAAGGAAAGTTGATGCAGGTTTAAATATCACCGGAAGCAATTTCTCAATTCCAAATTCACCCAGCTTACTTGACTGTCAAAGGATGTAAAATATTCTGAGCGTTTCACTGAAAAGAGACAGCATGGTTGAAGATAAACTAGTCAAAAATAATAATGTTGATACATCAGCAGCAGCCTCTTGACGCCCGTCGTAGGACCGACTTTCTCCAAGATTTGCCAGATCTCTCTATCACAGGCGTTGCAGCGCCAACATTTCCCTAACCTGTCCAAATCATTACATTTTCTTATTTTTCTCATCTGCCGGTCGCAATTTCGCATATGATCTCTAGGGTTCCAAGTTTTGAATTGTGATGTCAAACAATTTTCTGATATTCTCACCACATAGCCTCCCCTTTACCGTTTGAGTTTTCTAATGCATTTAGTAATGTCTCTGACTCCTGTTTTTTTTCTGATATATTGTGCTGCCTTGTGATCCCTCTAAGTGATGTCAAGCATGGTCCTCTTTTGGGCACATTGCATGATTCATGATTTTTTATAGCCAATATCTTTTTTAGGTTCCACGTTTCAGCTCCATCGGTAAGTATCGGAAGGATACATCGTTGGTAGATCTCCAATTTTTGGTAGTCTGCTTTGCACCATTCTTTCTCTTTTACTAAAAACGTGAAAAACGAAAACAATCGTTTCTCAGAGCTTTTTTTTATAGCAAGACTGTATTTCCTACCACCCCGAACGCCAGCGTCTCAGGTTAACATACCACAATCTACGTAGTTTAGTCCTTGGGAAGCCCAAAAATGTTTTCCATTTAAATTTATCATAAGTGCTTCTTCGTGTTACCCCATTCTGGCTTACGAAATGTTTCACGGGAGCACTCTTCTTTAAGATAGTGAAAGAAATCTGTACATTTAAGCCAATCCCAGAGAGACTGTTAACAGGCAGACGGCCAAGCTAAAACTAACACTGCTCAAGCGGCGACAATAAAACTATAAATCAAAATATTGTCGTTTTGGAAATCAACTGCTATTAATAACAGGTCTGGTTAGTCAGTGAATAGAAACCCTTTGTGATCAATGTCTTTTGACAGCAAGCTGCGTTGCAGGCGATCAATTGAAAAATTTTAAAGATGTAAAAAAAAAAGCAGGCATGAATTCTCATGGACACATACCAAAAGATTAATTCACCATAGATTTACATTGCAAATTTAATCTGCATTTTAAAAAAATGGGGGGGGGGAGAGTTTAAAAGAAAACATTTTTCCCTAGAGACAGGGAGTAATTGTTCAGATTTTCAGTCTTCTAACTCATTTAATTCGGCCTTTACGGATGATGCACATATCCATACATACACACATACATACGTACATACATACATAGCCAGCCATCCAGACAACCAGTGAGGCCAACTTTAAAACTGAGGATATCTATGTTGACAGTTTTGGTGACAGTCTTGGTTGACGCTTTCTATTATGCCATAATTAATATTGGCTCACGATCTGCTTTAATAAAACATAGTTCACAACGTGGGAGAGACAGAAGGAGGTAACTTGCTCGACCTGATAGCTTCGATTCTGACGACAGAACTACAATTTTATGATGCAAGTGACTTGTCGACCAGTAATTGCCGTAAATATCAGGTCGTTTTTTACATTATAAAGAATAATGCTAAAGGTCAAAAACTATTAATGTTATTAAAAAAACATCAAGCAAAGAAGTGTCAACAAGGTTTCACTCAGTGTTTATGTTGTCCCAACTTGCTGGTATTTATGTATCACGCACACAGGCCGTACCAATGAAACTAGAGAGTTAAATTTTTCTATTTCAATATTTACTCCTTATTATGTCAACGAAAAACGGCCTTTTGTTTTTTTAACCCCTCTAAATAGGCATTTAGTGAGGGTTGAGTTTTTAATGATAGTCTCTGCTAAATTTATTTCCCTTTTCTGCCCGCTTGATTTTTGAGAATGCAGATTTTGTCGTGACTACTGAAAAACAAAAGAGGAGAGAAGTAACTTATTCATTGATAATCCTTTCATCCAAAGTTTCGATTGATGACCCCCAACACAACATGCTGCCAAAAGACGTTAGGCACGTGATGTTTTCTTTTTAGTGACTTACCAGACCGGTTGCATTTATCCAGATTCAATGTAAGTAAAGATTCAATTTTGTTATTTCGTCTTGGGTTATTTCAGTCCTCAACTGCAATGATATCCGCCCAATATGTTAGATCAATTTCCAAATGCTATTTCAAATTTGGACAAGATGCTCTTCAAGCCACTGATAACGTCACCAAATCATTTGGAGTGAGTTCAGGCCTCTGTGGGTACCCCACAATAGTGCCCTACTGTAAAAAAAAAAAATGCCGAACCTTCCTGGTACTTCTCATTAATAAGATTTGGATAGCATACACCGACAGAAAAGGGATTTGGATGTAGACGAAGCAAGGCAGTCGTCGTAACGGCAATGAAAATGGAATTGGCGACCCAAGTTCAAATTCCGGTCAAGGCTGTTCATTTTCACTTCACACCAATGCTCTTGAGAAAGGCATGGATTCAGGCATTCTACCTCATTTCCAAAAGTAAAGTAGCAGGGATGATTGAACCAACTAGGAAAGAAGGAATACTGATTTCAACCCAAGCAGTTTGACGATCTAAGCTAATATCATATCGATCTCTGCTTTCATTTGAACTACATCCATACCAAGAGAGGGATCCATACAATTGGGCATCCCAGGATCTCCGTACACTTCTCCCAGGCATGCGCCCAGAAGGGAAGATTGTATGTTGATACAGAACAGGGGTCATTCATCATAATGCTCAACTGGTCAATTCTTCCGAGAGCTAAAAACCGTTTAAATTAGAAAGCACTCAGAGAGTGCGTACTTTTGCCAACGCCATTGTCATTAAAACAAAATTATGTTTACAAATGGTTACGATGCAGGGAGAGTAATTGTAAAAAAATCCTTGATTCATAACAAAATTCAATCGATGCTTCTTTAGCCCATTGCTTGTCCTTCGAACAAATGACATTTGAATTCAATGATAACTTTTGGAGATATCGTGTCAACAAACATGAATGCATTCATAATGTATGGAAAAAGAATTTAAAATATGTTCCTCAATCAAGATAATTCCTGAATCCTCCCCCAGACTTGACCAATTGTTCCTAACTTCCATAAAATAAAACTTCCTACCTTTCCATGAAATACTATTGAAATTCATTGAGAACTTTTAGAGACATTGACTTGACATATAGCTGAAGAGGACAAATTTCTGGAGCCATCCAATTGAAATTTGTCACTTTAGATATTGTGTGGTTTTTACATATTGTATTGACATAGGAAAGGGAAAATTCCTTTACTTGCCCCGGAATTTGATCCATTCTTCCGTACCCCATTGCCAAACTTTTCACGATATGTCATCGAAATTCTTTGTGAAATTTCAAAGATCTTTAGTGGACAGACAGATTGACAGACAGACAGATTGTAACCAGTAAATAGATATAACTTATAGTTGACAGAGTTGAAGACTATTCACTATTTTGGAACTCACAAAACCAGCTTACCGCAATAGGATTATCAATAGAACATTGCCTTTGTTGGTTGTTATCGGATTCTGTGTTTACTCTGCAGGCTTTGTTGCAGATTCAGTTGAACGCACAGTCTTCTTGAGTTAAATCAAATTTTTAAACAAAGATGGAAGCTGATTTTCTATGCTCACAATATCCATTCATCCCTTTAGTTTCGTATTTCCTCGTCCGCTTGTATCGAGGAAAAAGGAGATCCAAGCAAACTGAAATAATCCGTTTGTTATTGCGATTTTAGCTACAGTGCGGAACCAGTAGTAACAAAAGACCTCGGATCAATTTTTCTCGATATTTTTTCTCTTAATTTTGACATTTTTTTCCTTCCTGTCGACGCATCAACGTTCTGGAAAAAGGAAGCAAACTACTAAGATATCCAGTTGAGTGGTTCGTTCAAAATATCCCGGAAGCAGGGGAAAACAACAAGTGTAAGGTATTTTCCAGAACGTATTCAGTTCAACTGTTCATACGTTACATGCAAATGACCTGCTTTTATAGACACACACACACTCACGCACACTTGCACACACTCGCACACACACACGCACACACACATATATATATATATTTATATATATATATCTATCTATCTATCTATCTATCTATATATATATATATATATATATACTAGTTGGGTAGTAGTTAGTCCTCGTGAAAATTCCATTGATATTTTTGAACTTCGATCACACGATTCTCTCAGAATGCAAAGAACTGACCTCGTTCCATTGCAACAGTCCAGTTTCTGAATTGTGGGTAGGAGTTATCTTTCATCATCATCATCATCATCAGTCTTTTAACGTCCGGCGTTGGACATAGACCTTCCCTAAGATTTGCAACACTTCTCTATCATGTTCGTTGCAGAGCCATTACTTTTTGAACTGGTCTAGCTCATGTCTCCATCTAATATTCTGCCAGCCTCAGATGTGCATGTATTCTCTGGGGATCCATACTGTGAGTCGTGATGTCCATCGGTTGTCTGTAATTTTTGCAACTTGACCGACCCATTGCCATTTAAGTTTTAAGTTTGATGGCCTTCATGACCCTGAGGATTTCTACCAAAAGCTTTCTTCAAGTCTCTAAATGCTACAGCATATGTATTCTGCTGATTTTTCTTTCGGCTGATTTATTAAAAAGATGATTCATGGAGGAGTAGTTTCTTCTAAAGCCAGCTCATTCCTGTAGTTTGTTTTCGTCTAGTGATTTAGTGATCTGGTTGACGATGATTTTAAAGAAAGTTTGTAGATGAATTTGAGTAGTTGTTGAAGTCTTCCGGGTTCCCCTTTGTGTATAAAAGCATTATGATTGCCGTGTTCCAGTCTTGTATATATATATATATATATATATATATATATATATATATATATATATATATATATATATATATATATATCGCATAGGTGAGTCTTTGCTGCCAATGTGGTTGGTGAATTTTTCGCTAATGTCATTGGTCATAACATTTCAGGCCATCGATTTGCCATTTCCTTAACAGAAAGATAATGTTTTTTATAGTACAAGCATTAAGTAGAACATGGTACTGACCTCATACAAGGGAAGGCAAATGCTGTCAATCCATCCAATTTGTAGTTTGGGAAGTTCTGCTTGATTTTCTCTGTCCATGTGAGCCTGAAATACAAAGAAAATGTTAAATTTTTGAGGAAACAATAAATTTGGCCAATTTTAGCCAAAACTTTCATATCTACAACAACAATCGTTGACAGTCACTTTTCCAGGGGGAGAGGAGGTAAATATTATAAATCGGAATATATCTTTGTGGCAACCATGTTGAAAGTATTCCATCCCCCATGAAGAAGGTGTTGTACTCACCACTATTTTCAGTATGACCCTCTATATGATCCAAATGAAGACGCATGGTTTGATCCAAATGCCACACAATCGTGCAAGTTCTGGCAAATTTAATTCGATTCATGAAATTATTATCATCATTACACGAATGAACTGGGAAATACATGTTATGAGAACCAATGGTTGTAACCCATTACATTTTTAATTAACTGTTCAGTCTGTCTATGTAATTAAAACTCCCATTTGAATGTGCGATATAATTTCAATTGATTATCTTAAATTTCATTAATGAGCGATTGCACAATACCGTCAACCACTCTCAATTATCCTCAAAATATTCTCATATATTGAAAATCAAAGTATATATATATATATATATATATATATATATATATATATATATATGTGTGTGTGTGTGTGTATATATATATATATATATATATATATATATATATATATATATATATATATATATACATTGAACCATTACCTAGCTCCTCCACATCAACAACCAGTAAAACAAATGAATTACCCATGGCTACTGCAACTATTTCTAACTGAAGATCCAACCCAACCACCACAGATTACTTCGCAGACATAAAATAGTCCGGATTCACCACCATGGCCTCTAATGAATCCATTTTCTATTTCCATTTTTGCTTTCAAAGCAGGAACATTTTGTTGAGGTTACGTCCAACAATTGTACTGCACCATTATCGTTTACTGACTATACGGTTAAAACAATCAAAGCCTTTTATCTTCGGTGCGGAGGTCCTCTGCTGTGGTGGGGGAGAATTCTCCCCAACAGAAAACCATGTCTATTACAACAAGATGTAAACAAACCATATGACATGGAGAAAGGATTTGGCTATATGCCAAATAATACCGTTGTGAATTCAATCATCACTAAGTTCTCAACATTTGCGCCCTTGTGCTGAACTATGTTAAGCTGAGTGAATCTTTGTAGAGGTCAAAAAATTTGTCTCTTACATCTTTACTACTGTTGTGAGTTTGATTTATATTGTTTCACAGTTTTTAAGCTCCTTTTGTAAATTCAAGGTATCAGGTATTGAAGACAAACCATCAGGTGACAAGATGCACTTGATTGAAGCCTAATCCTTTCATGCACCCATACAATCATATGTGCGTTTTATGATCATCCAATGGTAGTGAGTTCAATACTCGAGTCAAGTAGTTAAACAAATATACCCTGGTTCAGTGGCAAAGTATAAACAGTTTCACAAGGATGAATTCATTAGGAAAAATAACTGACACAAGATACCATTTGGCATGGATAGCAGAATGAGAACAGTCTACTCCCGTCGATTAGATTGAGGGTTTGGTTCGAAATTCCGAGGTACTGAATACAAGAGACACCTGATAAAGGCCGAACGGTACACTGGCCAAAAATCGTGGTTATAACAGCAAAGACGAAGATATTAGTCAGAATCGATTAATACATGATATTGATAATTTCTCATTTCAGACATACAGGGTAGCTGAAATGAAACTACCTGTTGGAAAATGGTAATAAATATATTGTGTATTGGTCGACTGTAATCAAACTAGCTTTACTTTGGACCATACAATGGTAGAATCTACCAAGTAGTTCACCAACTTCTGTAAACGTTTTGATCTGGTCTCAATAGATCTCTGGAGGATGTTTGGCTGTATGTAGGCCATGATAAGTCAAATGCTCTCCTCCAGTTGATCCAGTATTTGTGGTCTGGTGACGTACACCCCTTCTTTCTCTACATCCACAATCAAGCAATATTTACGAAAGTTACATATAGTTTCTCACTCACCCTGTATTGACAGAAGCTATATAATAACAATTCCAGTGCTCAAATCGAATGCTACATCTTTGCTATTTTCAGGGTAAACACCATAGTTGTACATCTCTGTGATTAGAGAACAAGTCAAACTATTTATCGATTAAGGAATGATACAGAGAGAAATACTCGTTTCTCACTAAATATCCTTTTCCTGGCTGTTGGAAACCACTCGTTGAGAGAGTATGAGGTCATGAATCGAAAAATGTTAAAGGGCACGATTTCCACTCGTCTGTGGTCGCTATTCTTTTTCCTTTCTTTTTTTTTAATGTTTTTATTTATCAAGAATGATAAAACGTAAAACGATGCGTAACATCCTTAATGAAGAGCCAAAGGGATACGTTACGTAGGCGGGGAGAGACAGGATCTTTGTCTTAAATTGATCCGAAAATAGATAGAGCCAAAAACTGATCCAAGAACAAGTCTTAAGTATTGGAAGCGAATGGGTATCTAATCTTCATTCAAGAGTGGCGTTTCTTGATTATAGTTATTCGGAACCTTTTAAGAAAATTGACGTTTTTATTTCGAAATCGTTCATGCAATTGAGATCGATCTACCAGTTTCATTATTCTTTGTGGGGAGACAAATTACCGAAATGACAGATTGAGGGATGTGTAATGGCTCGACAAATTAGAAAGATCAATAAAAAAGAAACGTTGGATCCGCCACACCCCTTGCAAGGATACTTGTTAGAAATGAGAGGGACAAAAAAAAAGAACTGGACGAAGAAGTTGAGAGAATAACTTGATATACATTACTGTTTATAAGTAATTGAACAAAACAGAGAGTTTGCCTGTATGACTTGGTTCTGAGAGTGAGAAAACGGGAAACTCACGCAAGGAGGAACAATTTTTTTTATAATCAGCACAACAAGGTATGCATTTACTCATATTTTATGGCTATGAAATCTAAATTTCTGAATTTTTTTTTAATAGAAATTCATTGTAGAATGAATCAAAACATGAATGAATGTTTTTGATCCTGCTCTAAACCCTGTTTGTCATCTACCAATGAGATTGAAAAGGCTAACTAACATTATTATTTGGAAAGAAGAAAGTTGAATTACCAAGACCAATCCACATTTTGAAAATTATGCAATTACAGACAAGAAACATTAAGTTTGTTCTCACTCACGTACCCATGAGTAGTACATTTTATATAAACAATTATTCAGTAGCCTCTCTTACCGAATGAGCTAAGCTGACAAGTTTTACATATGCACGGAAGTTATATCTTTCCGATACAGATGGGCTTACTTCATTCTAGTTAATAAATACATTTATACTGATTTAAAAAATCTTTTATTCATTATTCATACAATACAATGGTCACACTAATCATCTTCAATGGACACAGAAGCAGGAGTGGTTTTTGACCATGCTGCAGTCAGGTGAGTTGAAATTGAAAAGAGCTATATGTATTTGGTCGTGTCTATTTATCTGTTTGTTCGTTTATTCGTCGGTTGGTTTGTTTGTTCGTCCCACTTCACGATATATCCGAAAGTATTGGATGAATTTCAATTAGATTTTATAGATGGTGGGCAATGGTGTAGGAAGGTGGATTAAATTTACTGATTGAGAGATATTTTCCTTTTTTTTTTTCATGCATACGCACATAACAATCCACACAATGTCTCGAATTAATTTCTATGACGCAATAGGCTACGTGAGAACTGATTCGATTTTTGAGAGGAACCATGAACAATTATTTCCCTTATGTCATAGTTACATGTCCAAATCAGATGATATCGCCAAAAGGTCACGTCTGCTACATCCCCGATATCTCTGAAATTAATGAATTAATTTCAGTGGAATTATTTACACGAATGAACTGGAAAATGAATGTTATGAAAACTGGTGATTGTAACCCATTACATTTTTAATTAACTGTTCAGTCTGTCTATATAATTAAACTTTCCATTTGAATGCACGAAATCATTTCAATGGATTATCTCAATTCTCATTAATAAGCAATTCCACAATACCGTCTACCACCTTCGATTATCCTTAAAATATTCTCATATATTGAAAATCAAAGTATATATATATATATGTGTGTGTGTGTGTGTATGTGTGTTTGTGTGTGTGTGTGTGTGTGTGTGTGTGTATGTGTGTGTGTGTATTGAACCATTACCTAGCTCCCCAACATCAATGACCAGTACAACCAATGAATTACTATTTCCAACAAAAGATCCAACCCAACCACCACAGATTCCTTCACAGACACAAAATAGTCCGGATTCACTACCATGGCCTCTGATGAATTCTCATTTTTTCCCATTTTTGCTTTCAAAGCAAAATATCAGATGCTAAACTTGTTTTCTATCTAAACCGAACCTTTTAACCACTAAAAGGTACACACATGCTACTGAAGAAAGGAACCCTTCTCGAAACATACATACTAACTAATTCATTTATGAATTAATTGATTGGCAAATAAAATCTCCATATACTTCTGCTCCAGGGTTTTTTCTCATTCCACTTTGTTAATTTTTTATCAAATGTTTCTTGTTTTTGCGAAAGAGAACATATGCTTAGGTCCGTAGAGAGTAATAGTTGTCCGAAATCTCATTATACCTAGCGCTTCCGGCCAAGCAACCACCTATATTTTCGAGGTCTTTGAAATTTTCTCAACTGAAATATCTTCCTTGGTGAACATAATCAATTCAGTGGTGAATACTAATCACATAGACCGAACATTATGTAGAGAAAATTGCAGGTCGAAATTCGTCTGAAAAACGTGTCAGGCTATAAAATTATTGATCCACTCTTGTACATGATATATATCTTAGCGTTCTAACAATTATTTTTCGTTTCATCACCACCACCACCACCAGCACCTCCACTACCATCACCACCATCACCACCATCACTATCGTCATCATCATCATTATTGTCACTACAATCATCATCATCATCATCATCATCATCATCATCATTATCGTAATTATCATTATCAATATCACCACCTACACTAACAACAACAACAACAACAACAGCAACAATAACATAGAAGTCATTTTTCAACAAGATAATTATTGAAAATGACATGAATTTATTACGAGGATCGAGGCCGAAATAAATCATATTTACATCCGGAATCGCCTCAAATATCTCAATCTACTTCAATTGTTTTTGACCTTTTCTGCTCTATGCTCCATCCAGACAGCTTTAAAAAATTGATGTCCTCCTTACTAAAAAAATCAATTAACTCAAATTTGATAATGGAATGCAACATTTAGCCAAATGCAAAATATATAAGCCAATAAAAAGCCAGGAAAATATTTTGATGAATGAATACTGATGCTATGAATATGAATGTAAAAAATATTTTTTCGAAACTATTTTGGAAGCTTTTACGTCAACCCTTTAATTCCCAAGAAATACATTCCTATTAAGGCTGCTTTCAGTAAAAAGATCTACAAAGTCTATTGCTTAAAGTGCAAGCAAGGAAGACAGAAACAATGAAAAGAAAAGGATATGATGCAAGGTTTTCTGATGCTTTTTGCCACATAAGGCCACGTTTGTATGGTTTTATGATCATATTAAGCAGCAGTAACAAAATAATCAAATGACTTGAAGTTGATCATCAGACTAAGCTTGCGGGAAAATAGATTAAAATACATCAATTTTATGAATTGTTCTTTCATATTCGTATCGTATCTTATTATTGGGGTGTAAGGGATTAGCATTTTTTGTACGTTTCCCTCAGAACCAAATCTCTATTTTCGAGAAATAAAGTTCTTCAGTATCATTTTTTCACGATTTTGGCCTTGAAAAATAACAAATTGCAACCTTTATTGTGCTTTTACCAAGAAACTTTGCTCTGAGAAAATCATGAAAATAAACTTGCGAATACAATAATACATTAAATAATGCAGTTCTGATAGTGAGGGTTTTGATATAGTACTGTTGCTGCACAAGACTTGGGACCAAATCGAATAGCTTGAGTACCAAAATTATCAAATAACCTAAATACATCATCAAACCAAATCTGTAGGTCTGGGTACAAATTGAGTAGCTTCGGTACCAAAATTATCAAATACCAAACAATCCATCATCAAATGAAGCTTACAGGAAATAGATTTGAAATACAGTTTATCTATTGTCGATGTATATTTATGTCAAATCATATCACGATTTGTAAGGGATTGTAAATTTCCTTTAGTACCAAACCTTATTTTTTCGGACCCAAATAGCTTTGTTCAGTATTGAATTTGCCCAATTTTGGTCTCACAAAGTACCAAAAGGCAATTTATGATAAAATAAAAAGTAAAATATAAGTGGAAAAAGATAGAAAGGCAAAAAGAAAGAGACGAACAAAATGTTGAAAAGAAAGAACAAAGAACAGGAAAGACAACAGGAAAGGTCTGGTTAGTCATTCAATAGAAACTCATCGGACCAACGTTTTGTGGCAGCATGATATATTGGTGATGATCAATTGAAAAGTTGGGAAAATAGTTTTTTGGGGCAGCGATCACTAAAAAAAAAAACAAGTGTGAATACTGCCGTTGGACAGCGACTAAAAACCGATTTAAGGGGATATTTGAAAAAAAAAACGCCCTCCTCTAAATATAATCATTGAAATTTCACCCTTTTAGCTCCATGCGTACGGCCTATATGCGTGATGCATTTTTGCAGATCCAGCCAGCAAACAACTAAAAAACTAAAGAAACCTTTGATGACACATTTTTTAAAGATGAAGAAACAAAGAAAAATAAAAGACTGAAGGAAAGAAAAGACAAAAAAAAATACATGTATCAGAAAGGGAGGAATAAAGAGAGAAAGAAAAATTGAAAGAAAGCAAGAAATAAAGGAAGAAAAAAAAGGAAAGAAAGGAAGAAATAAAGGAAGAATCAGAACGTTAAACCCAAGGCTATAATCTTACGAGAAATCAAGGAGTCGTACGATTTTCTCGGTCTCTCAGAAGATTGCGAAAATTATACCTGGAGATCTCAATTTATCACGTATTTTCTCGCGTTATCTCCGTAATGTATGACTCTGGAGTATCATTCTTCCCCGTTGAATTTCCACCTTTGCACCACTGACGCCCACTGACCCTGAACTCGATGGTTGTCATCGAGACCGGACAAGTGGTTTTCTTTCCACAATTTGCCGGTCTAATCACATATTCGGATTCAGGTTAGACATCTTCCCTGAAGCATCACGCACAACTGCCTATTGTGAGTTTTGAAGGCATATCAGCGATTATTCGATTACCACGAATATTTTTTTCAGATTATCAAACAACTGCAGACTGATTGGGTTGTCAACTCTGGCGTTTCAATAACATCTTTCAGTTTCTTCTAAGCATCAAAGGTATTCGATATGCAGTGTGTCTACTGCAGCATTATAGATACCAAGGCCAAGCAGACAAATTTGCTGATGTAGTCCGTTCGTTTGTATGTCTATGTCACGATCACGATCAAATGACAGAGCTCACTGACCTAGCTCGTTGACATGAAGACTCACAACATATTCAGTAAGGCATTGTGAGGTTGACTTCCAGGGTTACCGGAAGAAACCAAAGAGCACAACGTTATTTCGAGTCCAGTAATGCAGTTTCTAGCAAAATTGAATAAGAAATTGAACTTGCTATGATCTACAAATCTGCATCCGTCATCACAAATGCTAGGGCAGATAAGGCCCGACTACGAAGTTTATCGGCGGTCATCGGAAGCATGATCCCCAGCTGCTTGAAGCATGTTGCAAATGTAGTTGGTCACCCACCTAGTTAATGACAAAGCTCTACGTTGCTCAAATTCGGTAATCATACGAGAAATGGTGCACTTATTACAATAAGATTGTGAATCCCTGAACGTTCCAGTAATTTCGTACTCCCTACTTGATGCCCATCTATTCTTGCTTTGTCTCAAACTAATTATAATTCTGCTTTAGTATTTACAGTCTATATACTGCTTATATTGATACAGTACCATAGTGGTGTGCATTTGGCGAGAATCGAACTCATAACAGTGTTTATGGTCAGCATCACAAACTTATAAACAATTGAATTGTGAAACTAGGATTTAATTAAATAACTGTAATATTAAGGATTCCTCCAAATCCCCAAATATTTCCACAAAATCTTTCCTTCCACAATCTTACAGTAACCGAGGCAAATATCGAAGGCAAAATTTGATCTTAAATCACTTCTGTATTAAAAGAGAACTCTCCTTTTGATCTGCGATTGCTAAGTCAAGTAGCATTTTGTGGATCAGTCTCTTACAACTTCCTTTAGAGAAGTGTATCATGTTTGAACTATATAGTATGTTATCATATCCTCGGTGGAGTTACTGGGTTTCAGTTTTCTATCAGAGAAAAGGTTTTAATCAAAATAATTTTGAATTCAAATTCATCACAAGCACTTTTACCACGACTTCCTTTCTACAAAGTCAATGATCGTTGACTAACTTATGTAGGATTATTTCTGGTCTGCATGAAAATGGCGCCAACACGGTAAAGTACCTGATTAGCGGAAGAAATGAAGACTGCAAAGAGATCCAAAGGATGCATCAATCAAACGGCAACCACTCTAAGGAATCATCAGGATTGATCTCTCGGAATTACCGTATTTGCTCGTCTATAAGACGAATGGTTCACCTCTGCCAACGAAGTTATCATGATGATAGGGTAGAACTATCAAGGAAACAATACTTATAAGGAAAAATGTACTGAACCCGTGTGTTTTGATGTAAAGTTACAATAATAAGACGGAGAAAAATAATGATGAAGTATACCGTAATAATGAAATGTGTGATAGTTCGCTATCCGTTATATTCGCTCCTTTCACCCTGGGGTAAAACTTGGCTGATAAAAATACCTCCACCTAGCATTAAACGAATTCAGCATTGACAAAGCTAATCTTGGTGGTTGCTGTTTGTGGGTTCAATCCTCATTGGATCTCCTACTATTGATAGTTTGACATGAGACATAAACCTGCAATTATCAGAAAGCTCAACCAGCTGTCCGTTCGTGGGTTCGATCCTTATTGAATATACTCGATGAACTGATACCAAATCATGCTGATGTAAAGTTGATATATTTATCTAATGAGCAGTGTACCCCTTTTTGTTTTGCTGTCCATAACACTGGACTCTTTCATTCAGGGGGGAATTTCGCTGATAAAAATACTTTCTTGCAACCATTTGAAACTATGAACTCTTTACCCAAAGGCATTAACTAGTAATAGTATTAATGAAGAGTTTATCGACCCTGAATGTTGTGATTAAAGACAACAAAGATAAGATTGACGGAGTCTAGTAATAAAATGATTGGGAGAAAGGTTTATTTAAAAAATGATCATAACCATAAGATGTCGGAATCGTACATTTGTGAACATTTGAAGATTCATTATTTCTTCGATTTTGTAAACGTACGAATTGGATGAAAAATATCTATCGTTTAAATAAGTCTTCGCCTAAATATCGTATTAGTCACTGATATATTGGGGTAAGTTGTTTTCTGATTATTTAGTGGCTACTAATGGTTTCAATTCGGGTGTCTATTTATTCTATGAGGCTTAACGCGAACCTGATAAGAAAAATGACAAAGTATACTTACAAGATTTTATAAGTATGCAAATTACATTACAATGTAAGTTACTAATTTCTCCTAATTACAAATACGAGAAATATTTTACTTACCATTGGCTTAATTTTCAATTCATTTCTCTCCTTGTCACCTTGGTCAAAGAATTCTGACATCACTAAGTCTGCCACCTGTAAAGAAAATAAGATAGTTCCGATTTTATCGTCAAGGTCTTTCGGTGATTTTAGGGGAAACTCAATTTAAGGAAGGGTTTTTTAGAATTATCTCTCAGGTAGCGAAGTTTTGTATGCATGCACGCTTAATAGAAGTAAGGTATTAAGAACATTCTTCTGAAAATTGAGGTACACATGGAGATTACTTTTCTTTAAAGAAAAATGAGATAATTTCCAATAATTTGGGAAAATAGTCAAAATTTCTGACACATGATGTTGTTGCTATCATGAATTAATTCTTTCGTGCCACTTTTCTTTTTTGTTTCGATTGATGTTTTCTCCGATTTGAATTTCTTAGACAAGATTTTTTTTACTATCATACATTGATTTTATCGTAGCAGTTGACAGTGCGTCATTCAAAAGATCCAATTCCTCACTATTTGTTGCGGTTACTTTAATTTGTAATATGGAATTACCTTTAAATACAATTGAAAAATGAGAACGTTTTCCCAGTAGATTCCATTTACACTGATATACTGAAATCTGTCTACGAAAAATCCCTTGATGACTATATAGTGAAGCTCCGAATTCACATTATTAAAAAATACTGTCAAAAACACGCTGGCAACTTTTGAATTATTTTATATAAAATGATTGTTCTGCGATGTTACTCTTAAAGTTTCTTACCCTGAAAAATGTGTAACGTAGACACACTTAAAAATTATTCTCATTTGTAATACGTAAATGTATTAGTTTATCTCAAAGTAATATTTATTATGTTTACTCAGAAATTTTCTTCGAGACTGACTGATAAATTTAGGTCAACAAATTAGAGTAATTTCTCAAGCCGAAACTAACACGGTTTTCAATTTAATGGGGTTTGTCCGTTGTATATATCTTACATGTCATGATAGCATTCAACTGATACTTCCTGATTCTTGTAGTGATGATAAAAAGATAGTAAATGTCACAGAGATGGATAGTCTTTGTTAGTCGAATGGATTTCTCTCCTACACTGTGAAAAGTGTTAAGTAGTATAACTTTTAGAATATTACATTAAGTTGTAAATCCACTACTTCATCTCAAAGAAATATTTATCATATTTAATCAGTGATTTTTTTCATGCTGTTCCAAAGAAATCCTCTTTCAGTGTATGATATGCCAGAAAAAATGGTTTGAAGACAAAACAGAGATTTCTGCAGAGACCTTAGTTACGATGACTTTAACTATTTGGGGTGCGTTTCTTTTTCTTCCACTTTGAACTAATCCACTATCTGTTGATCAGACTGCATACTAAACAAAATGGTGGAAAAGAATTCAAATCCTTATTTCCCTAGATATCATCTATATACACTTAAAAAGTATTACGTAGACCAACATAAAAACTAGTTTCACGAAGATTTATTAGTTTATTTCAAAGTAATATTTATCATGTTTAATCATGATTTTTTTTGAGACAAACTGATAAATGTAGGTTTACAAATTAGAATTTTTTTCAAATTCGTTCAAAGAAACATTAATCTTTGTGTATATAAAACAACTGGCTCTGTCTGCCACTGTGTTCACACCTTAAACATCAAGGTAGCTGTACCAAATTTGTTAAGCATACATGGTGAATGTAGGGTTATAATTAGGACTATTGGGTTTTCCCCAAATTAATTATCAATTGTTTTATGGGTAAATTTTTTATTTACACTGTGACTATGATAATTTTAGACATTACTTTCCGGTTATATATATATATATATATATATATATATATATATATATATATATATATATATATATATATATATATATATATATATATATATATATATATATATATATATATATATATATATATATATATATATATATATATATATATATATATATATATATATATATATTGCTTAAATTCAGTCTTACTGACCGTCCAGTTCCGTAGCTCAGAGGTAGGATACATCGAAACAGCTGTCTGTGGATGACACAATTACACACATATATATATATATATATATATATATATATATATATATATATATATATATATATATATATATATATATAGCTGTTCTGATGTATTACATCTCTTCAGTGTGGCTATAGACTTTCCATTATCCCATCCAGTACCACGAGGCAGGATTGAAACCTTAGCTTCAGACACGGGGGCCGATATATATATATATATATATATATATATATATATATATATATATATATATATATATATATATATATATATATATATATATATATACTAGCTGGAAACCCAATGGGGTTATCTGCAGGAATTATCTGAAAATCGGCTGGTGGGGCGGTGTTTCGCTAATATAGAGATAAAAAGGCAGTTTTTGAAAATGGCCCACCAGACAAAAACCAACACTTCAAAAGTTGGGTAGGATTTAAACCATGATTCCTCAAAGAGTTGAACCATTCGATCGAATCTATAATAAAAGTCAACGATGGAGGAAAAAAGAAAAGATGATTCCCATATTTCTATAAAGATGTTTTAAAGTTTTGTTTTATTTCAACAGAGCCGAATCAAAGCTTTAACTCAAATGTCAAAATTAGATTTTAACAAGAAAAGCAATGGGTTCAGCTGGTCCAAGTGTGTTTATTAATTTATAAATTCTCACTTGTTTTTCTAAGTTGACAGATCAGGAAAGTTGAGAAAGCCTTAATGGCAAAATGATTCAAGTTACGCAATTCCATGACAGCAAATAGCTGTTTGGCTTTGCTTCTGTGTTTATTTGAATCCAAGAAAGACGAGTATCCAATAAGAAGCTACTTTCTGTAATATGAAATCTATCAGCAATAATGATAATTTTATTGAATTAAATATTCGCCCGTTGAACTTTGCGAAGAGAAAGAGAGGGAGAGAGATTGACAGACAGAGAGAGAAAGAGAGAGAGGGAAGCAATAACGATCTGATTCATTCCAACTTGTTTCCAGGGTATTTGTTGTTTTTACCACGACGTTTCGGCCGCTGAACATTTTGGCCTTCCTTAGGTGTTTGAATTTCGTAATGCTGCTCTTATACCTAAACGAGTTTTGTCTAGAAATTATCCATCAAATTAATATTACGAAAAAAAAAAAAACAAATAAATAAATAACCAACCGAGGGTCGCAACGCTTTAGTTGCCTTTAAATTATTTCTCTTGGGATCCCATACACATATTCAAACATTCATCCCACTTTTGAAGAAGGTCTGAAAAATCTTATTTCAGGATTGCCATCGGCACCTGGGTTTTGTTCTTATTAATCTCGTCCATGGTCGACATTTTCTATGGGATTAGCCATAAGTCACAGGGTGGGTCTCTTTGCTGTTGATCAATGGTTAGCAAACTAATAAAAAGAATAATTTTGATCCTCATTGGGTGTCATACATTTGTGGCCTTGTGTCAGACAGCATTGTGCTGAGGATTAGATTTGCTTGCTATAACATGCTAAACTGAGCTGTCATCTTAGTATTTCGGTTGCTTCTTTCGTGGCGATGCCGATCTTTCGTAAATTGAGAACCATGCAACGTGCACATGAAAGAACAATGTCGGACCTCACATGGAGAGACCACAAGACAGCACAGTACATCCGAGAAAAGAAAAGAGTCAGGGACATCATAGAATCCATTAAAAATCTCAAATGGTGGTGGACTGGCCATATTGCAAGAATGGCGGACAACCGATGGACATCACAACTCACGACATGGATCCGAGAGGAATAGCTGTCCAGGAAGAAGGATGGAAGTGGGGGACATTTGCCATGTTATTATTCACCCGATCTTTTTCTCTATCTTTTTACCATCGTGGCATAACAGTAACAAGGTCATGATGAAATAACTGCCTGAAGGATAGAATGCACGCTGAGCTGGATTCATGCCTTCCCCAGGGGTATTAGTACGTTTAAAACTGTCCTGAACTGGGATAGAACTCAGCTAGCCAATTCTGTTTTCTTGGGTTTATTGATAACCACGACGCTACTGAGCGTTTATTTTTCTCCATTTCCCGACAAGAAAAGAAGAGAGACAGTAGTCGAAGTATTGCGTAAAGAAGACATCACGACAAGGCTAACATGATATCGACAATTTTAATGAATCCTCACGAGTACTCCACTTTTATGGCTTCCTCTAATCAGATTGATTCATCCGGGAACAATTGTAAGCCCCAGACAAGAACAGTGTATTTGCAGAGTACATTAACACTTTAAACAAAAATAGCCTCTAAATTAATAGAATTAACGGCACAACATTTTATGTATTTGGCCATCGTTGAGGCCAATGGAATGTCAATCTTATAATACCGAGACGATGAAGAGTGATTCAAACAGTGGGATACACAAAAAAACAAAAAAAACAAACAGACGCTTATGTCCGACAGACTGACATATTATATGATGATATTCATGTAAAATTTACTAATTCAGCTCTGGTTAGATACTTAATTAGATTACATCATGCAACTAATGTCTTTTGGTAGGACGCTGTGTTGGAGTCGATTAATTAAAAAAATTGGAAAAGGAGCCATCAGTGAGTGTTCCTTCTCTCGCTTTTCAAGCAATGATTGCTAAACGTCTTAATCAAAAAGAAAAAAAACAGGTAGATACAGACTACTCGATCGATTTAGCATAAATCTACATTGCAAATCGAACCCCTAATCCACTTGAAACTTACAATGAGGGGGATCTTATATCATAATAAGGAGTGAATGGTAAAATTTCCATCCCACTAGCAATATTGATGCAGCGTGTACGCGTGATACTTACTGACAGACCAGCCTAAAGACCTATGTTGCCAATATTGGGTGACAGTTTTGGTCGACAGTTTCTTATACGTTGTCAAATATTTGCTCGATAATCTTGACTGACCAGAGCCAAAGGTTGACATTGGCTGATAGACCAGCCGATCATGGATGTGGCCAATGGTCAATGTTTTTTGCCCGACTAAACTCATTTTATACTTACATTTAATAAGTTTCTATGAGATAAATCATTCGGACAGTTCTTTTTCTTGGACTACATTTGAGGTCAAATATTATTCCAAGGGATGGTTGGAACTTTTGATGTTATTCATGCTGAATATCTATCTATCCATTTACCAATGTATCAATAAATTCATCATCATCATCATCATCATCACCATCATCATCAGTCTTTTAACGTCCGTCGTTGGACACAGACCTTCCCCAGAATTTGCCACACTTATCTATCATGGGCGTCGCGGAGCCAGTACTTCCTGAACATGTCTAGCTCGTCTCACCATCTAATATTCAGCCGACTTCGGTTGCGCATGTGATCTCGGGAGATCCATGTCGTGAGTCGTGATGTCGATTTTGTTTTTATATAGATTGCATATTATAACTTGAGATTGGTTACGGAAAAGTTGCTGCTTGAAATGGCTGACATTTTAATTTAATATTTTCCGTTATTTTGTTGATTATATCATCCGCCATCTTACTATCGAAAATGATATTGCATATGCAACAGTCTAATAGTAAAAAAAAAATCTATGGGAGCAGATACAGAGAAAAATCCCCGACTTGGCTGATTATTGGAAGTTCTTATCTATCCACCCCCCTCCCCTCCACCCTCTCTCTCTCTCTCTCTCTCTCCCTCTCTCTCTCTCTCATCATAATAACGCAGTAATAAAACATTAATGAGAATGATTAATTGGAATGCAGAGAGTAGACCGAGTTAGATTCATATCTAGTGGCGTTATTGTAGAAGCTATCGGAACAGTCTCAACCAGAGCTCGAACGTGCCTTGATTGCATTTCTTTCCCAAACTGAATAATTACCGTGACATCGTCGAGCGTTAATTTCTCTTATTTTCCACTGCGAGAAGGAGAATACACAGGCTTGGTAGTCAGTAGTTGGGTCATTATGTTGTAAAGACACCACGGCTAGGCTAACATGATACCGACCGATGTAAAGAATCCTCACAAGTATTTAACTTTTATGGTTTTCTCAAATCAGATTGTTTCAGCCTGCAACAATTGTAAGACCCAGACAAGAAGGTTGAACTTGTTAAGTACATTAACACTTTGAATACTACCGATAAAGTTGGTGGTTCCATTTTATGTACTTGACTATCGCCGAGGACTTTGTCATCTCAATCTGATAATCTGGAGGCGACAAAGAGTAACACACAATGTAAGACATATTTCAAAAGCAAGTGCATATGACCAATAGACTTGCACAATAGATAACGTTAATAACGTAAAAGCTTATAAAATACTTTGACCATCCAATTGTTAAATCGACCTCTGGTAATGTCAGAACCACCACCCAGAGCATTGGCTGTGCCAGAATAATTCAAATTTATGCTCACAGATCATTGCAACTGCGGTCAGTTTTACCAACAAAATATACTCCACATTTTTAGTCTTGTGCCAGACTTATCTAAGCTAAGTTGAGCATACAATCATTACTGCAGTCAGGTGTGGTATATTTGTAGCCTTCACCAGTAAAACGAAGCTCAATCAGCAGAGCCATTACTACTGTGAGATTCATCTTTTACCGGGTGCTCAACTTTTAAGGTATTGTGTCAGAATAATTTAAGCTGTATCTTGCCATAACTACTGCATATAGATTAGTATCTACTGTGCTGTATATATGTTGCCTTGTGCCTGGATAATCTAAGCTCATTCTTGCGATTACTACTCTATTTAGTCCCCTCCCCACATGGTGCTCTTCGGTTGTGGTCTTGCACTATATTTTGCATAATATATAGCATGGCATATCACAGAGGTTGGTCTATATGCAATGAAGAATTAGACTATCATCTAACCCTTCATGACATTTGAATTGTCAGCTGCCATTGACAATGCCCCCTTTCTCTCACTCTTTCTCGTGAAAGGTTGATTTTAATAGTTTCCATGTTACCTATAGAGGGGGAGAATCGTGGCATATCAGTAACAAAACACTGCCTCCTCGAGCGGCACTAGTATGAAAGTTATTAGAAAAGTCTTGATCAGAGTTCGAACTTGGCTTTCCTTTAGCTGAATGATTATCTTGACGTCACCTCGCCTTTATTTCTCTTCCTTTTCTCTGAGAGAATGAGAATATGCCGCCTGGGAACGTATAAAGAAGAGACACTACAGCTACGCAAGCGTGATACCGACAGTTTTAATGAATCCTCACAAGTGTTTAACTATTATGGCTTTCTCAAACCAGATTGATTCATCTTGGAACAATAGTGAACACCAGACAAGAATAACGCACTTGCTAAGTACATTAACACTATGAACAGTACCTATCGCTACACCAGTAAAATTACAGGCACTCATTTCATGTATTCGGCAATAGATGAGGCGTATTGAATGTAAACCATCTAATCTAAAGACGACAAAGACGGCCACAGAGAAATACTTGAAAAGCAGACTCGAATTCCCGACAGAATGGAACAAATTATAAAATACATTGGCAACATATTTTCTAAATAATCTTGTGCTGAGGCTACTTCCACTTCCCGGGGTAAAAAGTAGGCCCCACCTGAACCCCTTTCTTAGGAACTGGCCAATGCTTGATGACCTTTGTCAGACTCAGTTAAACTAAGTGTATACTTAAATGAAACAAAATTAAAGATAAAGGATATAGTTAAGTTTTTGTTTTTTCAGACAACAGTGACACATAAAATGATTATCAATTTCGATCCAATTCTTGAAGTATTTTTCAACAATAACGCTTATAATTGAAAACTTAATGAAAAAAGAATCGCACGGACTTTTTCGTAAATATCAACAAAGTCGGTGAGTGTCTATAACTTTGAAAAAGTCATTAACATATCTTTACATCGTGAAATCTTATCTCTTCTTCACATTTTTGATGTTGACATGGCGTTCCGGTCGAACCATTCTACGGCTTTATTCGGGTGTTATACCAAATATTCATTGCTGAAATAGAATAAATTATTTACGAGCGTTGCAGTAAACGTTCTAAGTTTCTGTTTGATAATGTTTTCCAATTGCTATGCTCCCATGGAAAAAGAGACCAATAAAAATAGATTCTCTGTCTTTACGGGTATCACATATTACACCTTAAGAAGACCGTAGAATGAATCAACCGAAGATAGGAAAAAGAAACTATATTGTCCGAACAAATTCAAGAATATACGAAGTGATGAAATGCTATGAAAGAGAACTTTTTTTATCCCATTAGATAAAAGGCAATTTCCACTGAAATTATTCAGATTTTTTAATTTAAAAACTGTATTGACTTGAAAGTTTTCTTTGTTTTGTTTGAAGTAAGTTTATTTGTGTAACTTGCCTAAACATGAAGGAATTTCCAATATCAGTGGCTAAAAATGTTAATTAACATTTTGCTTATTAACCTGATGAGCGCAAAATTAATTAACATTGATTACGCAACGTCCCCCTTATGGGAGATCGCGCTTTGTCTTCAATTTGTTCTCTCCTAAATGCGGTAACTAATACTTGCTTTGCAGAGATGTTATTAAGTACCCGGGGAATCATCATTGTTCTTTTCTTGGTCTACACAAGTCAAGAAGAAACGTTGGAGCTGACGATGTTGATTGTCAAACTCCAATCAAAGTTGAAGTTGACTTGGTTCTGCACCCCCGTAACAACAAGAACAAGAACAATCTTCACCTAATTTGGGGGGAGTAAACTCTTCATTAATTTTCTATCCTGTCACGTTAAACCAAACATATATAAGGCTAACAATCTCCTTATATGATTTGAAATAATGACCTGGTTATTGTTGGGCGACTCTCTTACGGACTGAGCCAAAATGATAGGCACTTTATACCTACACATTTACTTATTATATTTTCAATATAAATGTTGCTGGAGTCATCTTGATTAAACGTGGAGTTTGCCGCTGCAGCAGCCAGGATAGTTTCCCTAATAAGAATGCCTTCGATCTAAGCCACTAGCAAATTGGCCTGAAGACAGTTGGCAGCCTTCTGCACGATTTGTCATGAAATCTGACAGAACATTTGATTATTTCCTCTAGAGTAGACGGGAAGTACATGCCAGTCTTTGAGTGTTTGAGCTGCTCTCTCGAGTTGGCACGCACTAAAAATAACTTAAATACGATTTATTAGATTCGAGAGGTTGGATGTCCACTGTAGCGTGATGACTAACAAGCTAGTCCCGTTGACAAGTTCGCTAGTGGGGCGAGATCAATTCAAACACCCATGCAGAGGTGACCAGTTAGTATGGGCCTATGCTTTTGAAAGAGCTTATTCCAAGGGCGTAACAAGAGGGAGGAGATGTGGGTAGTGGCTATTATTATTTTCATCATCTATTCTAGTTCTTTCCTTCTTTCATGTTACTTGTGAGTACATCAGACACGTTACATGTAGATATACATCCCTATACATAAAGTATATGTATTTACCGCCGATTACAAAATACTTACTGAGCAATTTGGAACACGGCCTAGAGTTTCAAATCTAGTCTATTCAGTCCTGTCCAGCCCTGTCGATACTCACTACAAATGATACATGATAGAGGTTTTACTTTGAAGTTCATGTGAAGACCCACTTCCTTGCTTACTTCATCCAGTTCGTCTAACATTATCAGGAGTTGTCAAGAGTTTGGGTATGCTGGCGTAGCCTTGTCTTACCGCTTTTTGGAACTGAAAAGGCTCCGGGATTTTATGTAGTCTGATGGAGGAACTACTAAATCAATAGATATGTTGCAGAACTCTGACATATACGGGGTTTTCTCTTTCTTGTATGATTACATAAGTGATTTCGGTGGACTGCTACATATACTTGGGACAGAGAGTCTCCATGAAATCCCCAGAAGAAAAAATCAAAAGAATCTCCCTAGTTTGGTTGCCTTCCGTGGAGAAAGATCAGCATTCAAGAACAAAAAGATCCAATTAATACACCACGAATGCGTTATCCCAATACTCACCTACGGAGGTGAATTTAACCAGAAACAGACTGAGAACCAGGAGCTGGAAAGGACCATGATTAACATCAAATGGAGAGATCACAAATCAGCACAGTAGATTAGAGAAAACCCTGAGTAAGAGACATAATAATACCCGTCGGAAATCTCAGATGACAATGAGCTGGTCCTGTTGCAAGAATGACAGACTACCAATGGACATCAAGAATCACAACGTGTATCCCCAAAGACTATATACAAAATTGAGGATCACAAAAATTTGGACAAGTTCAGGAGATACTGGAGCCGCGACACCCACGATCAAGATGACAAGCGAATCTTGGGAAAAATTTATTCCCAACAACGGACTTTAAAGATGAAGGAGGTAAGCTTAGTAAATAACTATTTTGAGGATGCCCTGTCATGTTTAGCGAGAGAATCTTACAGATAATTACGATTGTGAAGTTGGTTCGATCCTCAGTGTTACTAGAATGAATTAAGCTCAGTAAATATTACCCCGTTATCTGAGCATTCCTGTAAAACAATCCGTAAGTCGAAATGGCGTAATGCGAAGAAAGAATTGTTTAGGACATTTTTGGTACGTTGGACTGAATTGAGGGAGGCAGAGTTGATGCAAGATACGAGAGGATGGGACACTGGGGAGAGAGAGAGAGAGAGAAAGTGAGAGAGGGGAGAGGAGAGGAGAGGGCACGTTGAAAAACAAACGTTATTTCCGCTTTATGCTTTTATCAGTAAAATCAAAAAAAGTGTCGGTAAGCAAACTTTTGGGAATTGGGGCATACCTATACGTATGAAAGCAGTCAGGTGTAACAGGTCTTCTTAAATCTTTTCAGGACATTAAGGTAAGACATGACAATCATCTATTTGATATCAAGATCAATTGGACACGCAACTGAACGGTTTCGCACCCAAGCATGATGCCATTTTTTTGGGGAGGGGGTTGAGGATTGATGAATAAATGAATAAATTACTTCTCTCACTTTTTGTTGGGCAGTGATCATTAGAAGAGCCCGACTTTTGGGGAAACAAAAGTGACCCCCCAAAAGGACTAATTTTGAATAAACTTATATCGTTAATTGACCCCCCCCCCCTTAGAAATCTGTTTTGGGGGTCATTTTCTCAAAAACAACAAAAAATGTTTAATGAGAAAAATAAATGAATATGTGTTTGGTGGGGAGCGGTCCAAAATTACGTCATGATGGCCTGCGCACGCATGCACATAAACACACACACACACACAAAAAAATTTGCTACCCGCTTTAAAATCAAACGAGAAGGAAAATGAACAAAAATGGATTCAACCAGGCGATTCACGCTTGAAAAACTAAGATGAATCAATTGTCACAATTCTATGAATTATACGATTATCCTTATGCTCCTCATGCTTGTTGTTTTCAGCTAACGCTTCGATCAGTGCACTCACCGACCTTTCCAACATTGTCTAAAGAAGTGTTTCCCAAACTTCTTCGGACCGCTGCTCTTTTTGAGGGCATTAGTTTTTATCAACACCTACTCTCCCGTAGAGACGGCCAAAAATAAGACATTGGAATTTAAATTTTGATAATTTAAAGAAAAATTAAGCTGTCATATTGATTGTGAGCGGCGCTATCTTGATACCTGGAGAGCTTATTTTGTAGCAAACCTGTTCAAAATTCAATGGTAAGTTTTTTGTTTCACAATGAATTCATGTTAATTTCTTCATCATCATCATCATCATCATCATCATCATCATCAGTCTTTTAGCGTCCATCGTTGGACATAGACCTTCTCCAGGATTTGCCACACTTCCCTATCATGGGCTTCGCGGAGCCAGTACTTCCTGAACCTGTCTAGCTCGTCTCTCCATCTAATATTTTGCCGGCCCCGGTTGCGCATGTGGTCTCGGGGGATCCATGTCGTAAGTCGCGATGTCCATCGACTGTCTGCCATTCTTGCAACATGGCCAGCCCACCGCCATTTGAGATATTTAATGGATTCTATGATGTCCCTATAATTTAGTTGGGATTAATTCTTTAAATCAGAAAAATGGAAATATTTGAAGTTCTTTATAATTAGCTTTTCAGACACGACCTTAAATAACTGAATGATTTCTGTACCTGTCCCTATCTCTACGTCTGCTTAGGATCCCACACTAAAAGAAAAAACGCTTTATCGTACATCTTCCAGATTGATGATGTTGAAATAACATTGCATATGTTAAGTTCCAGGAAATCTACTCTCATGGGATATACCTCCCCATTGCACTCAAAGGATAGGATCAGGGATGCCTCAGAATTTGAATTTTTGCATATCACTCGGAAAAGATGCAACAATAATATTCCCCATTTAAGGAAAGACTTCACGAATGAAAATCCTTTTCTCATGCGAACTGTATCCTGCGAAACAATGCCCTTTCATACCTATTTCTATTATCATTCGACACAAAGCATAGTGGTTACAGAATTAGATAAAATTACTGCAAGTAATCTGATGGTTCCAGGTTCAATCCCAGTATGAGACAATAATAATACCACTGATGCTAAGAGGGGAGTGCGGTCAATATACCCCAGTCGGTTAAATAAAGGGTTCGGTTCGTTACTTCCCCACACCTACCAGATGATACCTGATGAAGGCCGTAGAGTACAGTGGCCGAAACGTTGTATGAAAAACAACCAAGATGAGGATAGTCCGAATAATAATAGAAATAATAATAATACCTCATCTCAAAAATTCAGAGAAATAAAAAATATATTGTTGAAAGGCAATGGTGTTCCTAGGATTAGTGTCACTTGGGGTGGTAACTCAGGGTGTCACCCCCAGTGTTACCAACTCAAATTTTTCCATGCTAAATTGACCTAAAAATAATATTGAAATTCCTTTCATACCTGCTGATGAAGCCAATGCATAACCAAATAAATCGTTGTACGGGTTTCCCAAAAGTAACGCCTGACTTGTCCCTATAGTAATATCAGTTCCAATGGACTATCAAATATACTGTCACCATTCCAGTATGCTAAAAGTTACAAGTGAATTTAAAGACTCTTGCTAATAAATCGAATGATCAACTAACAAGCGAAATTGAAAAAAGATGTTTTCCATTTATTTAGCATCAGTTTTAAATTACACTTGTTAATGTAGATTTTTCACATCTGATTAACGAGTTGAACAACCGTAGCCACCACCAAAGGCTTCTCACCTTTAGTTGTTCAAGCACTCTTGGTAATACCGGCCTGGTCTTACCAATTTATCTATAGACTTGAAAATAACATTGATTCTCCATTAGACCTTTCTAAGAAAAACCAAATTGACTTTTGTGGGGCCTTATTTCGACAGTTATATGTTATTAATACCATCTACATTCGCCAGAATCTATATATTTTTACTCTATTTAAAATGTTTTCCAGTGATGTCATAAATGGAATATATTCTCACCGTATTTATTCTTTGATGGAATTTTTTTTTACATGGCTTTAAATTTTGACACTAAGGTTGTGCAATTATTGCCTGTGATGGCGAGAATAATTTTACATGTAACTTTCTGGCGTGCTGGTGTGCTGAACATTACATAAAATGGTTACTTCCGTTAAAATTGGTACTACAGTGGGGATAAATCGAACATTAATTTTGGGACACGTTGTATTGCCAGGCACCACACGCAATAATGTTTATCTGGGAAACTCTTCAGAGATCAAAGATTGTCATCATGTTTATCATAAATCAGGCGTGTATAATCAGATCTTGATCACAGTGTTGAGAGGAAAGGTGATAAGTGACGCGAAAAGTTTCAGTGAAGTTTTTATGTATTTGAAAAGAAAAGAAAGTCACTCAATAGAAACCATTTCTTTTTTTCTTGGCAACATGTCGTGTTGGAGGTGATCAATGAAATATCTTTCTAAGAAGTGATGAGCAGTGAATGAGTAACTTCTCTATTTGTTTTTCTACACATGAAAAGGAGTGAATATTCAACTTTTCAGCTCCCTAGCCCCATTCCTACGGCCTGTGCACTTGATACATACATACATACATAGCCAGCCAGACTAGCTCAAACACCGAAAGAGCCCGTGTTGACACATATAGTGGCAGTTTCCATTGATGGTTTCCAACATCAGTAATCCTTTTTGAGCATTTGATTCTTAAGCTGAATCATCGTAAGTCAAGCTGCCAAGAATATTCCCGAAACAAGTCCACTGTCACCTTGTTAACATTTTTGCAAATATCAAGTGTTTATCTTACCTTGTGTATTTTTCGTCTGTATAGTTCCTCTGACATTCTACACCTGCTTTAATCTCAATCACAAACAGGTAACACTCCCCGAAGATTTTATTTAGGTCTAGTTGGTCTAAGACTGTCAAAGGTCACCGTGGCAAACTATTTGGGACTACTGTCATAGAGTATAAGTGTGACTTATAGAGTAAGTATAAGGGAAATAGCAATTTTGGAAACTTCGAGAAACAAATGCAAAATTTTGATGCTTATACGTGTGTATATGTATATCACTTAATCATGATTCTAAATAGAAGTACAATCAAATAATACACACACACACACACATATATATATACTCATATATATATATATATGTATATATATATATATACTCATATATATATATATGTATATATATATATACTCATATATATATACTCATATATATATACTCATATATATATATATATATATATGTATATATATATATATATATATACGTGTGTGTGTGCGTATGTGTTTAACCTGTCCATGAGGTGTATAGCAATATTGAATATCTCGAGAAACTGATGCATGACTTTGATGTAGTCAGTGGGAACCTTACTGTGCAAGCGTGACGAAAAGCTTTCCTGTGGGATTACTTAGTCGACAGTGAGACGCCATTGAGTGAGCTTGTGTATTGTGTGATCAACATATGCACAATAACCGTTCTTCACGAGTCAATACTAGCTTGCAGAGTTTTTTATTTGGGAAAACATTGCATCACTCAGGAATATCCTTCCCCCAACCCTCAGTCCAGGTTTGGCACTCTATGACTTTAAATAGATTTCTGACTGTAGACGAGATTAAGGAGAAAACGAATAGGCAGCTGTTGGCAGTCCAAAGGAAGTACTATTTTGAAAAGTGTGAAGAACGTTGAAAATAGTCTCCCTAGCTTGACCTTAGTTTTAGTATTTACATTGTAAATATTGTCAAACTCTAGTCAGAGTTAGAGTTGACTTTGTTTTCTCCCGTGACAAAGGCATGAACTGTCTTCATATAATTTTCGTAGAGTAAACTTTCCATTGTCTGTCTATCCTGTCACGTTGTATCAAACTGATACATAAAATTAGCATTTCCCTATCGTGATTCGAAGTCACAACTAAGTGATTGTTAGTTGGCTCTCTAACTAATTGAACAAAAATGACAAGTCTTATATAACTAATAATCTATTTATTGTACATGCAATACAAAAATTGCTGTAATCATCTTAGGTTGGAATAGAGGTAAGAGTGAAGTTTGACTCAGCAGGAGCCAGGCTTGGGAAAGAATAGTTTTGAAAGGTGGACTAAAAAAAACAAAACAAAAAACAAATGCAGCCGAAAAGAGAAACCGGAGTTGAATAAATCGATGGATTGATCGATGGATCAGATCCAGAATATTGTCAATGATCAAAGAATCTTTTCAAATGGGACAGCACGTATCAAGTCTGTCTTCTCTCTGACCTTCATGTGATTAGTTTACTTCTGAGCAGCCTAATCTCTTCAAATACAGCGTGAGCAGACACAGTTATCCTCGCTCTACGAAAGTTCGCTTTACGCCACTTTGATTTCACGAAAGATTTTAAAAGACCATAGCTTTGAACTGTAAATACAGTTCAAGCAGATACAGGTATTATCTGTTTTGGGAAATTTCGCTTTTCGAAAGACTTCAAGACTTCATTGTATTGAACCACAGAATGAGCAGATGCAGATATCCCCTGCTTTACGAAACTTCGCTTCACATCATTTTCATGAAAGAGCTTAAGACGCCCTGGCTTGGAACTATTGATACAATGAACTTAGATACAGGTATTCCTGCTTTACTTCGCTTCATTTTACGCCACTTCACTTTTACAAAATACTTCAAGACGACAGAGCTTTGAATTATTAATGCGGTGCGAGCCCATACAGATATCCTCAGCTTTCTGAAACCTCGTTTTACGCCAATTGGCTCTTATGAAAGACCTCAAAACACCATAACTTTGATCTGTGTCTATGAGCAGCAGTACTTTATCTTGATTCATTTTGTACATCCGTAGGGAAGATATGCCCTAAGGTATCAGAAAAAAACTAAGAGAGCTTTCAAGGATGTTACGCTTAAGGTAACACCAGCAGGCATAGAAAATAGCGATGAAAAAATTTCTCATATAAATCAATGGTAATTGCTTCTTTGTATTCTAGACGCTTTAAATCAATGATTAGTGCATAGAAACGTAGGCTTAGAACTACGATGTTCTGTCTTCTGAATAGTGGAAATAATCCCCTCTTGAGAGAAAAAAGTCCTCGACTCGAAAGTATATATATATATATATATATATATATATATATATATATATATATATATATATATATATATTTATATATATATATATATATATATATATATATATATATATTTATATATATATATATATATATATATATATATATATATATTTATATATATATATATATATATATATATATTTATATAAATATATATATATATGAACTATCATATAGAAACTCTTATTTGAAATGATCATCTGTTAGTACACAGTGAATGTATCATTTGGCCTGGACAACGAGAATGGAATAAACAATAGAAAATGGGGCTGCTGCTGGAACCAGAATGAGCTAAGCTTAGTAGACATTTTCTAAGTTTTGGTTAGTGCAAATGTGAGGAATGAGATAGGGTACTAAGGTTGTACTACTCCAATTTTCCAAGACGGAAGGTCTTCCTGCCTATAGAAACAGCTTTTAATATAGGCTTTTAACATGGCTGGAAAACCGACCTTTAGTACAGGTAGCAAGCACATGAATACCTTGACATGAGGTTTTGATGTACCGCTGATGCAAATGTACAGAGTTCGTTCTGTAGTCGACCCCACTAGTATGGACTTGCCTCAGCATTAAATGCACATTTCGTACCTTCGAAATCCATTGGTAGCCCCGGTGGCCAAACGGTTAACAGGACTGGAAATGTGATCGACGAACAAACTCCGACTGAGACAATCTGCGTTCGGTTTGAACATGCACTTACAAAATGTATGAATCCATCTCTCCTTCCCTCAGCTATGGGTAAAATAGCAGGTGAAGTGAGTGACACCTCAACGTAGAACTAGATTTTTCCGTAGTGTAACAAAGAATCGAAAACATCTGTCGCCTGCTTTATTCAAAATTCTGCATTCCAAACTTTTATACCATGATTGGTCAGTTTTTGACGAATTGACCAATCACAGAGTAACATACAGAGATCGTGACGGACGTAATAATAGAATAGATTATTTATGCTTGGCAGATGTTTGCTGGTCCAGGTAGCGAGCTTTGTAATCTCCACAAACTTCTAGATCTGACATTTTTTGAAACGGTAAGCCTGAATAAAGACACGGGTTATCATTGACATTAGCCGCCAGCAACTTCTATCTCTGTTCCAGTTTAAATAGCACAGAACCTGGTCGGAGCAAATGTTAAGAGTCGGGTAAGACGGGAATCATAGGTAGCTTTATCTTAAATCACTTTAGCTGGGTGCTTTATGCCCAAGGACTTTGGACATGAATGTCCTCGGCGTGTGTGTGTTTGCATGTCTTTGTAGTATCTTACAAGTTATGCATTATAATGAATTCGACAATCGCTCCAGGCCCAGAAGGTAGTGTCCATGTCATTCAGACGATCCTCGATCGTACCTGATATGCATTCAACAGAAATTTTAATGTCTCCTCTTAAATTATTCAGACTTCACATTGTCACTCCTCCACTCTATGCCTCTACCCCTAAGCGTTCAAAGCTTAAATTTTTATTTATTGAGAGAACCCAACGGCATTTACATTGAGTGCACGCACGACATAGATCAAGGGTAAGCCCAGAAGACCTTTCTGAATTAGTAGTCAGCGCTATCCTCACTGGGTGCCCAACAGTTACGGTATTGTTCTAGACTAAACAATTATCCTTTTTTTAATTAGAATAGCCCATCTATGGTGCAGTGCAATTGATCGCATACCACGAGACCCCTGGTGTATAATGATTTTTATCTAAAACGGCAAACAAACACGTTGTGGTCACGTGCAAAGAATTACCGGCGTAATGATTGAAAATCGAAACGCACTTCAATTCTTTGCATTTGTCTCCAACGTGTTTATTTGCCGTTTTAACGACTTTCTTCGAATTTGTTCAAATTACTTCCACATATTGTTATTATCAATTCAATAATAATAATAATAATAATAATAATAATAATAATAATGATAACAACAACAACAACAACAATAATTTGGGATAAGGCCATAGCGAGGGCGTCTTGTACCAGGTTCTAACAAATGCCGAACGGTCTTATCTTGTTCTGCGATATGATTGAATCGATCATTTTTTTATGCTTGTCACTTTTTTCGATTATCACCATTTGTTCCTTGTTGTTCTTCCAAACTATTGCTCCATACTCTATATGCAGTCTTACTATAGATGTGAATAACTTATTTAACGCATCGATGCCAAGATGTATAAAATTTCTGCGAATCATACATATATTTAAACATTCTCTGACGGGTCATCCTCTGATAAGTGCAACTCGAAAGAAGCTCTTGAAGATTTATTTAAGCAAAAAAAAATTAAAAAGGAATTTGAATTTTTTTAATGTTTTACTGTGCATCCGCTAATTACGATAATACTTTCCAGTTATTTTCTCAAAATTTCTATTGACTTTATTCGTATCAAATAAACGTATCATTGTCTTGAATCATTAAATTCAACTTAATAGCTTGATTACACCAACATTCGGTAGATTTACTGATCAATGAGACCGCAGATAATCTGCAGTTAATCATATACTACTATGTATCGAGAATGTTCGGCATAGTTCTAGAATAATCCAGAATGTAAACCTGATCGATCGAGTGCCCTCTAATGTTTGAACGGTCAAGTTCAACACTAATTGGATAGAGGGATTGATGGTGTGCCAGGTAGATGCTGCTTCTTATCAAAGTGACTGTGCATCAACACAGTGAATAACAATTGCGTAGAATTATTAAGTTCAAATATCCCGCGGGGCCCCTGGAAATTAACAGCGACACCCCTGGGAGCAAACCTTTGGGAAACACTAGTGTGTTGAATATAGCACCAATCTCTTTTATAAATTCAAGTTCTGCTACATATTATCTGACTCCAGTGAACCAAATTATATTCCTATTTTACTATACGGTCGACATTCTCTCTTCCATCCGCAATAGAATAATGATACAGTGAAAAAGGGTGGATTCACAATACTAGGTATCTCAGTAAGTGCATGCCCTCATGATGAGAGCAGTATCTTAACCAACGAATATTTACTTTTCAGCATAAGCACTTTTTTTGTCAATGCGTTTGATTCAGTGGTAAATATTAATCACTTAGATCGAATATGAAATGGTGAGAATCTTATAATCAAAACTCACTTGAGTTTAGATTAGTTTGATACGAAGCCAAAGTAATGAAGGACCCATCAGGATACAACTCACTACCGTAGTAATGATCAGTATTGCAAACTTGTTTTCCATCACTACAAAGATTGCAAAACTATGGACCTCATGAAATTACTGAAATGTTCACAAAATCAATAGTTTCATAATCTTACTGTAATACATCCCCTCCACACACTAACACACACGCACGTACAGACAGACAGACAGACAGACAGACACACACACACACACACATATATGTATATATATATATATATATATATATATATATATATATATATATATATATATCTTTACTGTTGTTAAGGACTTACTTTATCTATGGTAATAGTGCTCAATGTTTTAAAATAAAGTGTGAAGAGTACACTTGTTGTTACCGATCGGTTTCACGCCATTATCATCAACAGACAACTGTTTTTTTCTTCGGTTTTCATGCAATCTTTATGTGCAGCAAAAACATCATTTTTCCCATTATTCTCTAATTCAGTGTGTGCAGGTTGGAAAGGTGTGCAGACGAGTAAGTGCTACATGGGATACGGATGGAATATATATATATATATATATATATATATATATATATATATATATACACACACACGCATATATATATATATATATATACACACACACACATACGCATATATATATCTATATATATATCTATATATATATATATATATATACATATATATATATACATATATATATATGCGTATGTGTGTATATATATATATATATATATATATATATATATATATATATATATATATATATATATATATACATATATATATATATATATATATAAGTATTCTTTAAATGTTCATTGTGTCCTATTAAAGCGATCCAAAGCTATCATACTGCATGTTCAATCAAAAATAATTTATCATCCGTGATGAATAATCAACATGGTTGCCAGCTGGGGGCAAGGCAAATGGATGTTGTGTTTCGAAAGTTAAAACCCAATCGTCAATAATCGTCATGATAATGGCGCTGTATAATTGTTTTAAGTAACTCTAACTTGATGTACTCATGAAAAGATGTTATTATACTTCGCTGGTATCTCTGTTATTTATTCCGAATATATCCCCTTACCCTCTATCCTAGAAATATATCATTTTGCACCCCACCACTGTAAAAGTGCGATGGATGACCGCGGTTATCAAATGTGTATAATGACGTCAAGACGAATATAAAAGTTTCCCAGTTTGATTTACGTGCTTACAAGCCATTTTTGGCACTCAGATCTTGGAGAGAAAACCTATTTATTCTCCAATGTTTATTCCCTTAGATACCGATCTGTTTATTAGTGCTCTCCGCCCGACAGGACTACACAGGAATTATCACTAAGAACTCTAATTAAAGGGGACCCAAAGATACTTTTAGAATGATTTCATCGAATTTCTGTTCTAACATAATTAACTTATGTCTGTCTTACTGACCCCAACCCACCTTCAGAGGCAACGCGAACACATTGTCTTTGCAATTGTCAGAGAGGCGTAATCTGATTTGGGAAACAAGATAAATTTCCAGATCAATTTTTGAATGATTAATCTTATTGGTGTTGGCAAATCATTACAAACAAACCGTAACAAATGTATATAACCCAGATAAAAGCTAAATTCATGCATTAAATTCCCATCGTCCGATATCACGAGAACATTCAACTTTCAATGGCTAACCAAGAACACATTTTATTCTCCAATTGCAAAATCAGGATGGCCAAATTAGCTATTATTCGGCTAGAACTGATCTAATTTAGCCCATTAAGATTTATGATAGCTATTTGAAAAAAATAAGCACACTGACAGAATGGTACATGGATAATTTTTGAAATATTACTCTTTATCACGCCTAGATTTTTACTCAAAATATATTTAGTTAGTTTAGTGAATTTACTTTGAGGAAAACACTCCAAGAAGTCTTCCAACTCAGTGGAAATTCCCATAGTAATTGAGGCTATCACTTTACAAGGTTTAGACCCCGTGTACGTTAGAGTACTGCAACATATATACAGTCACAGTAGCTCCTTTATCAGGCTCCTCAAAAAAAAGACACGAAGCCTTTTCAGCTCCAAATAGGGGTACGAAAAAGCGATGAAGCTCACCCAAACTCTCCACAGCCTGCCTCAAGATGATATTCTATAACACAGACTGGGAAATGACGAAATCAGAATAGACAACAAGTATCGGAGCAGCCTAAGATTTGTAGACGACGTCGCAGAAAACCTACATGACCTCCATCAAATGCAAGATGAACTGAATGATGAAAGCAAGAAACTTGGCTTTCACATGAATTTCACCAAAACAATGGTTGTGTGCAACGAATAGGACGGAAATAAACTCACAACAATCAAAATTGAAAATGTAGAACTGGAGAAAATAGACCACAGCATCTATATATGACAACGAATCTCCATGAATTTCTCAAAAGAAGAAGAAAGACATACAAGGGAGAAAATTTTAAACACTCCATGCAGCCTGTGCGTGTGACATATCCATACAGCAGCCAGACAGAGAGAATAATTTGAAAACTGAAAAAAAACCTATGTTGATCTTGTTTCTATGTTGACAGTTTTGGTTGATCGTTTCATTTGGCCCACCCAGGGATGATCACCGATGACTTTTGTGCGACAAGCAAATAATCATTCCAGGATGACAGGTTTTCGGCAGAGCAAGCCCAACTTCCAAGAACAAGAAAATCTGATCATACCTGGAGAGAAGAGTAAAAACCAATGCATCCTCCTGATAGTTACCTATGGAGCTGAAGGATAGAACCTGACCAAAAGACAAACCCTCAAACTGAGAACCATGCAACGTGTGCATGAAAGAATCATGCTCATCCTTACATGGAGAGATCACAAGACAGCACAATACACCAAAGAATCCGAGACGTCATAGAATCCATTATAAAACCCAAATGGCAATGGACTGGTCATGTTGTAAGAATATCAGACAACCCATGGGCATCATGACAAACTGAATGAACAAAAGAAATAGCTTTAACCGTACAAATATTCAGCTACTTTCCTTGATATTTGAATTTAGCCTCTTTTTAACTGTTTGTTTTTAACTTCATTTCGAGTAGAACATTTGAAAAAATATCTTCCAAAAATGAATACATCTCCAGTTCAGTCGCTTTTCCTGGAGTCCATGGCCCATCCTTCCGCAAATTTCCATTGAAATTCATTTGAGACTTTTCGAGATATTGTATAAACAAACATTTGGACAAACATACGGATAGACAGTTCATTGGCGGTGGTTAAATTGACTTGGCAACTAACGGGTCGAAAATGTCAGAAGAAAATGTTGCCTTGATAATGGCAGAAAAATCGTAAAGTCCGTTTTATAAAAATGGCGGGGTAATATATAATGACAAAATGATAAAATCTGAATGAATGAAAAAAAAGTAACCAATGAGGACTGGAGAATTTCGAGACAGCCATGATAATCGAAAACAAAACATAGAAAAATTACCGAGAGCTTGCAGAAATGATCGAGAGAAAGAAAAACAGAATTCGGGGTGAAAAAAAAATATACGAGAAAACTGAAAATAAAACCAAACTAAAAAAAAAAACTAACTGTGAACAACGAAAAAGAAAAAAAAACGAATGACAGACTCGATCAGGAAGAAAAAAAAATGGCTGACGTGAAATGAAACAGAGAAAGTTTCCTGGCAACAAAGTAACATAAATAACCTAGCCCCCTTTATATGTGGTTTCATGATACGTGGTTTAAGTTATCTCTGGTCAACCTCAGAAATGGACAATTAATTTTATTTGTTTATTGGTCTCAAAGCACAAAAGTAATGATGCTAGTAATCTGCATATGCTGAAGAGAAGATGTAAATTGCTTCCGTTTGGTGAAAAGGAGAATGTTTTCGACTAAGTAAAGAAATGGTTAGAGCTAGTAACGAACAAGAAAGATGTATAAAACTGACCAGCTGGGAGAAAAATTGAAACGATTTGATTTTTCAAGACCAAAATTCTGTTCAACTTTAATCCCACACTAAAACCACAAATAGAATTGAGTAGACGAGAAAAAAATATTGAAAACAAATTAAATATCGTCTTATTCAAGACTAAGGTTTCAAATCTAAATATCAACTAGTGTTAAGTATCAGTTGTAAGGAGTTGTATTTATAGGTGTAAATCAGCTACTGTATAATCATGGTGCCCTTTAGCTGAATGTCTCCTCCGAGATAGTCCCTTGTTTTTTGTTTGAGCATTGACCCCCAAAAGGTACGAATTGCAAAGAGCAGTCTGCACTTAAATGAAAGAACAAATATTGCACTAAATTTCCGATTATCAGCACGTTTTCTATATGGTTGATAATATATTGTGGCTTTGTGCCTTACTACATTCCCGATATTACGGCATCCGTGCAGATTTATGCTTAATGTTATACGAAGTTTGTTAATTACGAGAAACCAAAAAGTAAAGATAAAAATAACCTTCTGTCAATTTCCACCGGTCTACTCCCCAATTTTTAAAGTTTACTAATTTTAGTTTTTGCATAATGCACAGAAATATTCATGTGATGTTGCTGCAAATCATTCTCCGGAAAAACTCTGGCGAGGATGAAAAAATGTGTCGTTAGAATACCTGTGTCATTAAATAGTGCCGTCAGAAAGAATGCCATTGCACGAAAGTTTGACAACGGTGATGATGGTTAACCTAGTTCTTTCTTTTTAGAAGTTCACTTGTCATTTTATTACTGACATTATTTATAAAAAATGTATCGCAGAACCAAAGTAAAAATAACAGATATTACATTATGCTCTTGAATTTTGTTTCGACAGAATTTAGTACATCAAAATTTAGCTAAATTATTCACACACTGAGTTGGTAATTACATTTAATGTGTGCAACGTGTTTATAGGTTTTCCCACCATCTGAAAGTAGAACGTCCTAATTTTCTTTTTTTAAATTGTGAGTTTAAATGATGTGAACGAGTAAGCAATAGAGTGGCAAAATCTGACGCCATAATGTACATCCGGTTCCAGATTGATTTGGAAATATCACGCTTTTTCCCTTTCTTCGCCAATTTTTTCATTATTTTGACTGAATTTTTCATAGCTTGTTTATGTTGTATCAAAAATTTTGATAACTCTTTGTCATTTTATCGATTTTTTAAAAATCTCTTTTCACCTCTGGCTGTTTGAGCAGACAATCTTAACATTTTAAAACTGAAACCGATGTAATTTGATACATAAGTTGGTGTATTTAGAGATGAATTTTGTCATGAAAATTGTGAAAATATCTGAAAGGGAAAAAAAGTGTTTTTTTTTTGTAAAATCTGGAACTGAATGTACGCTGATGACGTCTACTTCTTTGCTACTCCATTATGGTCAATTCGAATGAGGAAGATGTGTATTCCATGGTTTCAAAAGGGTGATGATGTTAGACTGGGTCGTTGGGGGAGGGTACAAGAGTCTGGGGAGACAGGAAGAGGGTCTACTCTACCTTTATAATGCCTTATTGCAAGAGGAACGCTGAACAAAAACAGATGATTTCTCTCTTTCTCTCTCTCTCTCTCTCTCTCTCTCTCTCTCTCTGTATCTATCTTTTTTTCTATATCTTATATAAAGATCCGTGTATGTACATTAGAATCATTGTTCAGTTGTCTGTTCAGAGTCCTATTATAACCTAAAAGTTATAATTAGTTGGTCCATGGGGAGTATACTAACAGAGCTAATAAAACAATAAAAGGGTTGTAAAATGTGATAGTTCGTTGCCATAACAATGAAGAATACGAAATGTCTCTCAGAATTGCTGACATTCAAACACTGTAATAAAGGAAAGAAAGTGACAGTGTGTGATTGGAGGGAAGAAAAGAAAAGTCATTGAGTTAGAGAGTGAGGTAAAGAAATAGTGATCTATTGATTAGATGAGGAGGCTAAAGGGATAGAAGAATAGTTCAGTGCGTCTGTCTTTCCCCCTCCTTACTTTCGTCTTCAAGATGTAGCCAATTTTGTGAGAACATCTCTGACAACGGGAAGGGGATACAGAGTTGCGAGATATTTAACTACGTTCCTAGTCAAAAACTTGCAAACTTGACCGAAAATGATCAAATGTAAAAATAATAATAACGATTGTTTATTGAACATCACAAAACCCAGAAAGCACAAAAAGATTTTTATCAAAGATACTATTGCAACAAAATCAAAATGCAACCCCAAATTGAAATATAGCCAAACCATAAATTTCATGGCCAAATGTTTTTTTCAAAAAGTTAGATTTGTCAAATTTGGCCATATTTTCCCCTAATCGTTTCAAGAAAATAATTTCGATAATAATTTACAATGAAATAAGTCATATTTCTAATAGAATAAGTTTCTTCCTATGACTCTTTTCATGTTGCACGATATCAGTGATGATTTATCTTGCATAGCATTTTGCAATAAGACTTTATATCTGATCACTCTTTTAACATCTTGAGTTGGGTTAAAACTTTTAAAAAACTGAAAATTATGATACTTGAATTATCAAAAATGAATTACCTATTTAAATATCTCTCGAATCTTTAGTGCTGACCCTATACATAATGCTGAGCCTCATATGAAGAGACCACAAGACAGCACAGTACATCTGAGAAAAGACAAGAGTCAGGGACATCATAGAATCCATAAAAAATCTCAAATGGCAGTGGGCTGGCCATGTTGCAAGAATGGCTGACAAACGATGGACATCACGACTCACGACATGGATCCCCCGAGATCACATGCACAACCGAGGCCGGCAGAACATTAGATGGAGAGACGAGCTAGACAAGTTCAGGAAGTACTGGCTCTGCGACGCTCATGATAGAGAAGTGTGGCAATTCATGGGGAAGGTCTATGTCCAATGACGGACGTTGAAAGACTGATGATGATGATGATGGTGAGGAGGAGGAGGAGGAAGATGATAGTTTGTCTTTTATTGTCGCCAAATGAAGTACCATTATCAACAGTTTTTTTTCCCATTATTCCAGCCTTGATGTGCGCTTATGCTGATCCTGGCAAGAGCCATTCCTCCACAGGCTTCACTTATCAAAATCTTTCCTCCTCTCGGAATTCTTCGAAGTTTTGTGACTTGGAACTTAGAAGCGACAAGCACTTAAAGTGGTATCACTCACTCCATCATGCGTTTTTTTACCCATAGATGGAGAAGGATTCATGCCTTTCCTGGGGGCATAGGTGCCTGCCTCAGTTTCAGTGGCCTGAACTAAACCCACCTACTGAGTCTTCCGTGCTGTTAGCTAATCGGCCACTGGCACTGGAAACCTCGACGAACACGGTTCATTTTCGTTTTTATCTCAGGAGTTGACGCGACAAAAATAACAACGAAAAGGGGAGATAATTTTAATTCAATTGTGACCAAAATTTCACCGATCAGAATAAGTCTTACTCAGGGTCTCTGCCCGAAAAAGTTGCTGTGTGTACATTGATTGATGTGGATTTTTGTTCCCAAATTTCTGTAATGTGCAAAACTACACCTTTCAAAATCTTATGATTCAATGTGTTTTTCCCCAGCTTATACTTAGTTACATTAATTTGAACACCATTACATAAACCGTGCTACGTCAACCCTACGTTAATCAAAACCGTTCTATTCTACGTGTTCTTATTTTTGATTCCGACCTTGATCTTCAAAAGCGCCTGTTGTAGCGGTAATGGTATAATACGAGAAGCTGCAGGAAGCTGCAAGAGGCAAAAGGAACGTAATTTGTTAAAAATGAAATCATTTGTCTGTGGTGATTATTTAAATAGTTTAGGGTTTGGGTTGGTTATTATTTAGAGAATTTGTTATCGGTGATAAGTAATATATTTCCTTTGCTCGTCTTTGCTTCACGTTCCCTCCTGTAATCTACTGCCCCCCCGCCTGCTTGCAGAGTTATCAGAGGTCACAAGAACGATTAGCTGTTCTAGCAAATTCAGTGGGTACCCCTTCATCAGTCTTGAAGCCAGACTTTACTAAGTTTATTAAATATGTCCATGACAGCACAATATATCAGAAAGAAAATCGGCGCAGAGACATCATAGAATCCATTGGAAAACTCAAATGGCAATGGGCTGGTCATGTTGCAATAATGAAAGACAACCCATGGACATCACGACTCATGCATTCCCAGAGACCACATGTGAAATCGAGGCTGACAAAAAAACAAGATGGATAGATGAACTAGATAAATTCAGAAAATACTGGCTCTGCGACGCCCATGATAGAGAAATGTGGCAGATCCTAGGGAAGGTCCATGTCCAGCGATGGACATTAAAAGACTGGAGATAATGAGCAAGGTGTAACTACCTCTAGCTGGCCATTGCAACAGAGTTTAATCCTCCTTGGGTACATAACAACTGTGACCTTGTGTCAGACTATACGAGTATTAACAAATACATCCAAGTGAAATATTTTTTCGTACATTTTAGATTGAGTGTCCACGGTGTTGCATCAGATATCAGGAACTTTTTGCTGATCAATTCGCTAGTGCTGTGAATATGATCCTTACAGGGCGCTCTATAACTGTGGCCTTGTGCCAGAATTAAATAGGCTTAATGAATGAGTAAATGTACTACACTGATTACTGCTGCTAAGGATCTTTTGATAAGGTTCCCTGATATCAGTGATAATTTCAATACAGTGTTTCAGATTGTAGGAGCATAAAACGGACTATTCATTCTAGTAAGCGAGTGAAATTCACAAATGATCTTAGAATATAGAACATTCTACTTAGCGAAGATCTTGTCATTGCCTGACTGAGAAGTTATCATTCAATCGTCATCATCATCATCGTCTTTTAAGGATACATCGTTAGAAATAAACCTTCTCGAGGTCCACCAGACCTCTCTATCTTAGGCGTCACGGAGCCAGTACTTAAAAGTACTGTTTACTTCTTTTTTCTGCCGGCCACATTACCGCATATGATCTCTTGGTATCAACGCTGTGAGTTGTGATGTCCACCGGTTGTCTAACATACTTGCTACATGACCAGCCCATTGCCATTTGAGTTTTATAATGGATTCTATAATATAACGGATTCTCGTCTTTTCTCTAATATACTGTGCTGTCTTGTGATCTCTCCATGTAATGTTGTGTATGATTCTCTCCCATGCACGTTACATGCTTCTTAGGTTGAGGATAGATCTTTTGGTTTCGGCAAACCATTTATTCTGGTCTTTACAGAATTCCCTCGATAGAAAGAAATATTTTATTCATGGGAAACTGCAAAAGGTACGTAGATAAGTTCATAGATGATAAAGATGAAATATTCTTGGAAGGATGGGATCATGAAGTTGCCAGACCGATCACGGAAGAGATTGGAACAAAACAGAAGATATGTTGCTCAATTCGTGTAATTGAAGGCTCCATCTGTTCAAAACAGATGTTTACTGTACTGAGTGACTGTTTAGGGGTCACAAGTACACATAGTATATAGATATACAGACATTAACAAACATATATATATATATATATATATATATATATAGAGAGAGAGAGAGAGAGAGAGAGAGAGAGAGAGAGAGAGAGAGAGAGAGAGAGAGATTGATATATATAGACCGAGGGTGAGAGAGAGAGAGTTGTATGTATATATCTAACTCTTTAAAGACGACGAATGTCTGTTTCTTCTTTTATAAACGTCCAAACTTCATTGACTGAATTAACTCTTTTGATTACCAAATAGAGGCTCCTCCAACGAAAGAAAAAATGTTTAGGGGTTGTAATGTCGTAAAGCAAATGAACCATTACTATCTATTGAAATGAGGAAAATCTTTGAGCGTTGCTGGAAATCGAACTCCGAACGTAATCATCGCCTTTTTATCATAGTAGCGAGGTGGCGTGAACTTTCGACAGCATGTGATACCTGTATATTAAATTTATTTTCAAGCCAGGTTAACTGTTTTCATTTGATTAGGCTTTTCATTCCTCCTTTTGCGACAAATGACAGGAAATTTTCCAATAAATGTCTTCCCTCAAAATCATGAACTTTAAATAAGATGGTAAATGAACAGCCCCGGGCACTTAAAAAAAATGAACCTACGATTCATTGCGTCAATGTTTAATATTCTTTAGAAATCCACAGATAATAACTTGTGCATGGTTCCAGCATGTAAATGCATCGTTTTAAATATGAGGAATTGGAAAAAAAAAATCATCTTGAAAGGAAGTAAAGTTCCAGCAATGTTTCTGACCCAATGTCGGGTCGGTTATTAACCTTATCAAATCAATTTTCAGTTTATTTAGAAAGAAGAAGGACGGGGTAAATTAAAACGATAGAGATGATGGGAAGGGACATAAATCTTTTAAAAAGAATATGAATGATTTATCGAGTTTAAGAAGGGAGAGAAGGAAGATGAATTATTCAATCGTTGAGAGAAGAAAATTTAAGGATGGCTCGCGGGAAGAAAGAAGAAAGAAAGAGAAATAAAGAAAAGAAGAGAGCAATAATCGAGAGACCCAAAGGAAAAAAGAAAGACGGAAAGAAACTAAACAAGGAAGAAAGGAAGGAAAGTAGAAATTAAAGGAGAAAAAGAGTGATAAACAAAGTAGAAAGAGATATAAACGAAGAAGGAAAAAGAATTGTCAAAAGAACAATAAGAATGAGTAAGGAAAAAATGAAAGGAATAATAAAAAAAATGAACAATCATAATGGTAGGATGAAGGAGAGGGAGGAAGGGAGGAAGAAGGAAAGGGGAAGGAAGAAAAATATCTGGGAGGACCACATGAATGAAATCATAAAGACAGACTGTTTATTGTTAGGTATCTAGTTGCTCACGCCAACTTAAAAGTTTTTGGGAAAAAAAACTGCCCCTGCTCTTATTAGGACCCCTAATTATTTTCAAGAGTCAATCTCTACTTTCTCTTCCTTTGCAGTTGAGTGCAAGTCAACTACACATTCGTCAAAATTTTCCAATCAAAAGACAACTATTATAGACAACAATTAAAAGGAGAAGACCTTGGTTATATTTATAAACACAATTAGTTTAACCAAGTTTAATTCTGTCTGCTAATTTCAGCGATATGCAAATTTTGTACAATCAAAACGCTTTTCAGCTTAATCTTTCTTCAAAAACAAAATAATTTTTCTTGTTCCTCTCAGTACTGTACGTTTCTGCTTCCCATGTGCCTTCCACATCCTTTCTATGAATCTTCCACAAACGACTCTGTTCTGTTCAGATCCAAAATTGTGTTGGTGGCCTTATTCTCTTACCCACATCCTACTTATTCCGCCCCCTTCCCCCGCTGATTGAATTGGAGCAGAACTTCCAACCACTCTTGCTTATTTCGACCCCAGACAATTAAGTAGCGAAGAGTATAATTTTGAGAAGAGTGGTTGTCTATTGAACATTTTCTTTGTGTTTCTTTTCATGATAACAACATTTCGATCGATCAATTCTGCAGCCTTCAATAATCTTCAGAAGAGTTATTATCATTCCGAGAGTTTTTCGATTGAGTGAACTCATTTTTGTGCTGTTTTTGTTATCATCATAACGCTTGGCCAATCATTCATACAGTCTTCAATGATTAATAATTAATAAAATTAATAAAGGGTTGTTATTCCAAGAGTTTTTCGGACAGTTAATCTCATTGTATTGCTTTTGTGGTGGTCACAATGTTTCCGGCGATCCAGCCTACTATTCTTTTCTGTCTAAAGAGGCCCCTGTCTTTCCTTACAGATTGTACTCTTGGAGAATTCTGTGATATGAATCTATCGTGACATAGCATCTGAACATCGCTTTTAAAAGATGAAGAATAGTATGAATGAACAAAAGTATACCACTGCAGTCAGAAACAACCGTAGCGTCAAATTTTGAAGTCATGGAAAGAAAAAAAAATGACACCACTGGCTTTTTCTATTGGAAAACATCTGAAATTGAGTAAAAAGATATTCAAAAATATCAAGATTCTGGAGAATCTACGTTCTATTGATGGACCCCTCAAAATAGGGCCACAAAAAATCAAAAAAGTATTTTTTTTTTAATGGAAATTTTTAAAAGGGGTCTAGGGGAATACTGATGCCAATTTTCAAGTCTGTTGACAAAACAGTATGGTCAAGAGAGTCGGAAAACTCAAAGACATGTACAAAAGAATCGAAATCATTGCCATATTTGATGGCAACGGTTGTTCAATAACAGAACGGACAGATGAATCAAGGGAGGGAGGAAGGAAGTAATTGAGTGAGGAAGAGAGGGATTTTTATTAGATGTCTTAGAAATTACATCTGAGATTTTATTAAAACGAGAATGAACTTGTTCAAGTATGAAGAGTTCAACGGTAAATGGGTGATTTTCTTTATCAGCAAAATATAAATTTCATCTCACTTTTATTATATATTACTGAAAGAGAAACACAGAAACGAAAAGAAAAAGTAATCCTCTTTATTGTATATATTTTTAACAACAAACTTATCTCCTGACTTGTATCTTAGGAACCAGGTTGATATTTGATTTCTTTCATTAAAACCGGCCAAGTGTTGGGAAAAATCTCTTTTACCGGAAAATATGGAATTGAACAATTATTTCCAAACCAGACAAAAAAGATATTTTCAAGGTGTTAATGATGAGAAAATTTATACTCTTTCTCCGCCCGTCCCTGTCTCTATCACTGCCTCTTTCTCTCCCTCTTGTTCACACACACTCTCTCTCTCTCTCTTTTCCCCAACCATTCCCTCCCTCCATATATCTATCCGTCTGTTTTTTTTTTTTAGAGCTTAATTCTCGTGACAAAATTGAATCTTTTTACCTCCGAGCTATTTGCTTGAATCTTATCCGAAACCGCATCAGCTTATCAAATTAAATTCCCAAGCCGAATAAAAACTAAACACGTGCAAGGCTTCGATGTAACATTTTCCAGACAGCCATATCGAATTGACAAGGACAAACCACTTTTGGTTCGGACAATGTAATCTCTTTTTCCTAAGATGGTGTAAAATATAATATCCCCGAGGAAAGAGTCACTCCAATCTATTTTAAATTTCACACCCAAAGAAGACCGTAAAATGAATCGGCCAAAACGTTGTGTCAACACAAAAGATGCCAAGAAGCGATTAGATTGTCTGAACCAAAATTGCTATGTTAATGACTCTCCTTAAAGTCATAAACAATAACAAGGGTAGTTAAGATCGAACCAACAGGGACCTTTAAATGATGGTCGATTAAATGGCAGCATATTAGCTACCGACGCCCGTGATCTGTTTTCGAGCTTGATTCGAGCTGTGATTACAAATGCTGATTTTTTAGGCAAGCAAACCTTCGCCACTTGGAAGACAGGTGCAACAAAATTATCCTCACCGACGAATGTGCGGGGTTTCCGTATTACTTTTCAGAAAGTTATACCAAAATAAAGCATTCGTGTGTATTCTTTATTATGTAAGGAATAAGATAGGAAGATTTTGTAGCGCCACTCCCATTGAAGGGTTTTTGAATTTTGAAAATGAGTCAGTCTCTTGATTAAGTTCCAATATTTCAGCTCCATAGGTGACTATCTGAAGGATGCATTGGTAGTATACTGTTCTATTTTAGGGCCAATGGGATTTTCTTGCTTTTGGAGGTTGAGCTTGCTCTGCCGAAAGCTTGTCACTCTAGAGTGATTCCTCGCTTGTCGTACAAAAGTCATCGGTGATCATCCCTGGGTAGGCCAAACGCTATTAGAAACCATCAACCAAAACTGTCAACATTTTTGAGTGATTCGGTCTGGCTGGCTGTCGTTACAGGCCGTATGGAGTGTTAAAAATTTACTCCTTTGTACGTCTGGAAAAAAGTTCCAGGATGGGTTCAATTAATGATGTAATTTTATTTTCAATTGGTCCCTTAGTTTGTGTCCGGCAGCGTCCATGCTTATTATAGTGATCAAACAAAAGGAAAAAGAAGTAACTCATTCATCAACCACTCTTTTCCGATTTTTAATTGATCACCCCACATGCGACCAAAAGAGTTTGGTCAGGTGGCGATTTATATTGAGTGTCTGATAAGATCTGTTTCAATACAGCTTCGATAAAACTTTCGGTGTCTCAGTTGGTATTCTGTAGATCTGGTTCACTATTTTTTCTTGGTTGCCATACCTTGCTGCGTAGTAATATTTGCTGACGAACAAGCCCATTTCTTCATTAGTAATCTAAATAAAAAAGCAATCTTCCAAGTACTAATTAAGATGGAAGAAGGGTAGAATTCAAGATTAGCGTCTTTTATTAAACTAACTATAATTTTAGCGTTGAACAATTAGCAAAAATATCAGGAATAGCGTATTCCAAATCGGGCAATTTATTAATTATTTACTTCTGATTTTAAAAAAAATAAATTTCAGCAATTGTCACCTTCTCCACGTTATATTAAAAACTTGAATTTTGCTGTACTACATTGGTCTGGGGATCTTAGAACCGCGTTTTTCTTTTAAAATTTTCCCGGTTCACGACTCATATAGCCTTAACCTCAACCCTAACACAAACGCTAAAAACTAATCCTAAATCCAAAACACTAACGCTAACAGTAACCCTCAACATTCAACCATGACCTTAAACACTAAACGCTAAGCCTAACCACTAATCTTAAAACAAAGGAGATTTTTGGGGATTCAACGCAAAAAGGGTAACAATCACCAAAAATTGAAAGTACGTGAAAATCACCCGTCCCATTCAAGATGCTAAACCTGATTTTTGACTGGAGGAAGATTGTGTTGCTTTAGTTATCCAATTATATAGAGCCTACTTACTGCCTTGAGAATTGATATTTGAAATTAGGTTTTTGATTGAAATTTCTCCCCTATTCCTCCCCTTTGAGCCAAGCGCTTCTTGTCGAAAGATCATCCTTCTTTCACAAAATCACGATAGCTGAGTACCTAGTGGAGCTCAAATTCACTAGAGTAAAAGACAGTCTGTAAGATTAGCTTGCTAACCATTGCTTCTGTGGGAGATTCATTTCTTTTTTTTTTGTTTAGTCTGGCTCATGGTAGTTGTTGTAGTAGGACACCCAGTGAGAGTCCTACTCATAATATTTACAAAGCTTATCTTCGTACGACTGAAGACTGCAATTGTTGGTATCCTGTGAGGCTCAAACTCACTTCAATTGATCATGGTGTGCGACGCTAGATAAATCGATATAAACTAACTATAATACGCCAAATGTTTATCCACCTGTATAGCAAAACCCAAGAACAATAAGAATTGTGTGTTTACCAATTTTTGCGGTTTCTTATGTTTGTAGCGAATCAGTTTTCGGAAAAATTTGAAAATTCACAAAATTTTTAGGTAGGGAGGGGGAAGTGAGGTTTGATCAACAATTCAAGTTCAATGCTAAACTGGACCCCTAATTTGTGTCCGTCATGTGACCTTAACTGAATCTTTATCCTTTTGTTTAATCGAATAAAGTAAAAATTCAGCTGAAAATCCTGCCGATAGGTCTGGTTTTTGGCTAGTTTCTCTGCAATTTTGAACATGTTTACAGCGCGGACAAACTCGCCAAGCAATCTCTCTCTAATTTGTCAACACCTCCTCGTACTTTGCAAATCATGGCGAGGAATTAGCAAAATTTTTGTGCTGTTTTATTACATTTAACCTACTCTTCGTCTGGATCATTTATTTTCCGCCTCTCGGGTGGGTTTTCAGCTTGTTTCTTTTCAAGCTTCAAACAGAACGTTTACTGTGTACGCAAACCTACGAGGCCACCAGTCCTCAATTTGTCAACACCCCCTCGTATTTTGCAAATCATGGCGAGGAATTTGCAAAATTATTGTGCTGTTCATTTCATTTAACCTACCCTCCGGCTGGATCATTCATTTTCTGAAATCGATTTCGTTTAAACGAGACACACGCAGTTCACACCCGCAGCTTTATTTGATATTGTCACTGCTCAACAATATTTGTGATTACTGATCGAATCTGATATCATATACATCGTATCCAATAAAATAAACAAAATTTAGATAATGAGTAATATTGTCTAGACTTAAAAAGAAACTATTCGCCATTTGCTAAGGGGGAAACTTCCAAAGTATTCCAAAGAGATACATCTATAAAAGAGGTGACCAAACTATGGCACGCCAGCTATTTGTACTTCATTGACATTTAGTTTGCAGCTGGTGAAATACGATGGCTGGGCGTATTTTATCATTGCAATTAGTATAAAAGTTAAATAAGTATACAATTTCAAGCCTTATAATTATTTACCGGGTACGAACTACAACCCTGCTGCATCAAAACGATAATCTAATGTTCATAGTGAGAAAAATGCACTGAATCCTAATACAGGAGTTGGTATAATTAAAAAAATCATTAGTCATGATTTTGAAACCATTTGGTGTGTCATCATCATCATCATCATCATCAGTCTTTTAACGTCTGTCGTTGGACATAGACCTTCCCCAGGATTTGCCACACTTCCCTATCATGGGCGTCACGGAGCCAGTACTTCCTGAACTTGTCTAGCTCGTCTCTCCATCTAACATTTTGCCGGCCTCGATTGCACATGTGGTCTCGGGGGATCCATGTTGTGAGTCGCAATGTCCATCGATTGTCCGCAATTCTTGCAACATGGCCAGCCCACCGCCATTTGAGATATTTAATGGATTCTATGATGTCCCTAACTCTTGGTGTGTACCTAGTGATTATTAAGATTAATACAAACTCTAAATCACAGTCCCTAACTGAACAACTGTAGCATTAAATATGGTCAGAATAAATTATATTCATGACATCAATGGAAAATTTCTAAACTACAGTAAAAAAAAAAAACATCTAGAAACATCTTGATTTTGGAGAATCTATGTCATTGATGAAACGTCAAAATAAGGGTTCCCTAAAATAAAAAAAAACAATTGCTCTTTAAAAATATTTTTAGATGGGGTATAACGGAGTGCTGATGCCAATTTTTAAGTCTGTTGATAAAACGGTAGAGCCTGGAGCGCTGGAAAGCACAAACACGCTCACATAAACAAAAACAAAAACATATGAGCATATCAGAAAGGGATAAAACCCTTTGTCATCTATGGTTGTTCACTTAACAGTTAAGATAAAAACTGCATACATGGATAGATATTATTGCATCCATTTATTTGGTAAAAGTTTACATCATTTTTCTTTTTTGCACCTGTCAAATATCTGAAGTTTATTGTATGTGATTCTTACTTAGAGCGAGTTTGACCATCCCTGATCTGTATTGATAAAGTGTTTTGTTCCTATATATACTGGCCCATGGCCTGTCGATTCGCTGACGGTTATCATAAGAATACAACAACGGACGGGTGATGGCTACTGTTGATAATATGAGTGCGACAGAGACGGGAGAAGGGAGATCAGAGGGAATAAAGTTAAGTGAATAGGGGAGCAGGAAAGTAGGAAGAGAGAGGGAGAAAAGAAAGTTAGTTTGATAAGAGGGGAGGAAACGACAGATTTTCATGGTTGCTACTGATACTCTGCATGACACTATATATATATATATATATATATATATATATATATATATATATATATATATATATATGATTCCCGAAACCTAGCTTTGTCTGACATATGGCCAAATATAGGGAGTTGATGTTCCGAAGGTTGTATTGCGGTAATCTTCGAAGTACTGACGGGCTATCTCTCAGACAACTTTTGCTTTTATAAGTACATATTTAACAAATACCATATGCATCCACTTACGCAGGGATATAAGCAGGTCTGGTTAGTCGCTCAATAGAAACTGTCACATAACTAACGTCTTTTGGCAGCTTATCTATTATGGGTAATTAATTAAAAATGGAAAAATGTGAGCAATGAATAAATTACTTCTCTTGCATTTTGTTGGGTGGTCAGAAAAGGATTGGAATATTTTTTTAAAATAGTATTAACGCTTCCGGACACAAAGTAAGGGACCAATTTAGCATAACAGTACATTTCAAATTGAACCCCCACCACAAACAACGTTTTTTCCAGACATAATAAGGAGTAAGTGTTTGAATTTTCAGTCCTTCTTTCATTGATGCGGCTTATACGCATGATATATACCCAACCAGCCATACAAATCTAGTTGAAAACTATAGAAACCTATGTTGGTGTTGGGTATGTCGATGTTGACTGTTATGGCCGACAGTTTTTGTAGCTCAATCATCTGCAGATAGTTGTGTGAAGCGTGTGTGTGTGTGTGTGTCTTTATGCATGTGCGTGTGCGTGTCTGATCTCCAGAGATCTGCCATTCATTATTCCTTAACATTTAATATGCAAAAAACCCGAGGAGAAGGAGAAGATGAAGTAAAATGATGAAAACCATTTGGGATCCTGAATATTACGAAGCAAGAGTTGCTGGGAAGAAGTTGTATTAGAAACCATCAACAGAAACTGCCTCCAGTAGAGGTTTCTCGAGTTTTAGGTTGGTTTGACAGCTTATGTTTATATGCATCATGCACAAAGGGCACACAAACGGAGCTTGAGGGCTGAATTTTCAAAAACCAATTATGTGTTGAAAAAAGTCTTAATTTTTGTTTCTTGAAATTTCCCCCTTAATAGGGTTTCGTGGAAGATTAAATTTGCAATGAAAGTTTATGCTAAATCGATTGCTTAGTTTATGTTCCGCAGCGTTCAAGCTAGTTTTTTTTGAAAATTCAGATTATTTTATCGATCACTGCCCAACAAAAGTCAAGAGAAGCAACTTGTTCATTGATCACATCTTTTTACAATTTCTAATTGATCATCCCTCAATACAGCATGCTTTCAAAAGATGTTGGTTACATGACAGTTTTTATTGTGTGACTAACCAGAGCAGTTTCTCTGTCGGTTATTTATGAAAATTTCCAAATGGTCACATGAATTATTACTGTCATCAACATCTGTAGTTACTTACCTCGTGCCAGTACGCGAGTGTCTCTATGGGATCCTGTTTGCAGAGATTTACAATGTATTACTCATGAAACCCTGAGATTCTTTATAGATCGAATCATCTTTCATCCAAATTGATCACGGTGTTAACCATTTAACTGCAGCAGGTGGCCAAGAATAATAGTAATCATCATTAGTGCAATGGCTGACATTTCAGTTATTCGCAAGTAATGGGTTAATCAATTTTATTCCTAAGGATTTGTCCAATCGACAACAGGTGTGAAGTCATCGTTTTCTTTGCAGAGACAGACTTAAAAAATACGAAACACTTCAGCTTTTTCTCCATTGATTCATCAATAAGTCTGTTGCCTCATAATGGAAAATGCATTTTCTTTGCATAACAATCATTTATGTTCCAACATAATCTCCTTCCTTATCGATGCAATTCAATCATCATCATCATCATCATCATCATCATCATCGTCGTCATCATCATCATCATCATCATCACAAATAAAATAAAAATTAAAAAATTGAAAGAATCATCTTCTGACATAAACCTTCCACAAGATTCGCCAGATCTCTCTATCGCTGGCATCGCGGTACCAAAATCTCCTGAAACTGTCTCTAACGGCTCGGTATCTTATTTTCAAGCGATCACAGTTATACATTTGTTCTCTGGGTATCAAAGCTGTGAGTAAGGCTAATTATCATTTCAATTTTTTTAATGGTTTCTTTATCTCTGACGCCTGCTCTTCTTTAACGTACTGTGCTGTCCTGTGATCTCTCCATGTGATATTAAGCATAATCCTTCACTTTTTTCGGACGTGTCTAAATCATCACATCACCTTATTTTTACCGGCGACAATTTCGCATATGATCTTGTCAGGGGTTGTCAGACATTTTAGCAACATGGCATGATCATTGCTATTTGATTTTTTAATGGGGTTTTTAATATCTTTGACCCCTGATTGTTTTTTTGTTTATTTCATATACTGTACTGTCTCTCCGAGTAACATTCAGTATGGTCCTCTCCTGTGCACATAGTATGGTTCTTAGTTCGATTATTTTTGTTAGGTCTCATGTTTAAGCTCCATAGGTGACTATCTGGAGGCTGCATCACGTGTAGATCCTTCACTTGTTAATATCAATCACATAGACTGATCATTTCGGAAATGGAGTTACCGGCTCGGAAAACAGAGTTACTGGACCGAATTCGCTTTGATCGAGGCTGTTTACGTTGATTAATGGATTACGGAAAGGCATTGACCACTTCCCCATGCAGCCATGGGTAAATGGCAGTTGGAGACCTCAAAACTCACTTGCTACAGAAACCATAACGCTGCCCTATGCTCCACATGTTGTCCACAGACAGAGAGAAAAGATCGGTCATTTTACCGAGAAGATTTCAGATCAGATTTCAGCTATCGACAACATGTCAGGCTATGGATTTATTGATCCGTGCTCGTATGCATGTATGCATGTATTTATGTATTTACTATTCTATTGTGCCTAGTTCTGTCGGGTATAGAGCCACATATGGAGGGCACCTAGTGAAAATCGAACTGATTATAATATTGATTGTCTGTGATACGAATCTGCGAACTAGTCTAACACACTGATGCAGTCACACACACACACGTATGTGTATGTGCGTGTGGGTGTAGATATAAGCTTCTCTTCCTTCCATTTTCTCTCAATATATATGTGTGTGTGTATGTGTGTCAGTCTTTCTCAATACATGTGTATATGTTAAGGTGTCTGTGCGTGTATGTGCGCTTGTATGTTTGTACTAGGGTGAATAATTGAATTTTTTTTTACCTCCTAATTTTATCGCAACGCTCCCGATGTTTTATATTCTACGACCGTCAAGTAAGCAGCATTGATAAAAAAAGGACTATGTAAAAAGAAACCAAAACAGAAGAACCATCGGACGAAAATATTTTTCCACTCAAAAGATCAAATCCTCCAAAAACCCACAACAAAAACGGTCATAAAACATAATTTTTCATTGAACTTTACTAGATCAGAGGACATTTGAATAACCCATGGCTTTGCTCTAGAATACTGACTGACCAACGAACCTCAAAACTGCCAGGGTTTAATGTCCGAGATTATAAAATGTCATTTCGACTGTACTGGAGTTCTCTCTAATCCTCTGATATCTTTGAATCTAAGAACTATTGAGTCCATCTACTCCACGTCAAAATCGAATGAGACATCGAAGCATTTACAGTAGAAGCCTGACATTCAATCAACTCCTTTACATTAAAGCGAACAAGATTAAGTCAAGCAATCAAGAGTTTAATGAGAGTTACTAATTTTAGCTTAGTCAGGAATACTACCAAAAGAATGATATCACCTGTCTGTATCGAACAACAGCTAAGTTTTGGCAGGTGTGTCTACGTATTCATCCATTAATTGCAGAAAGGGGTTAAGATTAATATTCATCGATCGCAAGATAAAAACGCCAACTCAAAGATAGGACTTGGTTGCCATCAATCATAATAAAACTGGAACTTTATTGAGTCAGTCATGATGCATCATTCCGACAGTCACCTATGGAGCTGAAACATGGATCCAATCCAAAAGATTGGCTCTCAAATTAAGAACCATGCAACGTTCACGAGATGGAAGATTGCACAAAGGAGATCAGAAGACAGTACAGTATATAAGAAAAAAAAACAGAAGTCAGAGATGTGATAAAACTTATTAGGAAACTCAAATAGCAATACACAGGCCAAGTTTCTACAATGACAGACAACTGCTGGACATGGACATGGACATGGGCATGGATCCCCAGAGATCATTTGTGAAATTGTGACTGGCAAGATTAAAATGGCGTCACAATTTAGACTAGTTCAGTGAACATTGGCACCACAACGCCCATGATCGGGAAGGCCTACTGTTGCCGCTGCTATTGATGATTATGATGATGATGATTTGTAGTTAATATGATAAATTCTCCGATAGAAGTTCTAATTCTATACTAATTAAGTTTGAAGCCTTAAAACCGAAGGCGCGGTAAATCTGAACTACAGAAAATAAATCACTAAGGAGAGGAACTATGTAGGCTAATAAAAGACAAGTTACTTTAAAGAGTACGACTACAATACAGATAATAAAAATTGCCCCAGGATACAAGCTGTTGAATGATAAAAGTGAAGTATCGGGTAATATAATTTAGTGCATGATCTAGATCGAATTTAATAAAGACACTCGAACATCTTTGCAGAAATTTCGAGACGAATTACATTAACTAAAACACGTTGGTATCGGAATACGAAGTCAAATAAGTTTTGCTGACGGACACACCCTGACAATCCTAAGTGTAGTTTTATTAAATCATATGAAAAGTTAAGCAAAAGATAAAGGCTAATAATTCGTTTCCAATTTCCTCTATTTCCGTCTGTAAATTCTAGCTATACACAGGTACAAAGATTACAAGAGTTTTGCAAATTAACCCTTTCGAGACTTTTGAGACATGTATAAATAGATGTAGAATATTGTCCCGTTCATCGCTTTTAAATTCCTACAGGGACGTAAATCTTATTCAAAATAAAGTAAATATGATTTCTCTGGTTTTTTCAATTGCTGACAATGGCGTCATCATTGTATGGACCCAACACGGGAATTCATTTGCATAAAATTACTCAAAAGGAAAGACGTATAACCAAAATTATCTGCTAGATCTGTGTTCTTCACCAGGGTAAATTCTCTAGATAAATTTCTACTTCCCAGGATAAATTTCTAATCGGACAAATATATACAATCATGATTTTGGTTATTCAAAATATGGAAATATTTTCTTTTTTTTTCGGAAATGAAATATTTTTGGCTTTTTATACCCTCTTGAAACTTGGAACACCAATTCAGAAACACTTAATAGGGCATTTGATGGAATGTCCAAGTCACCATGTCGGGTATAATGGAAATAATATTTTCTAGATGATTTGTGTAGCAAAAAATCTTTTTCAATTTATGCACACATTTCTATCGATAAGGACTTATATCTTATAAGAAAATGAGACATCAAACTCTTTGATAGCTTAGTCCTACAAGGGTTAACGGGAATAGACATCTGATGAAATGTCCATGTCAAATGTGATGGAAATCAGGTATCCTAAATTCATTTCATATGAGAAAAATCTAGATCGATATACGGACACACAATAAGGAAACACACTTTCGAAAATTGAGGCAGCAGAAAGGTTAGTCTTACGACAGTTATTAGAAACAAACATTTAATGAAATGTTCAGGTCATTATGCCAATTATAATGGAAATTGGGTTTTCTAGATTCATTGTGCACCAGAAAAAATCTGTATAGATCTACGCGTAGAGAATTCAATCTATAAGGACTGATCACCCTAGTAAGTCTTAGCCGTCAATGTGAGGAAAATAATCAAGTTGGCATTCTTTTCGAACAAAAACGACAGTATTTCCAGAATAATAACAGCAAAAAGAGAAAAGAAATTCATTGACAGTGAAAAATTTGATGGGTTCATTGCGCAGTGGAAAAATGGATCGATCAAAACAGAGATATCAAAAGGGGAAGAGGGAATGGGAGTGATCAATCGAAAAATTAGAAAAAGAGGTGATCAATGAATAAGTTACGTTCGCTTTTTGTTGGTCAATGACAATTTAGCTTAAACTTACATTGTAAATTGAAAAACCGCTGAAAACCTATTGGGAGGGTTTAAAAATTTTTTTTTAAAAAAGCGTTTTTTTAGACATTTTTCACTTTGCAGTTTCTTTGTAGTTTAAAATACTTGACGTTTGAGCTCACTCGATGTATTGCGTGACATTACTCACTTGAAAAGAACAAAATTTTCTCTATTTTTTCATTTAAATATTCTTTGACAAAGCCTGAAGGTAAAACGTGTAAGTGCAATAAATTTGATTTAAATGCTATTATTTTCCGTATCGTCCTTTTGTCCAGCTCAGATAAATTTCATAAACCAAAGGACAGTACGGGAAATCATCATCATCATTTGTCTTTTAACGTCCATCGTTGGACATAGACATTCCCTAATACGGAAAATAACAGAATTTGAATCAAAACTCAACAAAATTTTCAGATATTGTATCCATTTATTCATCCTTTATTACTTAATGGGAAATGGATCAATCAAAATGTAACTGACAAAAAATAGATCCTACTAAAATAATGTACATTGGGATTACTTTCTGTTTCTCTGTCTGTAACAATGAACTCTTCCACTTATATATCCAAGCAACCGTTTGAAACAAACCACCCTCCCATTGAAACGTATTGAGTAGTTTCTCTTCTAAAGAAAAATGAGTAGCTGATAGAAATTCAAATATAATCGTGAATTTTTAACGGGGATCAAGTGGCAAACGAATTTCCAAATAAACACTCAGAATTTCATCTATAACAACTGTCCATCCAAGAATGTCTCAGCAATCAGCAAAACGGAAATCAATGAGTTTTCTTTCAGGAGAAAAACAACCAAATTATCATAATAATAACAGCAAATACTGAAAACAAATCCATTGAAGGGGTGTAAATGGGATACATTCATCGCTTACTCAGTAACTTGATGGATCCAAATGAAGCTATCAAAAATGAAAATGAAAAAGACAGCAGAGAAAAGGTTCCAAAATGGCCAAGAAATTACGGGGATGGCCATTCGTCTTATGAATATTGAATTACAATTCACATTGTCCTTGTTTTTATCACTCAGTTATTATAACAGAGGACACTGTGATGTATCCACTTATCAATAAACCCCAGGGAAATATCCAGCCTATGATGAATAGAAATGGTATTAATACCATAAGTACATCAATACACTCAATAACCTTTTCGAAACTCTTGGGACATATATATGTGGATGTGGATTTGGGGATATATATCTATTTCTGCGGATGTTGGGATTTATATCTACACTAATATCCGAGCCTTTTGTTTGTTCGAACCCCTTCTCCTACAAAACTACAAGGCATGGTCTTAAATAGAAATTGACTTCCCATATAAGTAACTTCAGTCATTCGAGGTCATCAGCTGAGCCCTATTTTTAATTGCCAGAAAAAATGATACAAAGGTTTTCGATTCACATTTCTTCTACAATTAGCACACATACTTTTTTTTATAATAAAAATAAATTCCTAAACAAGCTTTGATAATTTTTGGTCATATATTTGCAATATACACAGCTCATAGCATCAGCAGTAAAACTAACACGAGTTTGTTTAGTTTCCCCCTCTACCCTTTTTCTTTCTTCAATGACTAAAAGTGAGTGAGGAAAGAAGGTGGTGATGGGGTAAAGCGTAAGGACACATGTCTCTGAATTACTGCTACTTCAGGTCATTTTATGAAAGTTTTTATTCTATTCTATTTACGTTCATCTTGATTTTTGGTTGATTTCTTTTCTATCATAACAAGTGAAGGCATCAATCTACGACAGGAAATAAACAGTGCAGATTTGAAGTAAAGATTTTAGACCTAGAGTGAAAGGATATTCTCCCATTTGCGTTTGCGTTTGGTAAGAAGAAATAAAGGACATACTTTTCCAATGTGTTGTCGATTTTAAAGTTCTGTTCGTTCAAGGCAACGCTGGGTATCCTTGAAATTAAACATGCATTGAGCTTTATAAGCCTAATCTTTATTATAATAAAAGTCATTTGAGATGTAACACACGTTCTTCGCGAGTATTTCTCTTCCACTTTGTCAAATTAGTACCACCATTCTGTTGGATTACTTTACATCCACACAAAAGACACACTCAGATGCATATATATATATATATATATATATATATATATATATATATATATATATATACATATATATATATATATCAGATTTACTTGTGCGTATATAACTTGGAAAATAAAGTAAATGAAATTTTCCTAGCTTTTGTAGCTGCAGACAACAGTGCCATTATAGTATGAAACCCAGACAGAAATTCGTTCTCTTTTCACATGACTGAACAAAAAAGACATTCCAGTAAGGAGGTCTGCTAATTCCATGTTTTTCGTCTGCCTCAGGATGAATATCTAATGGACAAATTTATCCAATTATGATTTTGTTTTTTTCAAAACATCGAAATTCTTTGATTGAATAAAAGAATAGTTTCTTAAACCGTTAAAAGAGTTAAAACAAAATCTGGCTTCTAAAGCCTTTTTGGAAATCCAGGCATCATGGTTAGTCTTGAAAGAGTCGAAAGAAAATTATTTTGATGAAGTAATCATCATCTCACAGTTGAAATACCATTTCCATTCTTTGCGCAGATGTCTGTTCGTCTGTCATGCTATTCCAAAAATTACGAATCTCCACTATGACCGTGATACAATTGCCAGACTTTAGTAGACCAGTGACATACACAACTACAACTCATAAGATGAAATAAGTTGGGATTTCAAGAGGGAACTTTTGTCAGTCAGTATGCGACGGGAAAGCAATGAAAGCAGCGAAAGTCGCTTGACAGACGACCTAATTTAAAAAAAAATAATATCGGAAATCATTCTGGAATTTCATTAGCTAATTCCAAATGGATCTAAAAAAAGCATACTGTAGGCTGCAGTTTTAATTATTTATCTAATAGTCAATTTCATTAATTTGAAATTTGATATCTATTCAATATTCATTACCGTCATTACTGGAGTACAATATTTCTTTGGATATAATAAGACCCCACTTTTTCTAGCTTGAAATCAGTAATGCATTTTATCGTCTTATTGCTGCAAATTCCAAACACAAAAAAAAAAATTACAATACGGACAGATCCGTAATGCATATTTGCTGGTTTGTTAAAAATGTTACCCATTAGTTTTGACAGGTTCTGTGTTGGTATCAAATATCATGAAAGTTAGTTTTTCCAGATTCATTATGTGAGATACTAAAAAAAAAAGACGTATGGATCAACTCAAGCCGAATTTCATCTTTGATAACTGATCAAACTGTAAAATTGTTAACAGTCAGCAAAAAAAAAAAAAAATCAATAAATTGGCCTTTTTTTTTTCAAAATGCAAACGACGAAGTTTCTTCATCATCGTATCAAATAAAAAAGAAATATCGGTACCTCGCATAAATGAATCCCTTTAACCTGCGTATATAACAGATATCCCTAAAATGTTATCTTGAAAAAAGATCTTTTGTCTAAAATTATCTAAAAAGGTACCAGCAGAAGACTTGCGTATTGTTGCTCCATCGAGACCCCAGAAAGCGCTCCCTTGAAAAAACAACAAAAAAATATCTTCGCCAAATGATGTATTCGTGCGACCAGGATCGCCCAGTGACATTCATAGAGACGAGCAAAGACAGAAGATTCTGGAGTCTACTTGGCAGATTGGAGGTGGGGGGCATTTGTGGGGCTACCATGATTCCATAAGGTTTTCTAGATTCATTGCGTTTAATAGGGAAAAGCCTTATGGATACACACATGCAACATCTCATCTATAAGGACTCATCATCCTTGAGGTTCTCAACAGTTAATAAAAAGCCACTCAATAAGTTAGCTTTGTTTACGAAAAAACCGACTGTATTTTCATAATAATATCAGCAAAGAGCAAGAACAAATTCATTTTCATAAAAAGGGTGTGAAATTTAATACCTCCATCACTTTGGGGGAAAATGGATCAATCAATATGTAGCTATTAAATAAATAAATAAATAAATAAATAAATAAATGGATAGAAATGAGTAAAAATGAAAATAAGAACGAGAGCAAAGAAAAAACCAAGGTCCCAAAATATCTGAGAACTTACGTAGGGTCTTGGTTTTATGAATATCAAATAACTATTCGCATTATTCTTATTCGCATCCGTCGGCCATGATAAGAGAGGAAACTGTAATATCACATCGTATCAATAACCCTTGAGGAGATATTAAACCTCCAACGAATAAACATATGCTTCAGGGTATTGAGAATATGATGATGATAATAGTAATAATGCATCAATACAGCTATTGGGATAAATCGTCCATGTTTGCACAGCCTCAATACACATATATGTTACGATCAGTAATATAAATGGGAAAGAGAAGAGTGAAAATAGATTGAAAAAATGATTTTTTTTTATTTCACAAAATAAACAATAATATGTTAATCGTAGAACTTTAATTAATAAGACAAAGCTTGGGCGGGTACAATTCAGACTTAATGCTTCTCAAGATATACCCATATGTATGTCTTATAAACACTATAATTCTTATCAGTCAGTTTTAGGAACTTTTATTTCAGAAATAATTTGATCAAGTTTTATTGACAATTAAATCACAAAAGAGTTTTGAACTATGTTTTAATCAAAATATTAGTGGTTAGTATAATTTCTATGATTTACTTGCTTTGATATGAGTTAATAAATTCTGAAGTGAGAATTCCAGTGAGCCTATTTCTACTAAACGTTTGAATTCTATTGTTGGAAACTTATATTAAAGTATTTGGAGATAGTATGCGATTTAAAATACGTAAATATTCACAATAATATACTATCGATATACATAGAGAAAAGAAAAGGTAATTCAATAGGGAGAAAATGATTGCATGTATGATTTTCCATAATTCAGGGGAAAGAGTGTTGATTTTGATGGACTGTCCTCGAGCGTACATGTAATTATGGATTAGAATCGTTAGGTTTTCAAAAATATTTAAACCTGATAGTGTAATAAGACAATGCATTAAATATAAATTTTGTTTTCATAACTACAGGTAAAAACATATTGCCGGTTGCTGATGAGTTCAGTAGATACGAAATGCTAACATTCACCGGGTATATATCCTTGTAATTCTTTTAATTCTTTCATATATATATATATATATATATATATATATATATATATATATATATATATATATATATATATAGCGAGCCTTATAAGCTTCATTTTCATGGTAAAAACTCTTTGAGATGAAAGACAACTTCTTCTCGAATCAAATATGTGCTTAACTACATTTTTAATTGATCACCCCAACACTGTATGCCACCAAAAGATATTGATCATATGATGGTGTCTATTGAGAGAATGACCAGACCAGGTAATTGGATCATCGCAGTCCCACAAATGGCCCTACCAATCAGCTACAGATTCTTCTTTCTCTGAGTGACTGCATCTGTATGTGTGTGTGTGTGTGTGTGTGTGTGTGTGTCCCCGAATGCTCCTGGTTACATATTCCAGGCTACAACCTTGTAGATTTGCATGAGTATACCGATAAGCATCGTTTTTGTTTTTCTTCTCATAAAAGTCTTTTTGAGGGGGTATGGTCATTTTCAGGCCAACAATGCTCAAATCTTGTGCTGGTTTTTTTTTTGTTGATAATTTTTGATAATTTTTTTTCAGATCATAAGTTCTGGTACAAGTGCGGGATATGGTGATTCACAGAGGTACGAATATGTTATGCGTTACTAGTTTCGATCTGATCGTTGTCTCCAATCACAATTCTCTGAGTCAATAGACCCTTTGATTATTAGAGCACATAATACAAAAACTTTGAAATTAAAAAAAAAATAACTCCTGACGAGTTTTCTTTTTCTTTTTCTTCTATTACAAATTCAGTATTGATAAGACTGAACGCTCCTTAACCTTCTTTATGAAGAGCGAGAGAATCGACAATCGAACGTACACTGTTGATCAATATTCCTGTCAGCTAAAACCGGTTTGTCTGGGAAACTTGGAAGAAATAAGAACAATAAAAATAAAAGCAGGAAACGTGAGTTCGGGTCGTAAGTATATACGTACTATTGATTAGACCAATAATAGTACAGATCTAATTTTAGATTGTTGATCGAGCAATCGATATTGTAGCGTCAAGAATAGCATCGTAAATTAGTTCCAGCGAAAAACTATTTTACAGGGCAGGGCATATGGATAATACAATGGTAGCTCTTTTAACGAGGACAATCCGCTCCACAAATGTTCCGTTAAACGAAAATCCGGTAGATGAATAATTGGACCTATTGGATTTCTGTAGTTCCTTAAAAATAGAATTATTAGACCCCTAGAACCTTAATAATGACCACGTAAATAATCTATGTAATAAATACTTTTGTAGATGGTGTAAAAATACAAATGAACATGCAATAATGTAATAAATGGATAAATATTCATATCATAATTCACCAAGTGTCCGTCCGTCTGTCTGTCTATCTGAAAAAAGCGCATAGATTCTAGATATAAATCTAGATAGTTATAAATGGAATTTGAATGATTCTAGATAATTTCATGGAATTCTGTAGTTTTTTGTTCCTGGATAGCTGAAAATATTGTGCTGGGATGTTTTCTTTCCTGCAATTGAGACTTCCCGTTAAGTGAAATTTCGTTATAAGTATCGTTCGCTATGTACCATTGTATTACAAAATAGTTGATCTCTGTGAAAAAAATCAGGTAATCACGGTGCGAGGTACAGGAGACAGAGACGTAGAAAAGAGATGGATTGGGTGGGCGCTGCTTCTACAATAGCTTGCTGCAAAGCAAAAGCTGGACAATATTTTAGCTTTTCACCTTTTTTTTCGAAAAGGCGAAAAAGTGACCTAACGCAAGCTTCTGAAAAGCGGGAATATCTGTACTTGAATCGTATGAGATGATTTTTTTTTTTTTGGTAAAATAACTGAAGAAACACGTTTCAGTGGAAGATTCCACTGTTTGAAATGGTAGGGTAAGGGATAGTTGTTACCTTCCTGTGGGATAGTTCATGTTCATGCACAAAATACCAAGAAAATCACATCATCCATTATATTACTATATAAGTAGATGTGTTTTTTGTTCCAGATTGGGTAAAGATTTGCGATGAACTTGACGAAAGACGCCTCTTTGTCTGCCCTGTATGTTTACCGAGATCATTATTTTGTTCTTAATTATTATTCTTTTAAGCTTATCCAAAGGAAAAAAATGTAGCTGTTCTCATTATGATATTGATAGCAATTAAATGCTCGCCAAAATTACTAAGTAATATCATTAAATATGGATACTTAGGAATTATTCTACTTTGATTCTATACACTAGGATCTCCAACCCACTTCGCACTGCAGACCAGTTAAATATAGACAATACATTAAATTTCGTTTCCAAAAGGGTTAATGTAACTGATACAATATCAGAGACCTGTAAAACGGATATATTCTTGTTTCACAAATAAAATAAAAGAATTATAGCCATATCATATCGTTTCTTCTCGGGTCTGTAGTGCATATTTGGCACCTTGGTGACCGTGGACTACAGTTTATGATATAGAGCCGTTTTTTTAGCATGGAACCTTACACGTACGTGTAGAGAAGGGACATGGATTGTCCATTTCTTTCGTTCTAAGTTTTGCCATACCACAGGCCTGGATCTAACCATAATCGCGCAATGGGTAGGTGTAGCAGGAGGGAACAGGTCTACCGGAACTGGACATCATACTTATTGATCTGTGGCCAAGTATGACCAAGAATCAATATTATATATGTAAACATTTCCCAAAATAAACTCCCATGAGCAGTAAAATATTTGTTGCCTATTTTTCCTGATGTCATTGACCGTTCCGGAAACTGCATAGCAACCTGAGTTTGAATGTTTTTAATGTGGGTGGATCGCTGCATCGTGATAATCCTGCTCACTCGACCGACAAGTTCGTTTTTTTTCTCCCAAAGGAACGATGAGACATAGTTTGCAGTGTGTGGGTGTACACACACACATTTCCCAACCTATGTGCGAAGGAAATTAAAGTGCCCACAAAAGATTAGTTATCAACGATTATGTACTAATTAGTAATCGTACTCAAACGTACAATAATAATAATAATAATAATAATAATAATAATAATAATAATAATAATAATAATAATAATAATGGTTTACTTGTTCTTTTATTCACTGCTAATCTTAAACTGCGTTGTATGTTGAAATTTCAATTTTAAAGATGAAAGGAAAATAAAGGCCGGGTAGGAATCAAACAAACTAACTTTTCATGGCTTCATAGAATTAGGAGGAGAAGGTGGAGCAGTGGGCGAAATAAAAAGAAGCATCGATATTGGAAACACTGGGGCAGAGCGCTAAGTTTAAAATGTTGGGGCACTTGCGAGTTGACAAAGATATTTTACTTTATCAAAACCATCACCGTCAAGACCTTATTTTGTTTACTTCAAACTGATAGTACAAAAGTCGTCATCCTGTGACTGTTGACAACAATTCCAGCATATGTTCTGTCAATGGCCTTCAGTAGGGAAACAGACGTTAGCAAGTTAGTATTGGCCAAGACCCTGGCTCGTGCTCCTTTAATGGCAATTGGGAGGGCCACAATCATCACTGAGTGGCTGTTAGCCAGAGTAAGAAGAGAAAATGGACGAAAGGGGACAACAAACTAGTAAGGTATTGCTACTTTAAAAGCATATCATCCAAGTGGCGCTATAGACTTCAAAATATATAGGGAAGAATTCACGGTGGGGCATCAAGTCAGCGTCTGGTTGATCAAGTGAAACATATCGTAAAAGATGAATGACTCTCAGGGAGAGAACTCCATGAAATCTACAATGAAATAGAAAAAGAAGAATGCGGCTCACCCGAAGAAGAATCTTTAACACATCCAACATAATAAGCGACGAAATGGAAACGAATCCAAACAAAAGAAAAAAAATCAACCGAAGCAATGTATAAGGAAGAGACGTTGACACTCTAACGAACGATGAAAAACCCAGATACAAAACTCTAAAAGAAATGATGAAAGTAGATAAGAGGACAAAGCGATCCCTTTTTTTTTTTAAATAAAACAATTACTGAACATGTCAGCTACCTCTCACAGCATATTGGAACAAACGACGTAACGAAGCCGAACAGCCTGATATGCACAGATGAAAAAAATGGTAGGAGACATCGTTACAACAAAAAGTGAAACCTCAAATAACAGGAACAAAAGGCCCACCTGGTAGATAGGATTAGAAAAACAGATCTCCCAAGTACTTAGAGATGAAGGGCTACTGAAAAAAAAAGCATCATGCATAAACAGACAACGTGTTGGACAAATACAAGATAGAACAAAAAGGTGTGTCTGTAGCAGGGAAAGAGATACACCGAAGAAGACAAACCGAAGAAGCAAGACTGAAGAGATTTAGACAAAGGAATACCTAATACACATGGAACTACACGTTCCGAAACAACGAAAGAAAAGTTTATAAGGACTTGAACAGAGAAAGAAAACTGAATCTTAAACCGGGTGCCACAGAGGCAAAAAACTTCTGGAACGACACATGAGGACACCCAAAAATACACGACAATGTTCCAGAATGGTTAAATAACATTGAAAAAGAACTCCAAGTCATAGACGACAGTGAACAAGCGGTATTGAATGACTAAACATTGAAACACACCTTACGAAAAATAGCCTACTGGAAAGCAACAAGACCTGAAGGGATCAACATTGGTTTAAAGAATTCACCACATTACACGACAGACTCCACCAGTTATCTAGATGAAGGTGAGTTCCCACAATGGATGACCAAAAGCAGAACGACCCACACCCAAAAGGACACTGAGAAAGGGAACCATACAAGCAATTATAGACAAATAACGTGCCTACCACCAATGTGAAAAGTCTCGACCGGACAGATAGCGCAGAGTATATATATTTCCATTTTTAGAAGAGAACTATTACGAGAATAACAGACAGAATGTAGGAGAAGAAATAAAGGGGCGAATGACTTGCTTGAATGTTGCAATGGGATGAATCGATTAAATAGAAGCATGCATCATGATCCTACGTAGTAGAGTTAAGTAAAAAGAGATTTTTTCAGGGAGAATTTATGTCCCAACAACTATTTGTTCTAACCATGATACCACTTAACAGACTCTTCAAAAACGGCAAAGGATATCGATTCTCCAAGACAAACAGAAAAGTTAACTACCTTATGTACATGGATGACTTGAGATTATTTTCAAAGAACAAGGAAGAGCTCGAAACTATGATCAACAAAGGGGAGAATACAGTGAGAACATGGGGATTGAGTTCGGAGTAGACAAATGTGCCATAATGGTAATGCACAAAGGAAGACTAACGGCAGCAAAAAGAATCGAATTACCTGACAACAACAAAAAGTATTGGTCCTGCATCACCAATATAAATACTTGGGGCTTCTCGAATGTAATACGATAAAACAAGAAGAAATGAATGAGAAAATAGGAAAAGAATACCTTGAGAGGATAAGAAAAATATTAAAGAATAAGATAAATTGCAGAAATATGATAAAAGGAATGAACACATGGGTAGAGTCGGTAGTAAGAAACACAGGTCTGTTCCTTAGATGGACAAAGGAAGAACTCTAATCAATGGGCCGATGAAGGAAAAAGCTCATGACAATGCACAAGGCTTTACGCCCCAGGGTTGACACAGATAGACTCTACTGTATTATACAGTATTGTACGTGGCCGCTCACTTTATGTATCCGAAAGGATATCTCCTGAATATATTTTATTGGCAACGCTGTTACCAGTCAATAATGATACAAACTTTATATATTGGACCATTCGGTTTGGCTTACATAATCAAATATAAGGCGCCATCATCTTGTATTAATTATACGGTTCTGAATTTCAAACATCCTTGTCTTCAGTGATGTCCTGTTTGCCCCACCTCATCCAGCGACCGACCATGACTATAAAGAATTTCCAATCCACTCATCTTTTTTTCAGAGTTCAGTTCAGAGGTTCTTAGTACTTTTCGCAGTGACCTAAAGCTGTATCTAAAAAAATCTATCATGTTCTCATTAATAATACTTATTTCATACTTAATCTTAAAATATTGGTTACCAGCAGAGCAATCCAGGGTTGCCCAGGAAAAAATCTCCAAATATAGCAACACAGGAAAGCAATTGATATTTTACAAGGATTTCAGAAAATGGATTAGGTGAAATATAAGCGCTCACGTGTACAATCCTTGTCAGGCCCACATACACTCCTTCCCAGATCCAAGCTCTCGGATGCCCACTGTTGGCATTCCCAACCAAAGGAAATTAATATTTCTGAGAACTGAACTCATTTTTCCATCAGTATTTCGTATGTCAAAGCGGGCCATCAGATTTGAATAGATCTTATGTTTTCGTGTCGTATTTGGATTGGGGTTAGAGGTAGGTTTTCTTGCTCGTTTTATTGCCAGGTCAGAATGATATTCCTTAAAAATACTGTTAAACTAACATAATCACTAAAATAAAGAGATATTGGTATCAGAGGTCTCCCACAACGAGTAGGAAACAAGAATCCAGCTGTGCATTATAATTGCACGGTGAAAAAAAAGACTGACAAATTTCTGGAATGTTTGAAGCTTAACACATAATAAAAATTAATTAGTTTCTTTTTCAGTCTGATTTTACAAGTACATCGATACAAGTAAAGTGAGCGTTTAAGCACTGACTCGTTAATACCTCCTCTGGTTTTCGCAAAAATAAATTAATCTTTTAATAAATCCTACAAATAAGGACAGAAAAGTGAATTCTACCCTAAATTGACCAGCAGAGACATCAGAGGCCATCGCCACCAATTATATGTTAATCCCCAGGCCAAGAGACAAAGTGCAGTTGCTGGAGAGTTTAGATGACACAAACACGTAAACAGACAAAATAATGAACAAACATTCACCGTTCTTTTTGCGAAAGATTATTTTAAAAAAATTACAATATTTCGTTGATGACCAACACAAAGAAATAAGAATGGATATTCATAACAAATATTACTTAAATCTGAAATCCATTATACCAGGGTCCGTTAAATTGAGGTTATACTATAAAAAATATATTTCATGAGTTGAAATGATGGGAAGCAGAGAAGCAATTGCCGTTAATTTATTTGGGATAAATTTGAGCGTTTCAAAACCCAACAAAATATGATGATTGTATGTTAGGCTGAGTTGCAACGGTGGGTTGGAGGTGTAAGAGAAATAAAAAGAGGTTGTACTTGCCTCTATAAAGGCTTCCAGCAATAGAAAGGCGGAACGTTTTTTCTGTTTTCCACTTGTTTCCAGAAAAAGTGATTTAAAGTGAACTTTCAAAAAAATTAAATCAGGTTCTGCGAAGATATATCTCACTGCCCAGCAGTAATTATCTGCTACACTCGTTTGCTAGACATTAACCCCTCGACGAGGCATCCTCAAAATAGCTATATGGGCTCCATGTACAACAACCACATCGGAGATCAAAACACTAAAATAAAAATCAATGACACAGAACTGGAGAAAGTAGACAACTACATCTACCTAGGACAACGAATCCCCATGATACCCTCGAAAGAAGAAGAAATCAAGCGAAGAATCACACTAGGATGGCAAACCTTTGGCAGGGCAAGCTCAACCTTCAAAAATAAGAAGATCCCATTAATCCTAAAAAAAAGGGTTTATAACCAATGCATCCCCCAATAGTCAATTATTGAGCTGAAACATAGAACCTAACCAAGAGACAGATCCATAAAAAGAGAACCATGCAACGTTCCCATGAAATAATTATGGTGGGCCTCACATGGAGAGACCACAAGATAGCACAGCACATCCGAGAAAAGACAAGAGTCAGGGACATCATAGAATCCATAAAAAATCTCAAATAACAGTGGGCTGGTCATGTTGCAAGAATGGCAAACAACCGATGGACATCTCGACTCACGACATGGATCCCCCCAGACCACATGCGCAACCGAGGCCGGCAGAAAATTAGATGAAAAGACGAGCTAGACAAGTACTGGCTTTGCAACCCCCATGATAGAGAAGTGTGGCGTATCCTGGGGAAAGTCTATGTCCAACGACGGACGTTAAAAGACTGATGATGATGATGATGATGATGATGATGATGATATTTGTAATCAGTGCTAGATACAGATTTATGCATTGCTTATACATGTACCCATACCTACATGTCTGCGTAGAATATATGATGTACTCACAAGTAACAAGATATCAGAAGTAAAATGATTTATGAAATAGCTAATTGTGACTGTCCCCGTAGCCTCCAACTTGCCACACCTTTGAAGTAGGACCCTTCAAAATTATACGCCCATTCTAAGTGGCCAATAGGCCCACCTAGCCTATATCTGAACAAGTCTTTATCGATCTCACTACACTAACGAACGTCAACGAGGCGAACTTGATTACTGTTGTGCTACAGTGGGTGCCCACCCCCCTCCAATTCAATAAATAAATCCTATTGAAGTTATTTTTAGTTGGTGCTAACACGAGAGAGGGAGCAGCCCACGCACAAACACACACACACACACACATACACACGCACTCATACACACACACACACATGTATATCCTTTCCGACAACTCTAGAGGAAATAATCAAATGTTCTGTCAGATTTCATGACAAATCGTGCAGAAGGCTGCCAACTGTCTCGAGGCAATTTCGCTAGCGGTTTAGATCGAAGGTATTTTTATTGGGGAAATTTAACACCTCCAGCGCAAAGGTTTCTTCGCTGACGTGTATAGGCCAGGAATAGAGAACAATGGAGATTCTTCAAAGACTAAATAAGATTTCTGGTAAGCAGATATTTGTTACTGCAGTGTGAAGACAACAAAATGAAAACAAAGTGTAGATTACGAAAAAGGGGTATTACGTTTGGCACTTAACAGTTTATGTAGCAAAAAAGTTTATTGACGACATTGACTTGAACGTGTCAATACACTTGCTTTAGTCTCAGGTATTCGATCGGTTCTCATTTGCAGCTATAGGCTGGGTGTACGAATATTAGAATTGTAGAGTAAAGCAGACTTTCAAGATGCGGTGAAATGACAGTCAGAAGGTGAAGAAAAATTTAAGGAAGAAAAGGTGTTATATCTTGCAAATTTTCTATTCTCAAGTCGACATGTTCTGATGCATTTCTATGGTTGCAAAACACCCTTTTCAGAGAACATGCTGTGGTTACAGAAAAACTGCATGTCAATTACATGTTTGAGATTTGAAGAATAAAATGAGGATATTTTCATGTGAATTTTCAGACCAACCTGACTATCGCCAACATGGATACAAAAATCTCCCTTCTCACTCCTACAACCGAAAATACAGAAATATCCCAATATCATTTTTCAAATCTCAAGCATGTAAACAGCAAACAGGTTTCTCTTCAAGAAGAAACGTTTAGAGCTTTGAATCAATAAGACCTCCGTTTCGCTTGGAAAATGTCAGTTTGGGAAGGATACGCATATTCAGTTGGTTTTTTTTTTTCAGGAGGCTTCTATTTATGTTATTACTTCAATGCTAACATAGACCCTTGCTTCACATCAGTTGTACGAAAATACAACTTTGGGGTATTTCGGTTACTGCCAATATGGAATAAATTATTTCGAAGATTTTTTATCAATTCTGTTCAGATGAATATCCACGTTTTGAAAAATGATTTGGACAGATCGTACAATAGACGGAAAATGAGTATCGTGTTCAGCATTATAGTTCCATTGAAATCCGTGTACCCGAACCAAAATATTTTTCTTGGCAACTGACACTCATCAAAAGGTATTGATTTGAAGCACAAGCAAATATTTGTAAGTTTTTTGCTTTTACCGATAACAGAAACCATAACTTGAAATCAACTAAAAAAAACAAGATGAAAATCAGTCAAAAATGATAATGTTTACAGCAGGTCTTCTCAAACTTTTTTGCAACCGATGAGGCAGATATTTTTTTAACCCTCAATAAGTCTTTCTCTCTCTCTCTCTCTCTCCCCTCGCTCTTTCCTCCCTTCTTTCTCTCCCTCTCAATATATATATGTATATATATATATATATACGTCTGTCTCAGTCCGATCGAATCTATTACTTTTCATGTACTCATCTATCCGAAACCTTATTGTAGCTAAGCATTGAAACAAATCACTCCTTCCATCCGTAATCTAAACATTCTTTACATGACAAACAGAAGCGGTTCAACCCCAAGTCTGAGAAGTCCTGGTTCACAATCCCTCAGCCGATAAAAATAACTTGGCAAGTTCTTGCTACTTGTTTCTGCTGCTGATGTCAAATTATTTTTTCTCCCCTTGCCTCCTAGTTTATCTCTGTCATATGATATATACTGCGGGCAAAAAGTATCCGATAAGTTCCAGAAAGTTCATTTCACATCCTTCTGCAATTCCTAATTTGACACAATTTGAGCCAAAAATTGAAAAATACAAGAAATTAAATGTATTGGAATAAGAAAAGTTATCAAAATACCCTTGGTCTAGATTCTGTCAATTTTGAAGATATATGGATACGTTTATATATATATATATATATATATATATATATATATATATATATATATATATATATATATATATATATATATATATATAATTGTCCACGTTAGAAACAACGAGTGAAGACATGGACAGTGAAAAAAATGTGAATAGTTGGGATAGAGCAGTTATTTCGGCCTTCGCATTTCTGTTTAGCTCAACAATTGTTTATTCTATTTATGCTGTCTTGGCCGTGTGACCCATTCTCCATGTAACAACTGGAGGTCATTCCAAATAGAGTTTTAAATAATATGATAAATTCATATATATATATATATATGTGTGTGTGTGTGTGTGTGTGTGTGTGTATGCATGTGGATATATCCACATGCAGACTTACACATTACGTACGCAGCAGAGTTAGGAGTAATATAATCTTTTGATTTGTGGATTGTGTATGAAAAGATCACATTTCTTCACATGATCTTTGCTCTAATGAAGATCCTCTTCACACGGCGTGGTTCATGGAATCGTTGAAAATCTATAAGTCTTCCGAATCCATTTTATTTTCTCATTTCCGATGTTGGTCTCATGTTTCCGCCTTCATTCCGAGCGTCAGGAAATTTCAATTCAAGACTCCTGGACTCTGTTATCGGATTGAACATGTATCAACCCCCTTTTTTTACTGTTTGATTGCATCTGAACTGTAACGGAACAGAATTAACATTTGGGGGAAAAAAACCTTATCATCGGCTCTCCTCTTAATTCTGTAAGAAGGTTCCAAAAATAATCCTTGAATTCGGCATTACTATATTCTGCTCGAATAAACGGTTCAAAATTTATCTATTATGTATCTCAAAATACCGTATATACTCGTAAATAGATCGTAGTCTTTTACTAAAAAAAAAGGACGCTAAAACAACGTTTCGACCGATTCATTATGTGCATGCGTATATTCATTATTGGTATGTGTTATGCATGATATCCGTGAGGAAAGAGAGTCTCTGTTCATCGGCCACTTTCTCCACTGGTGCAAAGCAAAAAACGGTAGAAAGAGAGCGATAAATAAAGAGACTCCCTTTCCTTACAAATCCCATGTTACACCTGAAATCGACCAGAACATTGTATCAGCATCAAAGAGTTTAGATCATCTGAAAAAAAGTTGGTATATTAATGACTTTTTTCCAAAGTTAAAGACAATACATCGCTTTCCTCTATTTTATTCATGTGACGTAGACGTCATAACCTTACGATACGTATGCTACAACGTTCGTGTCTGTCTCAACGCCTCGCTTAAAGTTTGTAAGAAATATACATTCCTATTAGGGGTCACCATTTTATTAAGAAATGGCTCCAGTTGGGTTTAAAAGGTTGTCCAAGAATTACAGATCTACAAATTGACAGAAGTTAAAGACAGGAACAAGGATCCCCAGAGATCACATGAGAAACCGAGGCCGACAGAACACAAAATGGAGAGATGAACTTGACGAATTCAGGAGATACTGGCTCCGCGATGCCCATGATAGGGAATAGTGGCGTATCTTGGGGAAGGTCTATATCCAACGACGGACGTTAAAAGACTGATGATGATGATGATGATGATGATGATGATGATGATGAAAGACAGGA
>OY735233.1:3454306-3464306 GCA_963457665.1 Thysanoteuthis rhombus
ATCCTTAGACACGGAGAACCATACGACACTGATGTATGTGTATATGCATGTGTTCATAGAGAAAGAGAAAGTGCTCTTATGTTTATTTGATTGAATAGTCTATCGCAAATTTACGTGTGATTATGGTAGATATCAAACGAATGAAACATCGATAGATATGCGATCCGTGACAGAGATAGATATTCTCGCGTGGATACTAAAGAACATTGCTTTACAGCCTGTAACCTTGAATCTATCACATTCGATACCGCCAATTCAGTTGAGGCTTTTTGTTTGTTTTATTGTTGTTGTTGTTGTTGTTGCTGCTGCTATTGTCCATTTTTTCATATCTTGGAATAACTCCCAAATTTTAAAAATTTTAAAAGAAAAACAACTTTTAAATTGGCAAGACAGGAGTCGAAAATTCGAAAAATGAGAATATTAAAAAAAGAATATCTAATTTGTCAACATTGGTAAAACTTAAATCTGTTTTTTGAATCCAGTAGATGTATGTATGAAATTACATTTGTTGATAATAGCATTAGAGCCCATAATTTTTTGTCTGTTGGAAGTTGTATACTTAATGGAACAAAATGCATTATTTCATATATATATATATATATATATATATATATATATATACAAAAAAAAGTTTTACATGGATATATAGCCGGTGAATGTCAGTATTTCGTGCCTAACACACTTTTCAGCAACTGGCAATATGTTTTGTTCTTGTAATGTCCGTTCTGTTTTCTATTTCTTTCTTGTATTCTTACAAATTGAAAAAAAACATCATGAACTCCCTCTCTCCCCCTTTCTCTCCTATATATAAAGCTGCTTGTAAGTATTCAAACAAAGGAGAAATTTTGATTGCATCTTCCGAATCCTAAGATATTTTCAATTGAATCAAATTGTCGTAGGGATCATCAAACCAAATATTTCTTTCCCTAATGAATCTTGTTCATAATCAATCAAGAAGATTGAAAAGGCTAACGTACATTGCTATTAAGAAGAGTTGCTGTACTAGTTGGTGGAATAGCCCTAAACTAAACCAATGGACATTTTGCAAAGAATACAACCATGGACAAGAGACATACTTTCAAATACTTATGGACACACTCATGCACCTACATACACAGATACACACAGACACACACACAGAGACACACAGACACACAGACACACACACACACACACACTATATATATATATATATATATATATATATATATATATATATATATATGTGTATATAATGATCATTATGGTATTATTTGTCATTTTTTTTTCTTATTGGGCCATTAGTTGTTTACCAAGTAACCGTCTCAGGGATTTAAAACACGAAACAGTTATGTTAACATGGCTCCCTAGAGGTATTGATAAAACACCGCCTTGCTTTCAGCCGTGATTTCAATACAGAGCTCAAGTCATACATGTCGATTGTTATTTTATATGGGGTATTACCATGTATTGTGTATGGATGTTATCATTCAATTTTTGGAAACAAGGCTTACTGACGTAAGTTACCCCAAAAATGTATTTAACGATAAATCATCATTAAGTATAACAACTGATCCGACTCGATGTTTGTGTCACTTCTATTGAGTGTTCTGTCTATCTGTCTGTCTGTCTGTCTGTCTGTCTCTCTCTCTCTAAATATATATATATATATATATATATATATATATATATATATATATGTGTGTGTGTGTGTGTGTGTGTAATCAGTACTTTTTGTATAAACAAACTCCTGCCTATATAAAAATCATTTCTCATTAGTGAAGGCAATGTCCGTATGAAACGATCGAAATGAATGAACTTACTTGTCTTTGAACTTCCCATGGTTTTGTAATGGCAGCGATATCACATGTTGTCATCAAAATACTCCTGACTATTCCATTCCGTTCAGGGACCAAGACCTTTGACACGTCGTCTTCTATCAGACTGAAGAACTTCGATCGAACTCTGAAAAAAAAGAACAAAAGTAAAAAATCAATTTAAAAAAAGTACCATTCCAAGGGAAATAATGAATCACCACCACGATCATATGCTGCTTTTTACTTCGTGAATTAAGCAGTGTCGATAGTGGCCGTAAAATTAACTCATGATTGATATACAATAGGTCTGGTTAGTCATTCGATAGGGAGATCAATCAAAAATTGGAAAAAGGGGTAATCACTAAAAAGTAATTCTAAAGAAAAGACAAGCATGAATGCAGCTGGACCAATCTGGCATAAATTTACATTGTAAATTGACCCCAGCATAAATAAAAACAAACAGTTTCCCAGCTCATTGAGGGTTGTCTGTGAGCAAAATCTCATGTTTTTACTAAGAACGGTTAGGACTGGGCAAAATCTGGATAGATAGATGTGAATGTCTGAATTCATGAATGATCTAGACCCCAGAAAAATGATTAAACTAGTCTGTTTGGGTAGCAGGGATTAATGCAATTGAATAAGTCATTGATTCTGGGAACGATTTTATAACTGAATTGAAAAGCAATTTGGGATGCATATCTCTGTTAACATTAACATTAACTCAAAACCAAACGTAAATAAAATGTCAAAGGATAAGGTGCAGAAGTTTAAATGTATAAATATTGAGTTATTTCGTTAAATTAAGCTTTTTTTATTTACTCAGCGTTTTTACCTCTTCTCTTGAAGAATAAGAATAATTTGTTTCTCAATCAAAAACAAATTCATGGATTCCCTCAAAGATCTAGTCAACCCTTCCCTCGCTGATGGCCCACCCGGCCCCATTTTTTTGTCTGAGATTTATTTACAACTTATGGAGATATCATGTAGACCAACGGACGAATGGATGCAAGTAAATATATTTACCTCTTCTAACTTTGTTTGCTAAGGTAAATGATCCAGTAATCTCTTTGTCCTGATTAAAGAGGGTCATAAGTAGCGTGATCAAAGGACAATTCTCGCTTATACACTGATACAAGATTAAAAGGGCATGCCTGTTGCATTGCCCTAATGTGAATTTGGCTAGGGAACGTACAATGTGCAAAAGGTACAAGTAATTATCTGAGCTAGTTATGATTCACACCAGTAATCGTGCCCAGGTCCTCCTTGTGTTGACGTGCGATTTGAAATATTCAGACAATATGGAACAGGGAAATCTTTTCCCTTGCTCGACCCAGACGATTTGAAATATGGAAGCCTAGTATCTTATTTGACTTTCTTTCCTTATCCATTCTTAATCAGGACAAAGCGACGGCTGCCATCAACCGTCGGAGAGCTAATCGTGTTATGTTTTCTACTTCTACTACTGAAGAAGATAACTTGTCAACTTGACAAGAGTTCTCCAACAAGACTGCTTTTGCTTGAGAAAATCCAGTAGTTAATTTATTGAAAATATTACGCAGCTGAAACTGAAACACTTGATTAATCCTCGGGGTGTAAATAAGGGTCACAAGGAACAACTGAGCAGAATGAGATCAGATTCAAGGAAGTTACAGCGCGACAAACAAGCGACCAGGATATGCGTTACAACACTGGCGTCGAAGCAGACCCTGTTCAATACACCGTTTTGATTAAATTTAGATTTTCGCTTCTAGCAGAAAAGTCAGCGAAAGATAAACCCCAGATGTACAACGGAATCGCAACAGTATGAACGGAGATAATTCAGTTAAAAAAATCAATATTTGTTTGCGAACCAACCAAAAAATTACGAGTTCTACTTCTTTGCTTTTTTTTTCTGCATAACTTCAATTCTCGCAAGGGATTCACGCGTATAAATAAGCTAATATCTTGCAAATTGTGACTAATTCTTGGATAGATTGTGAGATACGAATAAAAAGACAAAAAAACAACACTACTAGTAAAGAGGAAGTTTGGTTTCATGCCTCCCTTAGAAAATAAACAAAATTGGCTTAGAAGTTAAAATGTGAGTGTAAAACATAACTAATTTAGGAAAGCTTTATTTCATGCTTCTCAAAAGAGCCCGATGGTTAGCATAATTAAGTGCATTAAAAGACAAAAAAATGCGCCTTTTAAAGTCAGTAAGAAAATATCGCAACGATTGAAAATATCTAGTTCATAAAACAAAAGCATTGAGCATAACTCCTTTTTAAAAAGTTTGATTTCATGCCTCTCAGGAAAATATGGATGGAATCCAGCATTCGATGTTCATGATATCTGTGTAATAAGAGACAAGAATAGAACAATAGCAGTTTGAGAAACTATGATTACATGCCTTTAAAACTGCCAGGAATCAATATCGTTGGGGATAAAAATTATTTCAGACTTTTGAAAGATGGGATGCTTCAGATAAGCAGCATAAAAAAAACAAGATGGGTGTTTGATTAGTAATGAGAAAGTCAGAGGAATTGTTGGAGTAATGCCTGTCAATAAATACATCCGGCGCCGGAGAATTAAATGACTGGATACTTGACAAGAATGCAATCGACCAACCAGGGTTCCGAGCCAACAATTTCGTGTCCGGTCGTTTCGCCGGATGACTTATCACCGACACTCAATCATCCGACAGCAATTTCACCGAGCAGTAGATTTGTCGACAAACTTTTTGATTAGAAGAAATCTAAATTTAGCAGTTTTAGATATAAGATATTAGCTATAAAAATGGTGAGCCCAAATTTCCGGAAAACACATTGTGTTTCATTCGCTTGAGGTTAATCAAAGAGACCCAATTCATTCAAAATGTATCCGGATTTGGCCCAAATGATCTTAGAATATATTAGCCTCGCTTTAAAAAATCTAAATTTACATCCAACACAATATATCAATATCTAATATAAAAAGATGCAATCAAATAATCTATATTTACATTTAAAATATCTGCATTTCAGATTTTAAGTACAGCAGACAACCCTGCTGTAAAAAACGTAATTTTAAACATATTTCATTTTTTTTTATAACACTATAATCAAATTTCGGGAGCCTAGTTTTACTTTTCTCTTATTAAACATTCCTGACTGAACAGTTATTTTTTTTCTACTGAAGAGAGAGACACATCCCCTAGAGGAGTTATTTGTTGTTGCTATCAACAAAAATGTAAAAACCTGCTTTACGAATAAGCTCAATTAATCTATACTTATTTCACTTAATTGAATAACAGAAAAAAAATCTGAAAGAGATCAACCTCTGATGAGAATAAAACTTTCATTTAAAAGCTTTATTTGCTGACCCTTCAAATAACTAATTACGGTGTATACATGTTAAATCTTTCGACAATAAACATAACTAAAAGATAATTTTGAAACACTGCGATATTCTACTTAATAATAACTGAAAATTTGTTTTTTTTTCCTTTGACTGAAATTTTGGCTTTTTTCCCTTTCTAGCAGAAATAAGAAAACAATCTTTCTTCAATTTTGATAACTTCTTTGGAATAGTGTCGATGTCTGCTAGATTATATCTGCAATCATTCGCAATTATTTCTTCTTTAATGTGTGTTTTACCATCCTGTTCTTCTGATGTTATTTGAAATTCCCCTGCTTTTGTTTCTTTAACCTATAAACAGAACAAAAAGAAGTTTTTATCGAAAAGCCAAGTCAGCAAAATATCACTCCGTCAAAAAATGCTGCCGACGAATCAGCTACATAGCGAATCAGTTGTCAGCTGACTGAGTGTTGACTAAACGTCAGTCGTCAAAACGACAATCTCATAAATTCAGCTTTCTGGGCAGGAGGACGACATTCAAGTCCCATGACCTGTCCGTCACTGGGGCATCTCATCAAGCCATAGGCCATCGTCTCCATCTCCTCAAGATAACCTGCAGTACATGTGAAGGATAAAAGAAAATAAAGAAAGGTACCCTGACTCCACCTATAAACTTTTACTACAGGAAATATGTTTCAAGTCTTTACTTTTACTATTTATTCATCAGTCACGGTTGGGTGTAAAACTATTTTGCCTTTAGATCAGATTTGGAAAAATACATTCTTTTTAGTAGTTCACAACTCGAAATCCTTTGTTAAATATTTTGTCTGTAGGATTCTATAAAAATCAGAACTTGATACTAAAGAGTAAGATGGCTATTCCCGCGGATTCTAATGCAAGCAGCGTCTACAGATTAAAGCGAAGAGTGAGAAATGATGAGTTAGAATTGTTTGCGTCTTGGAACCTTGACCTTTAAGAAGATATAGATCATTTAGGCTTCCGGGCAATTTGTTTGAAATTTCCTCATCGTTAAGGCGAGAGGGAAACATATATCGACGCCTTCATTACCAAAAGCCAAAATGTAGATGTATTGACTTTTCTGATTCTCAGTTTTTTCCTTCATTCTCCGTCCCAGGCTTTATTTCTGACTCTACCAATCCTCCTGTCCATTTTTTCTCTGACTGAATATCTCAATCATTTTTGTTAACTGTTAATCAGTGTAACAATTAATTGTTTTCTGAAGTTTTGAGATTAAGTGTTTCCATTATTCAATATATCGTACAGACTGTTGCCTTCATCATTATTAATATTTAGAGAACATATGTCTGTTTACCGATATTCTGAGATGAATTGTTTTCATTATACGATACATTATTAGGACTATTTTTTTATCTTTGCTGTTGTTAACACAGCATTTCGTCGTATTACGATGTTTTGAGATGTAGTGTTTTCATTATTCCATAAATTATTCAGAATATTTTCTCGTGTTTGTTGTCATTAACTCAACGTATGATTGTAATCTGTAATTCTTAGATGAAGATTTTCATTATTTCGTACATCATTTAGAGTGTTGCATTTCTCTTTGGTGTAATTAATTCAACGTTTCGGCCGATACAATTTTCCTTCGGTGTATGTTATATATGTACTTTAGAATTTACCGAATAAGTTTTTGTAAGATTTCATTCAACTACTTCCCTGTTGTTTGTAGGAATATCTTTCGAATGGGTCTGTCACATGACTGGTGAAGTTGTTTATTTACAACCCGTACCAGAGGTCAGTTTTGGTCACCGAGAAGAAAACAGTATTTCGAATGCTGATTCTCAAAGTAGACAGGAGTATTCTCACTTGAAAGATTGGCGTAATATAATCCTCCTATTTACCTTTGTTTCAGCTTATGCGTAGTTAACCTGATGAAAAATATGTATTCTACACAGGAAGTATTTATTTTTGAACATGATATCCTCCCTTGTCAATGCACTTGAGTAATTGATCCACATTCTGATATATGTAATTGAACCGATGACAAATATGTATTCACAGGAAGTATTTTTTTTCAACAGGATACCCTCCCTTGTTAATGCACCTGACTTGACGTTTGCCTATTTATCACATAAGACCAAAGATTATACTATGAAAATTTCAGAGGGAAATTCAGCTAATAACTACGTCAGGCTGCAGAATTATTTATGCACGATTGGACAGACCAACACATAATGTGATTCGTCCTCAACATTATTTGAAACTGTCAACCAGGACTGTCAACATAGGTTTCTATCATTTTTTGTTGGTCAGACTGGCTGGCTGGCTGGCTGGCTGGCTACACTTGTATGTATCACGTGTACAGGCCGCACCCATGGATCTAGTGGGCAGGAAATTTCAACATTCATTCCTCATTATGTTTGGTAAAAACAGTGTTATGTTAAAAATACACACACACACACACACACACGCACACACCTCAGTATGTTTTTTTTTTGTTGGGGTTCAATTCGTTATTCAAGTTTATGCTTAACTGGTCCTTAGTTAGTGTCCACTCCTGTTTTCTTTTTGTTTTTAAATTAAGTCTTTTTTGGTGATCACCGCCCAACAAAAAGACCAGAGAAGTTAACTTCATTTATCAACCCTTTTTCCATTTTTTTCATTGATCACCCCTAAAACAGCATGCTGCCAAAAGATATTTAGCGGCATGACAGTTTCTTTGAGTGATTAACCATACCCATTTCCTTTAACTTTGATTTTTGTTTCTTCCTTTCCAGAAAACATTTGGTCACAAACGGCGTTGAAGGAATTCAGAGAAAAATTGAGGAAAAAATGTTATGACGGCACAAGATACCGAGGCAAAACATTGTATCTGTGAAAGGGTTCTTCATCCGCCTGTCAGGTATTTATTTATCTCTCATTTATTCATTTATTCGCACACATTTTCGTACCCGAAGCTCAACAACTTAATATCTTCAATTATAATTTCATCATGTTTGTCTCATTTTCCTGATACTAAATGAATTATTATTGTTCCCAGCTAAAGCAACTCTCCAAAAAATTCTGATGAAAAGTTATCGCCAAAAGAGACATTTGGGTAATTTCCATTCTTGTACAAATTGGATTGTCCCAACTAATTTGTACAAAAGAGATCACTTCACTTAAATTATGCACTTCATGGCGAAAAGGACTGGTAAATATCTAGAATTTTTTGCTTATGTCGTGGGGATTAACACACCAATAAAATCATACATATTTGCTAGCAAAGGATATAAATAAAACTTCTTAGATTCATATTCAATATGACCATCTTTAGAAAATGTCAATTGTTTCTGCCCAGTAAATCAACAGGTACAGAATCCTACTTTTCTTGCAGCATTCCACAAACTAAATACGTCAAAGCTACTATTTACTTTGATCATTACTCACCGAGGGACACTACAAACTTCTGCATATAAGTGGCCTTTCAGTGGTAATTGCATTTGAACTCTGTATTGTAGTCAAAGTTTTGATTTTTTTTTATCGCGGCAGATTACAGGCGACGGCATGAACACACTGGCTGACACTGATCAATAACACTCACAACGCTGTCGTAGTATATCTAAGTTGACACTTCTAGTTCACACGTTACTCACGTAATAAGAGAACAAAAATGATATAGGACAACGACGAGACTCGAACTCACAATCATTCTGATTCGAAGTCGGACGCCTTATCCATTAGGCCACAATGCCAAACACTTTGTCAGAAAAAGCATGAGATTTTTACGTTAACTTTGACCAAGTCTATGTGAATAGGATATCATCAGACTATATTCGTTTTGTCAGACTGTTCGAAGATACTGATTGTTGAATGATGCGATAACAACTCTCATCTGCCTCCCATATGGTCTAGTGGTTAAGATTCCTGGCTTTCACTAAGGCGGCGTGGGTTCAATTCTGGGTGCAGGAAGATAAATCATTTCAGCCAACTTTATCACTGTCTTCAAATGTAGGAAGAATTGTCCCGTAATGGGATGCATCGATAAGGATTTTCATTGAAGAATATCAGGGTAAATTATTTTACTTTTGAATCACATTGTAAATACACTATAAAATTGCTTGAAAGATCAGGAGAATTGATTTGTCAGTGGTTGATGGAAGCCTGGCTGCTCTACAATCAGACTCAACTCCAACTTTTAATCCGACTGAAGATGAATAATGCAACATGTGCACTGTGTATGTGATACATAAATTCGTAGTCAGTCTAGCTCAGTTGGTAAGATAGTTGCCTATCAATCACTTACTCATGGTTTCAAATTACAGGGTTATTATATATGTACATGTTTGGTTTACGTGATGCGCAGGACCGGCAAACAATGAACGGTGAACTCTCCTGAATTTATTGAGTATTGCTCTTGTTCTTGTGACAGGTTAAGTACAAAGTCAACTCCAAACGTAGACTGATGTTTGACAACAAAAAAACAAAAAAACAAACTTGCAACCGGTACATTGTGGGTTGGTCAGTCAGTAAGTCTTGATGGAAAAGTTGCAACCTTTTATTGAGCGGAACTTGTTTTTCATTTATAAGAAATATAAAGACTGAAAACGCTGGAGTCTTTATGAAACACACCTCAGATTTTGTACAAACACAGACGTCAAATAAATTCACGGAGAGAAAACTACCAGGAGAATAAAAAGAACAGAATTTACGTCAGCAAAAAAAAACTTCCACAATATTCACAAACATAAAAATCTTTGATCATTTCAGAAACTGCAGAAAACCGATTTTCAATTTTGCCTTGAGTAAAATGGAGATAAAAAGAAATTGGTACATTTTTCGTTTCGTTTTTTATTTTTTTATCTTTCCTATGAATAATATATTTTTTTTCTTAACAAATCAAAATGACAGTAAAAAAAATATTTTGGAAT
>OY735233.1:3469306-3509306 GCA_963457665.1 Thysanoteuthis rhombus
GAAAAAAAGTTCAGTCACCCGGATTAATCATGAATCAAACTTGAAAATAAATAAGTATTATTTTGTTTTTCATTTGGTGATGTATCTTAATTCTTTTTTCCTCTTACTTTTTATTCATCGCTGCGATTCAGATATTTTTTTTACTTGACTCTTTTGTCGATTCTAGCGCTTAGGGACAATTCAAAGGCAAAAATAATGTTGAATGAATAACCCCATGAAAAAAGGATAACACGATGAAAAGAGGATAGCCCCATGAAACAAAGATAACCCCATGAAAAAAGGATAACACCATGAAACGAGAATAATCCCATGAAACGAGAATAACCCTATGAAAAGAGAATAACCCTATGAATCGAGAATCACCCCATGAAACGAGATTAACCCCATGAAACGAGGATAACCCCATGAAACGAGAATAACCCCATGAAACGAGGATAACCCCATGAAAAGAGAATAACCCCATGAAACAAAGATAACCCCATGAAACGAGAATAACCCTCTGAAACGAGGATAACCCCATGAAAAGAAGATAACCCCATGGAACGAGAATAACCCCATGAAACGAGAATAACTCGATGAAAAGAGAATAACCCATGGAACGAGAATAACCCCATGAAAAGAGAATAACCCCATGAAACAAGAATAACCCCATGAAAAGAGAATAACCCCATGAAATGAGAATAACCCCATGGAAAGAGAAAAACCCCATGAAAAGAGAATAACCCCATGGAAAGAGAATAACCCTATGAAACAAGAATAACCCCATGAAACGAAACCCAAGTGGACATACGATTGTACAAGAATGTAACCGATCCCTATATTAATTTTGTTATTTTTTCTCATTATTTATTCCGAATTTGATTAGATGATATTTATCAACTCAATCGGCCAAACAGCTCATTATGTGAATAGATAATAAACAAGAGAGAAATAAATATTAATTAATTTAACCCTCGATTATTAAATTACTAGGGTAGGCCCATCCAAAAAGTGCATATTTATAATGATGTTACTGATAAGCAACAATTAGAACAGGAATGTCATCAATGATAGGAATGTTAATTAAAACAGATTTTTTTTTAATGTCGTTACCCCATTTTTACTATAATTTGATTTTATCTCATACTACAGAAAAAATATCGGTAGAAAGAAATCCTGATTCTTATTATAAAATATTCGATACTTATTTATTGAATTAATTTTTTCAAGGACAATTTTAACAGATACTTATTATGTTGACTTTTTTAAAGAAAAGAGCCTAGGAATTGCTTTGACAGGGTGTCTCACTTCGGAAATTGAAAAACAGGAAAATTAAGAAAGATATTTTTTGTTGGCATTTCTTAAAAAAATATTGGATTAATCATAATCTAGGCTTTTGAACTTGAGAAGAATTTTACTCAACATGCTTTTTTAAAAAAGATTTTCTCGTTATTTCTATTCATTACATAATGTTCAAGCAGTTCCTGAGTGCTTAAAAAAAAAACATAATTAAAATCTCGTGGTTTTATCCGTTAGATATGTGAAAAAAATCAATGAAAACAGCAATGTATAAAAAAAATCAACCACCAAATAATAACAATAATATAAAGAAAGAATCTTATTTTCTGGTACTTGGAACGAAAAAATGTTTTTTTAATCTCGTTCTTTAATAAACAAGTATCGAAAATTTTATTAAAATCGGATGTTATATGCTGATTTTTGTCGGATGCCACATTTTCTCAGATCTCGATTCTCCTGTAAAAATTGCGCTTGTATTGTTCATACCTACTTCATTAAAACTAGTGCCAATCATAGCTTATGACGTTTTTCCAGCCGTTGATAAAAATAAAGGCAATAATCTTGAGTTCAATACATTCGTGTACAAAATAATAGCAAGCAAAACAATGAAGTATTCTGCGTAAGTTTCATTAGTGCGTACAACATGAATGTAAAGAAAGGCTACCCGTTGTAGCGTGATAGTTAGCAAGCTACTTAGACGACTGCTGGTACCCGACTGCTATTCAAGACTAAGTTGAGCTTAGTAAATGTGTAGGGGCCACTTACACAAAGTAGTGGTCAGCTAACCATTCGCATAGATATGCGAGCCGGGGAGAAGGGGGAATTAGCCCCCTTCCCCTAAAATCGGACAAAACCATAGAAAATCACGGGTAAATCAAGCCATTTGTCCCCCTTATAGAAAGAGTTCCAAAGACGCCTAAGGGTGTTCCCAAACTATGCTGTAAATAATGCTTGTGACTATGCTTAGTAAATGATTGTATATTGTTTGAACCCTAAGTTCCCGTTCAAAACAACAAAGATGAAGATCTTAGTCCAACTATTTTATGAAATAATGACGATACTTCACTTGGGAACTCTTTGCCTAATACTATATATTTATATATGGTTATAAATAAAGCATGATTTACGTACTTGTCATCCAAACACTAACTTGTGTCTTCGTACTTAATTGAAACGTCAGCAGACTTTATCTTGTATACAATTGTCCTTCAGATCACATGATAAAGCCCAGAATTGGTTAAGATACAATTATTCTACCATGCATAAAACATTTTTCTTGTGAATATATAATTTCTGCCAAGTCTTACTGGCAAACATTTCTTTTTCATCTCTAATCTTGAATCTGGTCTTTTCCTACTGCATATTCTGCCTCACGAACCAATCGGCTAGCCTTTTGCTCCATCAATTGCCCTTTCTCTTTGCTCAGTATCCAGCTAATCTCCATTTTTGTCGCTTAATTACATGTATATCTTTCACCCTGTTCCTCTCTCATATATATACTGTCAAGAAAATTTCAAAACTACACTAAATATATTTTTGAAAAATTCAAAAATTTGTCATTTCAATAAAATATTTACCAATATTTGTTAATGTAATTTATGTAGTTTATTCAGTGCGTTCCATGTTTTACAAAGAATTAGATTTTATGGTACAATGTGTGATTTTTTTCTTGTTAGAATCATCAGTTGTTTACCATGTAACGGTTCCGGGGATTTAAAAACAAACCAGTTATATTAACATGCCACCTTAACAGTGTTGATAAAACACCACGTCCCCAAGAGCTATGATAATAATATATTGCTTTATTTTATCATTCTTAGACCCGTGTCATAATACATGTAGTTTGTTATTTCGTGTATGATAATATCATAATGTTTTGTACATGGATATTATTTTATACCACACATCATTTATTTTCTTGAAACAAAAAGCTCACTAACGTAGGTTACCCACCAAAACGTAATTGACGATGAGGCATCAATAAGTATTTTAATAGGCGTAATTCGTTTTGCGTCACTTTTATTGAGTGTTCACCCATGTGAATATCAGATCATTTTTGTCGGTTTTAATCTCGAACGGCATGCAAACCAACATCATATCATCTTTAAAAATACTAGTTAATCATAAAAACTTATTTGAGTTGATTTATTGCCAATATATTCAATTTGAAAAAAGTATTTTAAGATTTCTAATTTTGAACTGAATAAGCTACATCTCACTATTACCGATATATATATATATATATATATATATATATATCGGAGAGAGTTTGAGAAGAGTTTCATTTTGTTAATTGCTGATTCGACAACCCTCATAGTCACGCAAGAGATTTTTCAAGATGTTTTCACGTGAAGAAATATTGTGTGCTCTCTCTCTCTCTCTCTTTCTCTCTCTCTCTCTCTCTCTCTCTCTCTCTCTCTCTCTCGTTACTAATTTTACATCTACTCTCCAATAAAAAAAATTAAAAAAGGTTCACAAGTAGGCACATATAAAGGACTGATCATATACCTCCATGAATCAGGAAATGTATTGACAGAAACCGTCTACTAAAACTGTCACAAAAACAGTCAACATTTGTTTTAAGTTGATGTGTGTATCATTCATGCAGGCTGTACCTATTTGGAGATTTACTCCGTGGTATTTATTTCAACAAAAGTATTTGTTTTTTTAAAATCCCCCCTCTAGATGGTTTCATGTGGGAGGTTCAATTTGCAATGTAAATTTATGATATGTTGATCAATTAGGTTGGTGATTGCTTGTTTTTTTTAATTCAGACTTTTTGAATGATCACTGCTCAATAAAATGTGAAAGAAATAACTTATTCATTGATCACCCCTTTTTCCGATATTACAATTGATCAACGCCGGCAAAAGACGTTGGTAATGTGACGGTTTTTATTGTGTGACTAACCAAACCTGTCTATTTTCATTTGCTTATCTGATTATTTATTTCAATCTTCATGTAGACTATTTTTCACCGTTCCATACAAACATAAGCTTTTTTCTGCGCCACTAATTATATTCGCTTCGCCTCAAACAAAATAATAGGACTAACAAGTAAACACGCGGCGAATGGTAGAAACATAGATATTCATTAATTGTCAAACTTCTGTAATAGTCGGAGTTCACTTTCTTTCTCCTCCGTAACAACAAGAAAACTCAAGAACAAGGACTGATCCTCGTCTAAATTTTGTGGAGTAAACTCTCTCATCATATTTAACCAAATCGACTTATAAAATTTACTTTTGTCGGCCATGCTTTGAAATCACAACCAACTGATCGAGAGGCGACACTCTTACCAACTGAGTTTAACTGACAAGTCTCATATGTTTACGAATTTATCTGTCATATATATGATAATTTTGCTGTAGTCATCTTCAGTCGGAATAGAAGTAGGAGTAGATTTTGACCCTACAGCAACTATACTTGTCTATCTACTTATTTCATTCATTTTCATTCTGGCTGTTTATTCTTCAGCCTTATATGTATTAATGGCAATCATTACTTCTCTTTTGAGCACCAGCCGGAAGAAGAGCATACAGATGTCATGATTCCTTAGATGAAGCATTTCATTGATTTTTGACGAGTTTCTCTTTTATCATATTCTTTCTTTATTTTTATATGCGATGTTTACATCGTTTTACATGTAAGCAGCATTGACTGGAATTTTAGAAGTAGCCCCTGATCAGATTTGAACCAGCATCCAGCATATTTGGGAGTCTGTCTAGCATGGAAACATGCTCAATATCACGTAGAGAAATCATGAGACATTACAGTATATAAAAGAAATAACAGGAGTCCATGATATCATTGAAAAAAAAACTCAAATATCAATGGGCTGGACATGAAGTACAAATGTCAGACATATTGGACATCACGACTCACAACATGGATCCCCAGAGATGATACGTGAAATTGCAGGCGACAAAAAGTAAGATTGCATGACGTGCTAGATAAATTCAGATAGTACTGGCTCTGTCACGCCAGTGATAGAGAGGTCTGGTGAATCATGGGGAAAATCTATGTCTAATGACAGTCGCTAAAAGGCTGATCATGTTCAAATAATTCAATTGTGGCTAATCAAGTATTTCCTTATTTATGTCTAAAAAGTATATAAAATATCTATTATTTCCTTCCAACTTTGCTTTTGTAACCAGGATAGTTTGAAATTATCTTAGTTTCAATAGGACAACGAGTAAACTTGAACATTATCAAACACATTAAGAAAACAATTGCATGAATATCACCATCCTCGAAAGCAGAGTTTGGTGATGATGATAACCATTTTCTGTACACTTTATACATTCTCACTTCCAAAGGACAAAAATTGTGTTGCACGTAGTTATTATTCTTTTCTATCATTCATATTATTAGAGAGCCAATACAACTATCGACACTTTAAAGCTCAGCTTGGTCTGATTCAAAACTTCGTAAAAAGGAAGGAAGATTTCCCTGAGTCAAAATCTACGTCACTTTAAAATCAGAATTCAAAATACCGTATAATTTTTTTATATAAGTTGACCGTGAGTATGAGAGGACGACTCTTACAATTTTTTGAATCTCTAGATGAATCTTTCATTATTATTTGATTATCTAAGATTAAAGAACCCTGTATTCAGATGTAGGCAAGAAGCCAGTAGTGTAATGCAAAGGTTTGATGGTCCATGAAGTGATTCTTCGCATAAACTAATGAAATATAACAAGAGTCGTGAATCAGAGACCCCCATCAACCCAAAGGAAGGGCAACAAAAAAAAATTATTAAACACTTCCAATACCACATCTTAAAACGTACTAAATTATTCGAAATCGAAACCAAATCTTTCATGATTGTACCAAATCTTCCAAAACGTACCAAAACCATAGCATTTTAAAGTGACGGAGATTTTGACACAGTGTTCAACCGATACAATTAATGTGACATATTGACAATACGATTATCGTATCAATAGACAATAAAAACTGAATATAGACAAAGATTTTCAAAAATTGGAAATCTGTGTCAGCAAATTGCATTCTATGTATTTTTTACTTCATACACAAATATCAGCTTTTAATCTTAAAGGTATGAAAAAAACCCATCCCGGTGTTCATCGGTCCTAGGCATTTATCGACATCTTGGACAGTTCAATCGACCCCAAGGGTCAATATCAACCACTATGGTGATTCCTGGTCGAGAAATAATGGAAAATACTAGACGATTGCTTTGCAGTTGATAGCTCTTGGGTTATTCATTCAGACGTTAGATAGATAGAAAGAGAGGTTGTACATAGGATGAGGTTTCCCTATTTCAAGAGACAGGTTTCCTTTAATGCAAATAAACAGGATCAATGGAAGATGACATGTTCTTATTTCAAATCGTCTGACCACCTCAAGCAAATGTAGTTGTAATGTCTCACCCAAAACACACAGGGCACTAAACTAATACCCAACTCTACGTACGTTTCATGGTTAAAACAAGACAATCGGAACATTCACTCAAGTCATGTGACTAGTTTATAAGCATTTTTTACATTCAATAATATGTGTCACTGATGAGTCCTTTGAACACGCCATCTATCATCCTCTCCTTCGTTGTTGAATGTACTTTAGATTGAGTCTGATGGATTAGATAGTGTAGTATTCGGCATATGCGCCCATGGATGGTTTTTGAGCTTTAATAAAAACTGGGACTTCAAATACTGGCATTCAATGTCCGCAACACTACTTTGCATATTGGTAGAGCACAACCAAAAAAAAGGAGAAGTGCCCATCTCTTAAAAGACATCTTCAATGCAACTGTATACGGTCGGTGATGAAGTCCTGGTTTTCTTATAATTAGTTAATCATTCGTCAGTGATCTTTGCAAGTTGCAAAACTGGTCAAGACCAGGACTTTATTCTTACAACTTTGTTAAGACCACCCTCTTAGTCTAATTAAGGGATACCTCAATACTAATTACATAGCTTAGAATATAGCCAATTTGCTGCTGAGTTCACATGGAGATTTATCGTAATGTTTAGATTTCCACACTCTACGATCATACTGGGAATCGAACCCAGGATCCTCTGCATGTGCACAGTACGATCATCTCTACTCATATTGCCTGGATCCATACTAAGTTAAGGTTATGACATTTCCCGATTTATCCTCTTTATCACGAGCTTTCCTTAATAAACATCGAGAAGATGGTAGAAGTTGCTGGACAATATTTTTGGCTTTATTTTTTATGCCTATAGTAAAATAGTTGTCAACCCTTTGATAAACAGTCATCGAGAATATACAAAGATCTTTCAGATTACTCTCCTCAAAATACCAGACGCCTCAAGATTCTTCCAGACATTAAAAAAAAAAGTTTTAACAACTTGACCTATCGGTGACATTAAAAAAAAATATGAAATTTCTAAGTTGCTTTTAGGGGTTATTGATCTGTGAATTTTTTTTTTTTGAACGTTTGTTTGTATCTTATTAACTTACCTATATAGCGAGGAGGAGCTGGTCACTAAGCGGATAGCAGCAAGGGAGATGGAATCTGCGAACCGAGTTCAAACTTCCGCAGAGACAGTCTGCATTCACTTCGCACTAATGATCTAAGGAAGGGCATACATCTATTTGTTCTTGCTCTTAATCTTAGTAAAATAGGAGGGAAAACTGGGCTTCTCAGCATTCGTTGGCAAACTAGTCTCGGAAGCGGACAGCCCTGAATTAAAAACTGATCAAGTCTGATATCTCGTCTAGTGCCGTGAGAGACTGACAAGGGGGAAGGTATCAGAGATGTTCAACGGGCCAAACTGTGAATTTTAATAAATGCTCAAGGAAAGTAAACCTGCGGCACCCTCGATGGTCAAAGCCAATGGATTGTACCCACACACACTCACCCACACACACTCACCCACACACACACGTATATATATATATATATATATATATATATATATATACATATATATAGAGAGAGAGTAAATTCCAGTATTTGGTAAAAGATGAATCTATTCTTACGCTGATTGTATCCGGACCCAGGGTACTTGAGAGGGTTTCAGTTTTTCTTATTGATTCCCACAGACTTTCCAGCTACTTCACTGTTCATTTACTTAACTTTAGGCTATTTTCTGCTCTAACAAATGAAATAAGTCTGGCATAACGAAAGATTCTATTGAATAATCAGGAAAATGAGATTGAAAATGTTAATGCATCAAGCTAAACCTAACTAACATAAATGACATATATATTAATATTTATATAGAAATATTAAAAACATTAATGATATAATAGAGCCAATATATATCATGTGAAATCATTGTCAATATTTTTACTGTAGAAACATATTCCCATTATGTTACAATAAAAATGTATAGGAACTTTACTATGGATGTGCATTAAAAAGATCATTAAGTTGTGATATGATATGAAAATATTGCAAGTGTTGCTGATAAATCACAGCTGTTATAATTCAAATTTGCAAACAGATTGAATACTCTTGTAATTACAAACTTTTGTTCACATGTTGTTCACATGCCGATTCATTCTACGGCCTTCTACAGGTGTGATATGTAAATCGAACTCTTTCTCAAGAACCTCAAAGAATGATCCAATCGAACGCTAACACCATAGATGGGAAGGAGAGACCAGGTTGTCTGGAAAGAAAGTTGATCTGTTTATGACTCTTCTCGAAATTAGAGTCAATAGTCTTGCACTTGTTATGAAAGACCAAAATAGAAATGAAATCTGCCAAATCGTCAAAAATCCTGAAGTTTTAACGTCATCTTTCAAGATACCAATCACTCATTCATCATTGTCATTATAATAGTTGCAAATTAATGGCTGGTCTATATTTTGGAGCCGTGAGGCAACCTATGATTACTTCGTGACTGAAATAGAGACGTTTTTTCCAGCTTACCATTTAGAGTACTGAATTTCGACATAGATAAGCCCTCCCACTGGGGATATCGGTTTAAAAAATAGAGTATAATAATTAATCACTACACCATGAGTACATGAGAAAATGAAAAAATTCAACTATAAGAATTGAAAAATGAAATAAACATTAGAATAAATGTAAGAATATGAGAATATTTGTTTTTCTTCCTTTCTTTGATATATTTCTGTCTAGTCAGTCTGTTTCGAGCGAGCTAGCTGCTTTTATATGAATATCATCGACTCAGCATACCTGATATACACAGTCTGACTGAAATATTTCATGTCTAACATGTTCTTCTTTCCTCACTGTAGTCTCTCAAAAGATACAAGATTGCAAAACTCTGCATCAGACTATCGAAACACAGCAGTTCTACTTAATTTTATACATCGGTTTTTTTCATTCATTTAAGTAGCCTAAGATTTGCTGACGACATCGGACTCTTTGGCGAGAACCTTCATGAACTCGAGATAATATCAAACAAAATGAATGAAAAAAGCAAGTATCAGCTCACTACATCCGATTGAGATAAGAAGAGCGTGATCAACAGATAAATCAACAGAGCAACAAATTTTATGACAATGGTGTTTATACCAGCTACTTATATGAATGAATGCTATTGTTATCGTGTCTGTTTATCTGTGAAGCAAAAAGAGTCACGCCAGACCAAACTGATTTGTTGAATTAACAACAAAGATCTTTCGTGATACGAACCTACTAAATATGGTTAATAGTCCAGTACGCTGACCATTACAAGAAGATAACAAAGTGAACGATAGTGTAAAATTCAATGGGTTGATCCCTAACTCCTGACTCCCCGAACGACATGCATGGCTGGCATCGTCTTCCCGCACACACAGGCCTTCTTCTTTTGGGATTCACACGGACTTTGCTGATATGCTTACTGAAGATCGACACCTTACGAAAAAAAAGTATAATATTTAATTTTATTATCGGAATTTTCGTATCACTGGAAAATATAAAGATTGAAAAAAAATCTAGAATGGATATTATTTGTATGCACTCTATAGAACCGGAGATATATACAAATATAGTGTTAAATGATGCTATAATGTAAATGAAATATCCAATGTCATAATTTGCATAAAATTTCCCAAACTTTTACGCGTAGAACATGTAGATTATAAAAAATCTTCTGGATATTTGTGAAATTTTGGCAAACTCTCGTTGTTGAGAACCCAATCTGCATCTTAAATCATTGGCAAAATTTCCCTGTGCTAATTGAGTACTCTCAAGGTAGTATGATTTGTGAGGAGGTAACTTTGGTGAGCTTGCATTCTGCCAAGAGGATGGTCATAAAAACCTACCAGAATAAAGTCATAGCCTCGACAAGGATCTCTGAGCTGACGCATGCAAAGGAAACTGAGGCTTTGTCACCAGTCGTTCATACTCCAATTGGAGTAAACGAACTCTTCTCCCATCATTATCAGAAAATCATTCAAATATCAAGAGCTTGCGAGTTGATGTTGCTTTATATTATTCCATTTTCAAGCTGAATGGCCCCGAGTCTTTATAATTGCCGAGTCCATAGACATGTTGCAGAACTCTATTATATACGGGGTCGGCTCCTTGAGGTATGATTGCTTCAATGATTCGGGGGATTTCCACTGGATTAAAGGACCTACAGCGAGAAGGTAGACATCATAATCATCATCATCATCATCATCAGTCTTTTAAGGTCCGTCGTTGGACATAGACCCTCCCCAGAATTCGCCACAATTCTTTATCATGAGCGTCGCGGAGCCAGTATTTCCTGAATTTGTCTAGTTCATCTGTCCATCTTGTGTTCTGTCGGCCTCAGTTTCTCATGTGATCTCTGGGGATCCATGTTGTGAGTCTTGATATCCATCGGTTGTCTTTCATTCTTGCAACATAGGTAGTTCGTTATAAACTTTTTTTATGACCATTCCTTTGGTAGGATGCAATTCCACCACAGGATACTCACATCGTAATCCCAAAGCAAATACAGTTCTCAATTAACACAAATGAATTTGTTCCAATGTACATTTCCCCTTCTGTGTATGAGGGAGACGTGCTGACCATTATGCTATTTGAGCAGACTTCTGGAATTTGGACTAAACAAATAAAGGAATTTATAATAAGAAACTAAATAATCTAATGATGATGATGATGATGATGATGATGATGATGATGATGATGATGATGATGATGATGATGATCTAAGTAACCTAAGATTTGCTGACGACATTGTACTCTTTGGCGAGAACCTTCATGAACTCGAGATAATATCAAACGAAATGAACGAAGAAAGCAAGTATCAGCTCACTACATCCGATTGAGATAAGAAGAGCGTCTATCCTTTTGTTGCTCTCTCTCATCTAATCCATTAATGCGTTTCAAGTCCTCAAACAGAATTAGACATTCGTACAAGGAAGCTTGTCTCATAACAATGGTAAGCAGGCTGGTCTGCAAAGACGTTGCTATAAAGTTCGATGGCGATTAGATATCTCTCTAAGGTATGCTTGTATCAAAGTTGGAGATACCATCAGTTTCAATTGGACGAGATATTTCATTCAATGTGTATGCTTCTAGCGTAGTACCCTTAAAAATGATGGGAATATTTATCTATTCATCAGTTGAATTACAGATTCACTTTCAAATGATTTAGGGTGGTGGTTGAGGGATATTAATATAAAAAGGAAAACATTCTTTTCCAAAATTTAGAATAGAAACTTATATTTCAAAATTTGTCTTCTATCAGATAAGTACAAATAACGCAAAGAATCATTCTAGGTTGACAAGCTTTCGGTAGAAGATGATCGACTTTCAAAAACAAGCAAATCCCACTAGTCCTGGGCATACAACAAATGCATCGTGCCGATAGTCTCATACACTGCTGAAACATGGAAGGTAAACAAAAGTTTTACGTTCAAACTGAGAACCATGCAACGTGCAATGATAGAATCATGCTCAGCTTCTCATCGAGAGATCATAGGACAGCATAGTATATAAGAGAAAATACAGGAGTCCGAAACATCGTAGAAACTGTTAGAAAACTCAAATAGCAATGGGCTGGACATGCTACAATAATATCGGACATCTGCTGTCTGACAATGTTGATCTCCAGAGACTAGGAGTCGGGGCTGTCGCTGATAGAAAGTAAGATGACTCGACAAGCTAGGTAAACCCTGTAAGTACTGATTCCGCGATGCCTATGATACATACGTCTGGCGAATCTTGGGGAAGGTCTATGTCCAACAATAGATGCTAATAGACTGATGATAACGATGATGACTGAAAATTTGGCAATTTCCCATTAAAGGGGCCCATGCTGTTTTCAGCATTTTATATTTGACGATATTTGCTATGGAAGATTATACGCGTAAATATCGTCTACTATTGGGAAAAGTTTTTTTCTTTAAGAAATGAGCTACTTGTATAGAAAGTATATACAAATAAGAGGAAAGCAAATAATCAATTTCAAACTATTTTTTTTTTTGAGAAAAGATATGATTTTTTAATAAAAATAGATTCATATGTGAATAGATTAGAATTGAACGAATCTTATTGTTTCTATGTATATATTTATATTAACGTTACTAATGAATTGGCAGATGAAATTAATTAGGAATCGTATTTTCATGAATTCCTTTTAATTTTCATAAAACGTTTTTTTTATAGATTCGTCAAATCTCATTTCTACAATACATGGATTTTTATACCTTTATCATAAACAGTTATGTTTTTAATACATGGATTGATATGAATAAAAATATACATCAATTTCCTCGGAATATCATTTCAAGGTGAGCTATAAAGAGTTTGACTGAACTGGTCTCCTTGTCAAAACTCCTTTTTTGAATTTTTATGTATTCCGATCAAATCACCACTGAGTCAGTAGATATGTTGCAGAACTCTGAAATATACAGAGTTGACTCCCCGTTGCATGATTGCATTGATGATTTAGGGGATTTACACTGGGTCAAAGGACCTAAAGCAAGAAGCCAGATCATCATCATATGGACCTCAGTAAAAGCCAATTTGATATACAACAAAAATGTTAAGGATAAAGACACAACAAGCGAAATCAAAGGTATAGAGCTAAACAAAGTAGACCACTACGTGTACCGGGAACTAAGGATATCCATGAAACCCTCAAAATGTGAAAAGATTATACGAAGAATCACCCTAGGCTGCTAAGCTTTCGGCACAGCGAGCGCAACATACAAGGATGAAAGCATTCAATTAGTCCTGAAAAGAAATATTTATAACCAATTCATCCTCCCAATAGTCACCTATGGAGCTGTAATGTGGAATCTAACTAAAATATTAGCTCTCAAAGTAAGAACCATGAAGCGAACACAGGAGAGGATTATTGGCGTCACATAGAGAGACCACAAGATTGAACAGTATATTAGAGAAGAACAGAAAATTAGAGGTATCATAGAATCCATTAGAACATTTAAATGGCAATGGGGAGATCAGGTTGCAAGAATTTCATACAACCGCTGGACATCACGTCTCACAACGTGGATCCCCAGAGATCATATGCTGACAGAGAATGAGATGGCGTGATGATTTACACTGGTACAGGAGAAATTGGCTGCTACTGCTACTGTTGCTGCTGCTGATGATGATGATCTAATACACTCAGGAACTTTTCAAGAAACGAGTCGAAACGGGCCGATCGAAATAGCTGGATAACTTCAGTATTTTTGCCAAGTTTTTTCCAAAAATTCAGAAATTCGGACTCAAATGGATTTCAAGAGGGATGATACAATATGGCCATTCCAAGATAGGGTGGTCAATATCCAACTTGAACTTCTCTGTACAGGAGGTCCACTTGAATAATGCTCTTCGACTATCCCACCAACGTGTCCCCAGCTGAAGACATTAAATTCTTTGTACGAAATTTCAAATACACACACACACGTATATATATATATATATATATATATATATACACACACACACACACACACATTTATATATATATATATATACATATATATGTAAATATTCGTATACTACAATACACCACGTGATTGGCTATATTTTTTGTCTGTAATATTCACCAGAGGACAAAAATTTCAAATGCCAATTACAGAGTAGTTTCCCTTATTTGTTTATTTTTAATTGAAAATTCTTAAAAAGAACAATTGGGTTCACTCTAGTTGAATATGAAATGAAGAGAAATATTATGTATTTTATATTTTTCAAAGTACAGTGAAATCGCAAATTTGTTCCAAGTGTGCCGTTATGTTTTGATGGTGTGGATAAACTTTTTTTCCTGTTCCTCTATGTATTTAACAGTCCACCACTTTGTCCGTCCGTTCGTCTTTCTAGAAAGACGGTATCTCCAAAATTCTCAAATGAACGGATGAGAAATAACCTTGTTAGTCAACATCGTCAGGATCGATTACAGAACTCAGGAGTCAATGAAAACTGAAAAGGTTCTATTATGTTACAAATCACATTGGGCAAAGGGTTTTCGTTTATTGTTTCTGTAGCAATTGTAGGTTTTTAAGAGACCTGGGAGGATGCTGGCTCAATCTTTATGTGGTTAAAAGGCTACAACTCCCCAGCTATTTTATCCATAGCGGAGAAGAATGTTAGATCAATGCCTTTCCCAAAGTAATGAGTGTGAAGTGAACGTAAACAACGAAAAAAAAGAAATGTTGGATTAATGCCTTTCCCAAAGTAATGAGTGTAAAGAGAACGTAAACAACAAAGGAAAAGAAATGTTGGATTAATGCCTTTCCCAAAGTAATGAGTGTGAAGTGAACGTAAACAACACAGGCAAGAACTCGAATTGGGATCTTTGATTTTGTAGTGGTATTTTTGTTTGCTGAATAGATTTAAGTTAAAAAAAACGAAGTAGGGGCATTTTGGAAACTTAGCTATTATTATCTTGACAAGTGGGGATACAATTAGCCAGTCAATCAGTCTGTCAGGGCAAAGGTTAGTATGTGCTTTGGGGCTTTTAATTCTTTTGTCCAGTCTGTTTTTTTCTACCATAATAAGAACAACAAGAACAATCGCCTCAAAATTTATAGGAATAGAAGCTTCACTGTTCATCTGTCGTCACATTAAACCAAACCGACCTTTTAGATTGATATTACTCTGCCGTGACTTGAAATTGCAACCAACTTATAGATTGGCAGCTCCAAGTGAGCTAAATTAAAATGGCAAAGGGCAGGCCATGTTGCAAGGATGAAAGACAACCGATGGACATCACATCTCAGGACATGGATCCCCAGAGATCACGTATGAAACTGAGGCCAACAGAACACAAGATGGAGAGATGGACTGGACAGATTCAGGAAATACTGGCTCCGTGACGCCCATGATAGAGAATTGTGGCGAATCCTGGGGAAGGTCTATGTCCAACGACGGACGTTAAAAGACTGATGATGATGATGATGATGATGATGATGATGATGATGATGATGATGACATATTCACGAATATATGTCAAAAATACGCAAGTTCTCATTTCAATCTAATTATATTTATAAAATCATCACTTACAAACTGTGATTTAAAATTACAAAGGAGTGATTGGTTGTCGGCTATCTTACCAACTGGGCTAAACTGATAAGTCTGACATATTTACGAATTCATTTATCATGGATACAATACAAAAGTTGCAGTAATCATTTTCAGTTGGAATAGAAGTACCAGTGGAATTCCACTCTGCAGCAGACAGGCTTGTTTTTTGCATTTGTTTAGCAAGCTAAAGTATGGTGATCTGTAATAGCCGCAATCATTAAGTGTGGTAGAGGCTCACGAGAAATAAAACATGATCTTCACCCAGCTTTTCTTCTCCTAGCTGAAGAACAAATGAGTTGAGCATTGGGTGAAAATTGAACTTATGCACGGTTTGAAATATGATTTTGCCGACTAAAGCTCTACGGCAGGCACACACAAAGAATGTGCTGTTGGCAGATATAACAATACACGTTTTAAATAAAATTAATGTCTCTTTGCGCTGCCACTGAAATAATTCCTTTGTGGAAAGGGTTTTAAAAAGCTGATAAAGCCAGCTATTAGAAACTGTCAACTAAAACTGTCACTAAAACTGTCAACACACCTTTCTTGAGGTTTAAGTGGGTCTGGAGGGCTGGTTTTTAATGTATGTATCACGTGTACAAGTCATACATTTATCCCTTATTATGTCAGGGAAAAAAACTTGAAAATCCCCCCTAAATAGGTTTTTAGTGAGAGGGTTCGGTTTGCAATGTAAATTCATACCAAATTGATACCTTAGTTTGTGTCCAAAAGAATTCACGCCCGTCTTTGGGGGAAAATTCGTTTTTTTAGCGAACACTGCCCCACAAAGAGTAACATTAATTGATAACGTTTTTTTTTTTCACAGTTTTTTAATTGAACACCCCTAATACTGCATGCTTCCAAAAGACGTTGGTTCCTTGACAGTTTCCACAGAGTAACTAAGCAGACCATTCAATTTACTAGTAAATTAACGCTGGGTGAACTAATGGAAATTTTAGATAACAGTTAATACATAAATGGAGTATAATAATCCTGTAGCAAGCCAGACACTTCATAGTCCATATCCAGATAATAATAATAACATTTGCAAAGAAATCTTCCATGCACACCAAAGCTAACAATTAACCTAATCCCAGAACTAATAATTAACCTAATCGAGACTCCATAGTTTGATTCTAATTAAATGTACACACTAACCCTTGGAAATAATACAAGCAGTTACAACAGCCGACAACGAGAATACAGGTCATGAGAGAATTGGCAATCTTCCGAAAAGCGTCACCAGTCAAAACAACCATTGATGAAATCAGGCAAGTCAGTGTTGAAGTGACAAAATAGGTAATGTGTATAGTAGTTGCGATTAGGGTTAGTGTTAGGGCTAAGATGAGGGTAAATGTCGAGCTTAGGATCAAGGTTAGTGCTTGGGGTAACGTTATTGTTAGGATTAGAGTTCAGGTTTCTCATTTCTCAATTATTTATCGGTATTATTTCACGTTGATATTCTGATCCCCCTGTATTTCCGGTAACATGGCAAAAAGTATACGCTCGCTTCATCATTACAGCTACGTTGTTGAAACAACCCTCTTTGTAAAACTCAAAAAATCTTTTTTCTAAAATATATCAAATTTCCTCGCGGTTCTAGGGTTCAATAGATTGAAAGCACCCCTGTAAACTTTTACCTTCAATTTAATCTGATCCCATCTCTAATACTTGATTCAATCAAATAATTTGGTATTTTTTGTAAAATATGTGACATAAATATTTGTATAATAAGATATAATCAATAATATAATCGCATTCCTTATATTTTGTCAATTCCACCCTACCGTACATTATATCGTCAATGGTTGATTTAGATGACGACAGATTCCGAAAGTTTAATTCCTAACAACGTCTGCTTTCACTCTCAACCCCTCTCTTTCTTTCGTTCGTTCGTTCGCTGCTTCTTCCTTTCTTTCTTTTTTCCTCGGTACACACATATATCTATCTATATAGATAGATAGATAGATATATTGCAATTTATAACAATTGTTCTTTTATATGTATTTCTATGGGCTTCCTCCCACCATTTGGTTCTTATCGTCCTACACGTGCACAAATACGCAAATTCACGCATGTGCGCACACATCATACACACACGCTAATATAAATATGTATATATATATATATAAATATAGTCTAGAGAGCTATACAGCTTTAAAAACTGAACACGTTAAAAAAAAAAACATTTCTATGTTACTCCAGTCACTTATTTCCTAATATCTACCAATGTTATTTACGTAATTTTTTACAATGTTTTCCTTCTGTTTTACATATACTTTGTTATTATGGTTCTATATGAAAATTTTATCTGGTTGGGATCATCATTTGTTTACCTTGTAACCGTTTCGCAGATTTTAAAAACAATACATCAAACATATCAACATAGCACTCTAGCAGAGTTGATCGAACTCCGCTTCTCTTCCTGCTATGATTCACACATAGTTTTTGTCATACATGGAGTTTGTTGTTCTATATAGGGTATCATCATAAGATATCATATATGGACGCTATTTTACAATACACATCATTGATATCTTTATACGGATCATATTTGCGTGGGTTACCCCAAAAACGTATTTAATGTTGAGGGATAAGTAAGAATATACAACAAACGTGAGTCGTTGTTTGTGTCACTTCTATTGAGTGTTCATCCATGTGAATATTATATTCGCTGTGTTAGTTTGAATCTCAGACTGCATGCAAACTATTGGTATCATCTTTGCGAATACTAATAAAACGGGAAAAAAACTTTTTCATTAATCTTAAACTTAATTTTTCCACATCGTATACAATTTTGTTTCCATCAATTTGTTTTCTTCCATCAAATCATCAAAAGAATTAGCCTTACTTACATGGTTGAAAAGATACCAAACAGTTGGTAATAGCACACTAATGGATTATTCCATGAATGTACTAAGGCAGTTATGTATATATACTTATATAAAATGAATGAATAAAAAAATAATATGCTTAGACAATTATATATATATATATATATATATATATATATATATATATATATATATATATATGTATGTATATATATATATATATATATATATATATATATATATATATATATGTATGTATATATATATATTTGAAAAAGTGATTGAATGAGTGATTTATAAATACTTCACTTTTACCAATGTTTCATTCTAGAACATTTTGCCGACCTTGCAATCATGACAATTACGCTTATCCGTTTGCAAACGTTAGATATTACAACAAGATAAACTATTTTACTTGGTCTTCCGAAATCGAAATTCTTTTCGGCCTCGACGTGATCGTAATAAAGCAGAAGATCATCCATTGTAATGGAGCCAAAGTTCTTTCCTTCTTTCTAAATCCTGAGGCATTACTTGTCAATCTTTGGAATGTATCAATAATTGGGGGAAAGGCAACAAGATTTCGATAGATCCATTCCAAAAATATCGGGAAAAAGTTTGTACTATAATTCCGTTTTCCCCCGCTTAGTGGAAGGAAAAAATAATATCAAAGCCCAGACATGAGTGGAAAATTGATTAGTTCCGTCCAAAAATGATATTTATTTCCTCGTTGCAAAGTGACCAGATGAAATTTGAGTGCTCAAAATGCCACAAGAGAGGTATCCAGCAAAGTTCCATTTCAATATATATATATATATATATATATATATATATACATGTATATATATATAATCTGAGAAAAAGGTCGTCAAAAGTTTTGACAGACAATCATCTAAAACTAAAATAACGTATCTTGGGTTATTTATTATTTACACACCGACGAGGCTTGATTTGAAATCAGATATGAGGAGTCTTTTAGAGAACATAGGAATGAGAGCATTATGTTTAGTGATAGTTACTTACCAAGCTAATCTTGCAGACCATTTATCGTTATGTGTGTTTTATAACATTATGTGGCCTTATGCCAATGGAGCTAAGCTTTCTGATATACATTGTATATTTTTTTAATATAAGTTGACCGTGTGTGTAAGACAGACAATTTTGAAATTGGGCCTAAAACTATTTTTCTGACTGACCTGAGTATAAGTCGAACTGATGTTTTTGAATTATTTCATTTCTTAGTAAAAAAAATAACTTATATTCAATATATATATATATATATATATATACCAACTTATAAAAAGTTATTCACATATATATACTTATTTACCAGACTAAAATCAGTCTGGCACAATGCTCATGTGTGGAGCACCGAGTGAAAATGAAGGTTTTCCCTCCAAAGGTTTCCATTCCACCCGGTGGTTAAAATACATTACCCGTGTCTTGTAACTCTCTCCGTTCTCCAACATATTCGGTGTGGCATGTTTTGTCATTTACCTCTTTCCTTACCGAATCCGTCGCCATCACCGTTCCTGGAATCGATTGGAAGTGAATTTGTCGGGAAAGCATACATGTGCAATACGTAATATATTTACATGATATTAGCCCGATTCTGTCTGTGGGGCGAGCCCGAATTCTTGACAACTGCCAATCCCTTTCTTCCTTGATTTCCGATGAATTTATATCATAAACTTTGCAACACTTGACGTAAAATCATTAACCATAACATAATCACTTTACATAAAAACATCTTGTTCATCCCATTATACAAAAGATAGTGTTTCCAAACACAAACATGGTTTGTGAGCATAGCTTTAATTTGATGATTATAACTGTTAATGAAACGTCATTAGGAAGCTTGGCTGACTCTCCAGAAGCGATTACAGTCCAATTAGAGTCGGTTTACAATCCAACCAAATCTTATTACCATGCCAGCGCACCGTTTACATTGTGCTGGAACAATCAGCTACTCTCTGTGTATTACATTTGATTATACAGGTATATCGTCGTTTGCATTATTTGTAAACAATGATTTTTGTAAACCCAATACCTGCGGATGGTGTAAATTTCCGTCATTGTTATTCTTAACACAATAAAACCTCCTTTTTAAAGTAATTGATAGTAACTCATACCTGTCTGTGAGTCAGGGCTTTTATCTTGCAACGAATTACTCACAATAGCTAAATTTCAATAGATCATCTCGTAATGAGCCAGAGCTTTTATCTTACAACGGATGGCTATTATACTTGTCATCTTCTGTAATTTAATGGCCAAACATCGTGCGAGTTCAAACGAACCTTTTTCTAAATATACCTACATATGGGCTTTACACGGAATTTCAACATAGCAGGCAATTCCTATTATTATATGGACCAAAGTAAAGCTAGTTTTACTAAAATCGACTTATAAATAATTAAGTTATTAACAATTTCCAATATGGAATTCTTTTTCACCCAACATGTATATTTACAGAGCTTATTCTGATACAGGACCATAAATTTGAGATACCCATTGAGGTTCAAACTCTACATCACTTATATTTTGGTAACTGCTTATTATTCATCAGGATGAAAAAAGGTCCGTAGTAATGAGGATCAGCCCCAATATAGTAAAGGTTATTTACCTAACCATTGCTAACCCTTAATCAACGGCAAAGTGCACTCAGTATGTTCTCAAGTGAACACACACACACATATATTGCATTAGCTTATATATATATATATATATATGTAATAAGCAGTCGCTATATATATATATATATATACATACATATATCACGTCTGCTTATATACACACACACACACACTCACACACACACACACACACACACACACACATATATATATATATATATATATATAGCTTAAGGTCTTACTATAATTGTTTTTGTTCTCAGTTCTTAGTTACATTCATGTAGTAACGCTTTAATCGTATCGTATCAAATCTTGCCCTTATCCCATCCGTACTATACAAGGTATTCTCATATGTATAATTGCCTGTGTCTATGAGAAAGAAGTACATCAAGTTTTCAGGACGACCTAGATAATTTGTATTATCCTCAGATGCTTCAAGCAAGTAATTAACGGAACAAAAATTGCTTGCCGCCAGAATCTCATCATATTTCACTCTGCAGGCCCGACAGCTCTCGGAATACATCATTTGATAAAGACTTGGCTTCCAATAACGGATTTTCTCCAAGATAGTCGGTTCCACTCCAGTAGAATAATAGAGTTACATTACTCCCTCAAAATTAGTCGCCCTGGGTCAGACGTTGAAATGATAGTGGTAAAACCATCCCTGAAACTGTTTTTTTCCCTAACCGTGATTCTAGTCAAGGTTGACCTAGTCCCTAGTTAGCTTATTTTCCTGTTATGTTACACTCTGATCTTATTAGAAATCGACAACTAAAACAGTAAGCAAAAATGTCAGTATAGTTTTCATCAGTCTTTAAGATGGTCTGCATGGCTATCCATGTATTATCATTCGTACAGGCCGCACAATGGAGTTGAACATCTCAGCATCCGATTCAAATTATGTCTAGAGAAAACGAGTTGTCTCGGTCATGTGACCGTTTCTATTGTGAGTCTAACCAGACGTCTATTTATCTTTCTTGTCAACTGATGCTCGACCCGAATAAGGCGGCTCCCAGGAGAGCACACTCCCGTGTATCCTCCATAGAGCAGTGTGCACACAAGATGCTATCTTAATTAGCAGCTGAGCATAGGCTGAGACTCCTACGGAGCAATTTCGTCACTGTATACGGCACCTGATATCAGCAGATTGTCACCCATCTGGGTTATGACCAGAATCGATGTTGCTTTACTTGGGTGATCTCAATAGAATACACCATTCGTCGTGATTTGCTCGTATACTTATTGATTAGCATAATGCCCGTCAAATATGACTGATTATTCACACATGGAACGGTATTTCTGCCAGGGATCAGAGTACCTGTGTACTCTACTTAGGATTAAAATGCCACTCTTTTGCCTTCTGCCTCGAGTAAGAGTGTGATAGCTGTGTGCTCTATCTAGGACCAAAGCGTGACTCCTTGGCACCTCTACCGAGGATCAGATTGTGATATATGTGTGATCATTGAACTTCATTTGATACATGAAAAGTTTTGTAACAGTTAGTGGGTTTTTGTTGATCTAATTAAACACTCCCTTTTTTAGGAGATGATCACATTTTCAAGCATGCTGGAAAGGTTTTTGACTGTCACTACTGCATGAACAGTTGAAAAATTCGTTTGAGTTGACTAATAAATGACTAATAGTTGTACTTGGTGAAGATCTGTGCATATTGAGAAAACATATAAACATTTGACACTTGACAAAAAATTCACGAGTTAATTAGGGGACTCATTACTTCATACCTATATTTATCTGTAGCAATTAAGATAAGTACTTCAGCGAAAATATGAAATATTGTTTTTTAGAGCAGGATGAGTTTCCCAGAAAATTGTTACGATAATAAGTGACAAAAAAAAAACAACCGTATTTATGTGTGCATGAGTCAAGTTTTTAAGCCGAAGTTATGGACAAAGATTTTAATATCTATTATTAGAATTGAAATTTATCATTGATTTTGACTAGCTTTTAAACCTTCATCCTAACTTTCAGTTGCTCTTTATCAAGATTTTTTAATCGGTCCTATTCAATATTTTGTTAAAAAGCAAATGAAAGTTAGGAGGAAAGTGAGGGCAGGTCAAAATCAATGATAAGGTTGCAATACTTCATCCAGAAATATATTTGAAAAAAAAAATTTTCTAATTTTGAAAGTTGACCTAACAATGAGTGATACCATTAGTATTCAGTGCTTGAAGTTCGCTGACCATCAGTTTGTAAAGAGATCATATACGGAACTAAAGGTGGCAGAAAATAAGATGGTGCAACGAGCTAGACAAGTTCAGAAATTACTAGCTCAGTGACGTCCATGATAGGGAGATCTGGCAAATCTAGGGGAATGTATATATCTTACAACGGACGTTAAAAGACCAATGATGATGATGATGATGATGATGATGAATTAACTTGGAATACATGGGTTGAACTATTAGCGATGCAAAACTTGAAGACCCATCACTGCAGATTGATCGAGACGACCGTTATCGGTCGTATCTTGACAGACACCGCTTACATACGGAAACGATGTACAAAGGTCACATTAGGAAAAGAAAATGCTGACTTACTGTACGTGCAGGGAAAGATCTGTGGCAAGGATGGCTTCTTTCAGCAGATTGATAATTTCCGAATAATCTTCAGAGCTGATGTTTGCAAAAACGTTGTTGCCCTGAAATGTGAATTCATTACTGCTTTTAGCAACGATCAACATGAAGAAAATAAAGAATTGGTCAACATGATTTTAGAATAGTAATCTATATTATAATAGGCAACTTGTCCCTCTGCCAAAATGGATAATTGAATGCAACCGAGCTGATGCCAGGCATCGTCCCCTGATTTTTTCTGAACTACATCAGTGAGATTGATTGGGGGATTTTGACTAAGTATATCCGTACACTTCGCCCAAGCGTGCACCTTAAAAGACACGTTCCATCGTCTATACAGACAAAGTGGGGGCAATTCACTCTATAGGACAATAACTGAATCCTCTTGAATGAACGTAACCGGTACTATTGTGTTATTTATAACCGATAACAATGAAGACGACCTGATCTGACAGCCGCATGATCCAGATAGTCATAGTACAATGCTGAGATCTTTTTGACCCTTTCAGGCAAGATAGTTACTTTATGATACCCATCTCCTCTCCAAGTAACACGAGATAGATAACACTGGTTTACATGGTACCAGTAACAAGGAAGAATACCTAATGTCTGCACTTATAAAGTACATTATCTTGGTAGAAATCTGGTTCTTCCCAACTCCTTTAAGACGAGATAGATTCCGTGGCTGGGTCTATTTTCTCTCCACGTAACACGAGATAAATGATACTGATTTACATGCTACGAGGAAAAGGGATGAATACAAGATCAGATTTCATTTCCTCCTATGATTTAAGTCAAGTTGGGTTCTTTGAGGTAAGATTAACGGCATCCATCTTCTTTACAAGTCATACGTCTCCTTTCCAAGCAACACGTCATTTGTTGTGTGGATGTGGTAACAGTAGCAGTAAAATATGTCCGATATAACTGCACTTCTCTCCGCTGACCAAAGGATGGCCAGTTAAGAAATGTAATACAATGACTCATGGGGTCAATCATGATTACTACTGTAATTATTGTGATGCAGACAACGACACAACCAATAATGTTCAATCAGTATCGATATCAAATCAATTTAACGGGCAGTTCACAATAGGAAAATGGGTAATGTTTCCGGAATCAAAAAATCAATATTCAGGTCATCGCCCAAAGTGTGCCAAAGAAGAAACGGAACTAATTACGGTAAAGCATGATCTTGAAATGAAGCAAAGCGTAAAACTTGAACCGAAAAGCAAATAAGGCGTGCAATCTGATTGGATACTTTCGCAGAACGACTCGAGGAATCGAAATACAATTATATATAGTGTATTTTTTAATTTGTAAATTCATTATTTATCAATATATTTTTATTAATTTTGATGAAAAGCAGATAATCATATGTAATATGTTTTGAAATCTAATTCTCATAATACACGAAATTCTATGCAAATATGAGTAGAGTGAAATTGCAATAATGCAATAACTTGATCATAGACAACAATATTATTTGTATCTGTAGTTTTCACATCAGTAGGGCCTGTTAGCTTTCAATGGATATCAAGTGACAGCAAGTTTTCTCAATATTTCAAGACACTCCTCAGTATTCCAGCCGATTTTAGCTGTGCTACCACCTAGTTTTTAATGGATATCAAGTGACAGCAAGTTTTTTTAATACTTCAAGACACTTTGGTCTTTCACCGGATCCTCAGTTTCTCTAACTTCTTTTTAGGCTCTGCGGACCTTTTCCCAAGTCCCAGTCCCGATCGGTACTGCAGTCATCCTATTTTTCCAATTCACTGATGAAGTCGAGATACTCATTAAGCTTTTCATCCGCTTTCAACTTCCCTCTGGTATGGAACGATTAGTTGACAGAGAAGTAAATCGCTCTAGAATACCCAGGGGCGTACTCCAGAGAAATTTAAAATAGGTCCTCAAAAGGTCATTGAATAGTATTTCACTTCCTGCTGTTCAACTAACATTGAGCAATTTCAACAGCCAATAGGATGGGAACACTGCCCAATGTTGGAGGGGGATAAAGAAACCAAGCCCCCCCCCCAGCCTAAGATCTTCAGCTACCCCCTGAACATACCTACCCAGGCAGTAGTGGTCAAAATCTGTCTCACCATCATCGTGGTCAAACTTGATTGATTCTACCGTGAGAAAAATGACTTTCGGTAGTTATTGCTTCACTGTGACAAAAGAAAGAGAAGACGACAAAATTTTTAAAAAAACGGAGGGGTCGTTAAGAAACACATCAAGGTGTGTAATCAGTATCTCGGACGAGAAGGATAGACTGAATTAGATGACAAGATTGGTTTCTTGCGAAGAGAACTTCTGTCCTATCAAGCCTGGCAGTAGGGTCAAATTCACGTCTACTCCTCTTCCGCCTGAAGATGAAAACTGAAAAATTTGTATTTTATATTGTATACCTAAGGAAAACAGTGCCAATGCCAAGCACTGAAATTGTGCCTCTGTCAAAACATTTTGGTCATAACATTTTTAGCTGAATAAAATTAGCTAAGAATGGAAAGATCAAGCTAATTTTAGCTATTTTTGTGTTGCATTTGGCTCTCTACTTTTCTGCTGTCATTCTCTTCATCTACTTTTCTTTTTCTCTCTTTCGTTTAACTCTCTGTCTATCATTTGTCATCCCTTCACTATCACTGATGACACTATGCAGCATAACGATACATTTTGCAACATAAGTATCAAATGTTTGTCTTATGGGGGCGCTTTCTGTTCTCATGAATTATTTTTATTTCGATAGCGTTGCCATGTCCCAAATAAGAGATTTAGGAGGCACAAGGGAAACCAGATGGGGAAAGTCGTGCGGTCAAAGAGTTAAAATATGAAATAGTAACATAAAAAACATCAAAGGTAGTTTAGAAAAATAATGGAATTCTTTCACTATCCGGGAATGGTTCAGTTGACTTTAATAGAAACTCATCAGTGGCACCCAGAGACCCATGAGACTTGCTAAATTAGCTCAGTTGGTAAGAGAGCTGCTTACCTATCACATGGTCGAGATTTTAAATCACAGTAGGGAAATTTTAATTCCATTTATAGGTTTGGTTTAATATGAGGGAACAGACAAACAGTCAATAGTTTACTCCCTTAAATTAGTATTGTTCTTATTGTTCTTGTTATTGCCACAGATTGGATGCATGTCAGTTTTTTGCATTGTGACACACATTTGGTCAGTTGTTTCCAAGGCCAAAAATGATAATTGGTCGCCGAACTGGACACCCGTTGTCAAACATCTCGTGTTTCATTACATATCACTGAGCAAGAAGATATGCTCGTTGGTGTCCATACCGCCCTTGGGTATCACGCTACTGCACATGATACCAATACTCTATAACAACATGAAGAAGTTCGAATACTTGAAGTGTCGAAACGTGGATGAAAAGTCTACAAAAAACAGTCCTAATCAATCGATCTATTTTATAATGATCCGATTACTGTACGTTTATTTGTATGTCTGTTACCGTAACACAACAAGAACTGCACATCGTAATGCAATTTTTGTAAGCACAGAACCGTTAAAACGCTCCAACTTGGAGAATAAAACATTTAAAATTTCAATTAGCAGCTTAATAATAGTATACAGTCTATGTTCGCGTTACTTCCTTATAATTTATATTATAATGATCCAAATCATCGAGAGAGATAACTTGAAGAATATCAAATGCTAATAACAATATAGTTTTCTTTATCTATTCATTAATTTACTTGTAAACAATTGTCATATAGATTTTATGAATGCGAAGTGAATTGACAGAGAGCTTAATGGCTTCCGAAGGCGGCATTGAAGCGAGTATATAAGAGATAAAATATTATATAAAAATGGCTGATTGACATTAATTTCTTTTTTTCTCAGGAACATCCTCGCGTAGTTTTATCTTCTTTTGACCTTACTTTATTTTTCATACTTGAGAAATATTTTCTCTTCCGCTGTTTTTACTTTTGTGTGACATTTTTCTACTTACTTGTTGTTTTCAATATATCTTTCTCTAAAGAATATTGATCGCACTTTTTCCTCACATCTACCACACAGAGGACATCACAGAAAATTTGACATTAATTCGTGACCTTTTTGAGTTTCATTTTTGTATTTTTAAAGGACACCGTTGTAGAAACAAATCATTGACAACTTTTTGTGCGTGGCTAAAATTATGACCATCGCTTTCAGCAAATAAATACTTTTGCAACGTGACAGAGTAAAGGGCGAGCGAAATATGAGAGCGAGGCTGATTCCTTTCCATCTGCCATGTTTAAAGGTGAGGTAAAATGGATTTATATCAAAGTAAATTTGAAAAAGTTTAAATTTTGAAGGTCAAGAAACTTCAAGCAATGAATTGATATTTTATTAGTTTAAGATGGAACGTATTTTAGGTTATTGAATTTTTTTAAAAATCGTAACATGAAAGATGATAATATATGAAAGCGAAGCTGCTGACCTTAATTCTTTACATCCAACATGTTCAAAAAGACTTTACGTATAAACAACAAAGAACCAAAGAACTTTCAAAATATAACCGATTCGAAGCATCACACTTATTCCAAGTTATGATGAGATGCCATTTCTAAAAAAAATTTCGGTAGTCCCAAATTCAGTAAATTCACAGATTACGGGCTCCCTTTAATTGTATCTTTCACGGAAAGGTGAAATGTCAAGTGAATATAGACGATGCTGTAAGACTTCATATCCCAGCAGAAGGATGTGGGGTCTGTAACTGTCATTGAGCACTTCATTCGGTTAACGTGGAAACGACTATTCCAACTTTTTAACCCTTCTCATTGCCTTGAAATGACATATGGTCGCTGTGTAAGTTTTGAAGTCTTCAATAAATGATCGAACATTTTTTGTGGGTAATTGACCACTGCTATTGATAATATTTAATTATTAGGAACAGTTTTTTGTCTTCCCTCAAAGTTCATTATTCGCATAATTATTTCTAAATCTACGAACGCCGAACATTTCTCATTGTAGTAGTGTTCATCCAGAATCCTTTTCTGTTGATATTACCAGCTTAAGAAGCATTATATCTCAATTGAATTTGTATTTGAAAATTCCTATAATCTCTCGGATTGAACACCATTTATGGTAGGGACTTCAAAATATCTGATTATAACGGAATAAATATCTACTTATATTGAATCCCACGCCTAAATGCAATTACAACATTGCATCTTCCACTTTTAACATTTTCTATGATTTAAAAAAGAACCACAACTTCAACAAAGCGTTCACCATCTGTGGTAGAAGTATTAGATTCATGAGAAGGATGAAGAGCAATTAGTCTTTGTTTTCGTCAATTGATTTGTATCCTTATGATAAATCATGATCTAGGAATATTCTGTAAGTGTTATTTTCAATAAAAATAGTAAATGGGGATTTTTGGCGTTTCTGGACATTTTTAGCTTTCATGCAGACCTTCGATATTCTATAATGACGTATTCAGTAGCTGGTAAAAAATGATTCGACGAATGTCTTTTTAAAAACCTCACCTCATTAAATGAGATCACTGCGTTTCCTTCCTACTTCTGTTGCTCAACACTACTGGGATCGACAGACCGACCGACAGACCGAAAAGCATCTAACAGAGATGTGTAGACACATTATAAAAAACATTACAATTGATACAATCTATTATCAAATGTACGTGTGTAGTATAAATTGAATAACGAAGAATCTAACTTTATGCCTAAATTTGAATGAAGTCAGCCAGGAAGCTTCTGTGTCTTCATTTGATTCCCTCATGTTACTGGATAGAAGAGAAGAGTCTTTGATTCAAGCTATCTTGCTGAATATGATACCATTGATTCTATTGGAAAAAGACCCTCTAAACCAGGCAATAAATATCAGCATATATTAAGAAGTTTTGAGAAGATCGGAATATACATAAGATTGGAGCGAAAATAACTGCAGTTTTTGTTATTTCAAACTTTAATGCTTACTTTTGGTAGAAAAAAAAACAACTCTTATTTGCCTTGAAGATATGGGCGTCCTCCTTTCAATTGAGTGCTATTATTGGGACGGACCCACGCCAAACAACTCGATAGATAATAGTCAAAGCTAAAAGAGCTCGCACGAATGAACCTACGTAAATTGAACAAACAAGGCTACGAAACTACTTTGCCCAGCTAACTCAGCAGACCCTCTTCCCGACCGAATACCACTTTTTCAAGCATTTGTACCACTCCCTGTATAGAAAGAACTTCAACAACTAGACAGTAGCTCAAAATACCTCCGAAAAATCCATTGGTCCAGGATTTTACGCTTCCGGAATAAATGGACTTCTTTTTAGATTCTGAAGGTTCTTATTGCGGTAAGTAGCTTTGATGTGTTAAGAAGAGATATGATGCTTTATATATACGAAAAATTGCGATTATTTGTACACAAATCTAATATATATATATATATATATATATATATATATATATATATATATATACATATATATATCTTTAAAGTCATTGCAAAATTATAGTTCCCGCGCATGAATTAAAGAAAAATATCCTGTTCCTCATCGTGCAACAACGTTTCATCGGCTAGCCTCACTCTTTCGCCCATGCTCGCCTGGGATGGCTGGACACAGACTAGGATGCATTGCATGGTCAGGGCTTTCTGTGTGATGTACGATGCTCTTCGCATGGGAATTAAAGTTGTCTGTCTCTTAAACTGGTTTACTATTTAAACATCTCGTCTGTAATATGTGCAATTTTTTTTTCGTTAACAGTGGTAGAAGTCCAGAGGATATTAGTCCGAAGCTATCTAAATTTTATCATAAAATGTTTCAGTGATTAATTTTCATATTTTATTTTATTTCATAGGTGCTTTTAATTTCCGTTAAAGTAAACATAATAATAATGCTGCTAGCGATACTCGGCTTGTAGTTTCATCTTTGGTATGTTTAGCAAAGCAAATCAGAGGCGACAAAAATTAGGGGCAGTTTGGATATTCTATACTAAAGGATGATTAGAAAATGGTGTGATAACTACTACTGGAAGTAACATAGGTTTCGATATGGATGCAGAAATGTGCAAAAATTGCTTGGTTCACATAGAGAAAAACTAAGCAAAAATGACTTCCAACACGGTTAGCCTCGTGCATTTGAAGAAGCTGAAGACGAAGATAGTGAAGAAAGTTGAAATAAAGCTTAGGAAATCACTAAAACAGAACTTAAAGAAAGATTTAAACTTGTTGAAGACATAAAGGATTTTTTGCACCTAAATCTATTTTTTGAAGGAAGCATTGAAATCCGTAGGAATTTGAGAAAAAAACCGTCGCAGACGACAGGAAATTATATAAACAGAAAAATATCAACATCTTCGAAGTCAACTTTGGACAAATATTTTCCCGAGGAAAAATTCAGTTTTCTTTTGTTTCTCCCAACGGACAATACTGTCTGTTTCCGCTGCTACTGTGAAGATCATGCAGCCACGGTTGACTGCCATCGGCACATGGTGTAAGAGTTAGATACTTAGTTGTCACGTGGGATGGCTTTGGAATCTATTAAGCGAATGAGCTTCAATGCTTTCAGGCCAATCAGGACAGATGTTTTGATCGCGACTGATACAAACTCCTTCCTGTATGTCAATGAGCGGTACTTAGTCATTGTCGACTCTTGGGTTTTTTTTAAACACATTTTTATAAGTTTTGATGACTGGAGTTCATTGTTGTTTTTTCCAAAGATTCTATTGATACCTTTACGCTAACTCATCTTATGTGAGTGAACATTGAGAAAAAAATACTTGTGTGAAGAAGCGTTTGCTTGAATGATTATACACACACACACACACACACACACACACACATACATATCTATATCAAGAAATGGATATATAATCCGACGGAATATTCAAAAATGCGTTATATAATTTGAAACTCTATTTGACCTCCTATTATTACATAGAAAAGACGGTTTAGACAGCGTAAATAGAATAAATAATTGAAGAATTTATATATATATATATATGTGTGTGTTTGTGTGTGTGTGTGTGCGCGCGTGTATGTGTGTGTATGTGTGTGTATAAAACACTAATCAAAGTATTTTTGTACTCTGTCATGTTGGAGGATGCAACTCATATAAGATGACTGAAAGATTGAAATTTATGTTTCGATGATGCAGTAAAAATGCAGATTTTAAAGAAAGAATTGAATATATATATATATATATATATATATATATATATATATATGTGTGTGTGTATGTATGTATGTATGAGTGTGTGTGTGAGTATATATATATATATATGATAAAAACAAAAATAAGTAAATGATTAAAAAAACCACACAATTTTCCAAGCTCGAAGCACTGTAATTCTCTATCATCCACGTATATGAAAAAAAATTCGTACCCATATAAATTACGCATGACATCGTTTTTGACGGTACACGTAAACTATGTAAAAAATCATCCATTGAGATTGTTGAAAAAGGCTGACGATTTCGTAACTAGGAAGTTGGAACGGGTATACTTACGTCACTATTCAATATCATGACAGCGTGATTAAAGTGATGATGCTCCAAGGTTGCTCTTGTGCCGTACAATTGTGACAAAGCCGAACTGGATCTGCAAAGAATTGATGGGAAAACTTTAGCACTGATTGATTTTTGATGTTTTAAACAAGACCCCTTAAATAGGGTATCGGTCAATAAGTTCGTTCTTTTCTTATCGTTATGACATTAGGAGTATTTGATTTCCATTGACGACCCAAGCTGATTGCAATTTAAAAGCAACTTTAGTTTGTCAACAAAACTTTTTGGTTGATATACAATCCAGCCCTAAATCATATGTACGAAACGTTTATCCAGGAAAATTGGTTTCCTTCTGATTGCATACCTGGGGAGAGCTAAAAAGGAATCATCCGAATCGTTGTTTCGACATCATCATATACGCAAAGATAGGATTCACTTGTCTGAACAAACTATAAATTGTATATGATCCTCCTCAAAGTTTTAGATTCTATGTATGTCAGTTTCAACTCTGTAATAGACTTACGCATAAAAACAATTACAAAAAGAAATCATGTCGTCAAATTTATTGATTCGATAAAAGTGTGCTATCTTCAAGCATGACTATTCTAGGACAGTCTCAGCCAAACAAAGCTTGCTGGAAACACGGTCATTACACTGAGGAGTTTTATCTCATCATCCATACTCCCCAAATATTGGGATCATCATTTGGTAAATAGAGAGTTATTCTTCAGCATGGAAATGCAAAGCTTCATTCAAGAAAACAAAGCCTGGCCAGAACCATTAGACTGGGCGATTCATCTAAAATTCCAAACTCATCGGAACTAACCTCTCCGGATTATGATTTCTTTAGAACGGTGGAATATGATACTTATGCCAGGACATCAGGAAAGATAGAGGATTTCAATTCAAATCTCTATTGAGGTTACTAAGGACTGCTTGTCTTATTCCTTGCCTGAGAGGATCATGGGAAGGATTTTTCTTTATTCTGCAAACCCTTCTTCTCTCTTGAGCAGCTCAACATTTTGAAACGTTCAACTTGCACACCGAATCCCATCTTCACACTCAGTATTCTTCCTCAGTAGCCCAGACACCTCCAAGGCGACTGCGAAGCTGTATTTGGAGGGGGGGGTGAGTACCCTTCCCTCGGACGGTGTGCTTAACAGAACTGGAAGGCTCCAAACAATCCTATTTTTGCCAAAAGCTCGATTCTGGCAACAGGGGGTAATGTTTAATCTGACTCATTAAGAATAATGGATTTGTGTCTTTTCCTGAAAACATTAGAATTAAGTGAACACAAACGACCTCAGCTCAAATTTGAACTGAGTTTGACAATTATATAATTAAGAAATGGATATATAATCAGAAATTATTATAAAAGCGTTATATTACTTTGAAACTCTTTTTGAAATTATCTCTTAGGGATTAAAGCAGATATAAGCCATTCTGCGAAATGCTTCGTGCTATGGTCTGACCAACGCTACACCGGAGCCAATACTTAAACGATTGCAGGTTTGATTCCTACAACAGCCCTATTTTCATTGATCGTTCATTCATCTTACGCTATCTGGGCCAAATGATACATTCACCGTGTATTAACAGGAGGTCTTTTCAAAGTAATAAAATGCGTTTATAATTATTTCTGTCAGATTATATATCCATTTCTCAACTATATATACACACACACACACACACTCATACATATATATATATATATATATATATATATATATATATATTAAATGTATATATATATATATATATGAATATATTTGTATATGTATATATATATACATATATATATATGTATATATTTGTATATGTATATATATATATATGTATATATATATATATATATATATGCATGTATGTATGTATATTTTAGGAATGGACATATCTGGTCCATCAGAATCAATTATATGCATATATATATATATATATATATATATATATATATATATATATATATATATATATATATATATATATAATCAAACATGGTTAAGTATATATTGATATGTCCATCGTATCTACATCCGAATCCAGAAAGTGCAATTACGCAATACTGATGGACGGTTGCAAGACATTCTTAGTTGAGTAAGTTTTAGAATCTGCTTCAACGCCTTAATGGACTTGGACGTGACCACCAAAGTAACTGACCCGTCCGTCATCCTTGAAAGACCGTCACAGTATATATTTATAGAATACATTAACAGTTAAAATATATATATTCATGATATACATCCATGACTTTGTTGCATGCAATGTCCTTCTTATACAGAAGACCTCAATCGATGTCGGTTACTTTTCGAAATGTATCAATTCCTATCATTTACCGATTCATATATAGGAGAAAAGCTGAAATTCATAGATAAAAATGGACGGTGAGGGGGACTGATACCCAGCCCGGGAAAACTGCACAAGACATGAAGAATGGTAATTGTACATACTGCAGCTACACATTGCACAAATGTACTCAATGGCATCCCATTGACGATTGGATAACCCCATGTATTTTTGGTCACGATTACACAATGATCATCCCTTTGAGTTACATCAAGATAGTGCAACCTGTTCTGGAGGTATTAGAATGGCTTCTTTTTTCTGAACAAACCTCATGTATATTTTCTTGTAAAGTAACCTCTACCATTAGGTCTCTCTTGTTTTCCAATCATCAAGATTTTTATGATGAAGAAAACCTATTAGGTATGTCTTATATTTGCCTGAAAATCCCATTATTTCTAAAAAAGAAGGGTATTAGACCAATACTTCCTCTCGATAGTTACATCAGGAGCTGAAACAATGAACCTAACCAATTGACTTAAAATGAGGACCATGTAACGTGCACACGAGAGAATCATGCTCAACCTCATATGGAAAGATCGCAAAACAATCCATATTAGACGAAAATTTGGAATCTGAAACATCATTGAATCCTTTTGAAAACTCAAATTGCAATTGGTCATGTTGAAAATTTCAGACAACCATTGGACATCTCGATTCACGAGGTGGGTCCCTGAGATCATGAGCGAAACTGTGATCGGCAGAAAATAAGGTGACAAACTAGACAAGTTCAGAGAGTATTGGTTCCGCGACGTTATCGAAAGAGAGATCTGGTGAATGTCGGGGAAGGTCTACGTCCAACAACGGACGCTAAAAGGATGGTGATGATGATGATGATGATGGTGGTGGTGGTGGTATATGTTCTCAACACCCGAACTTTTTATTCAACTTATTGCACAAGGGTAGTTAGTTTCCTTATGCTGGCTACAGCATCAGCCTATCCTTCCCATATCACGAGTTTTTCATGTCTAAGGGATAGCCTCAGACAGGAACAGATAGATATATAGATCCTTCCCTGTCCAGGCTTACCAAATCAACCATATTATTTACCTATATTAAGTCCCCGTACAGTATTCCAGTATTCAATTTAAATTAAATTCACTATTCAATAATGTTTGTCCCTCTCTTCATATTTTAGTATGCCAATTGATGCCTCAATGGCTGCAGTGACAGAAGTATAATTAAGCCAGGGAAATCGAAATTTTCACTCGATAAATTTTTGATCTATAACGTTGTAGCTTACCGTACCTTGGGTTTCTAAGTGTTCCCCCATTTATGCACTGATTAGGCTCGACGTTGCTTAACTTCGGTGATTGCGCGAGAACCGATGTATCCAACGTGATTTCGTCGTCAACCTCTGTAGCCACAACATTTATTTCGCATCACCTATTCACAGACGCCATTGTTGAACGACAGAACGTCAAGCCACGTTGCAATTGTAATATATTCAAATCTAAAATCTATTTGATATGCTTGCCTAAGGTGAAAGAAAATACGCGGAGTCATTGTTTTGTTAACGGGCAAGATAAGACAGCATAAATAATTCTGAATGTTAACGCTGAACAAACAATATAGATTCAGTGAGCTCGATGATTAGTTTTGGTGTATTTACCTTTGAGGTGAGATGACTGTTCAGTGGCCTGAATGCAAATGAGAAGAGCTTCATAGATTGACAGATGGATAGATAGACGAATAAACTTGAAGATAGATGGATAGATTTGTTGATAGATAGATAAATAGATAAATATGTACCCAGAAAGATAGATAGATAGAAAGATAGATAGTGAGATATGAAAATAGATACATATGATTATTGATAGATGTGAGCATAGATAAAATCACCTCATATATTTTCCAAAAAGTGATCTTATGAATTTGGGTAGAAGTTACCCAGAGAAGATATCATAACAAATACAATACATGGTTTGTAGTTTGAGATAATAAACTCAATTTTCTGGTTACCCTTTTTGATGCTGCAACCTTTACCTTTAAAGAAGGGAACTTTCACCGTTTAACGATTTTCCTGTGAATGAATCCAACCAATCACTGTCAATCGTTGTGAACACAAACCAATTCTTCCAGTTAGACAAGAACCATATATATATATATATATATATATATATATATATATATATATACACGAGACAATATAACAATACTACTACTGCTAAGAGGGGAGTGCTGTAAATATACCCCCGTCGGTTAAATAAAGGGTTCGGTTCGTTACTTCCCCACACTTACCAGATGATACCTGAAGAAGGCTGTAGAAGGCAACGGCCGAAACGTTGTAAGAAAAACAACCAAGATGAGGATGGTCCGAATATTAATAGAAATTTTTAAAAATAGACAAGAACCGTCGATTGGCCTTTTGCAAGTCCTCAAACTCCCACATCTTTGGTGCCGGTATAATGAGTAAGCCGACATTAGCTCCCCTTACGGCATTTCAGAATTCAATCTAAATTCATTTCAACATTCAACGATGTTTGTTTCTCTGTTCATATTTCAATATGCCAATTGATGCCTCAATGGCTACATTGAAAGAATAATAATTAAACCAGAGAGGGAAATCGAAATCTCCACTTATTAAAATCATATTCTGATGAAGATTCTACACCATCCAACCCTGCTTTGGTCGATCTTATTCCAAAGTAGGAGAGGACAAAGTCGGAACTTTTGCCCGTTATTCCTAGATTGGACTAAACTCCCAAATTGTCTATTTTCTTGGAATATATCTGAGCAAATTAGGAGCGTTACGTGCGCATAAAATTTTTCCTATCTGTCCTCATTAATTCATCCTTGTATCCAGTTGGCCTGGTAACGAGTCAGCCACATCGAGTTGTCCCATTCTTTAAATATAACAATATATAATCAGGATTAGATGCATGATTAATATCACATTGATTTATATATTTGATGATTTTAAACTTACTTGTGCTGGAACGCATTGTTGGTGCCACGATGGTCCAAATCATGACACAGACAGGCGACTATTAAGGCTAAGACTTCTTTATCGCTCAATTGATTCCGGATTTTGCCTTTCTGGAAAGAAAAAAGATTTTCAAAAATGTATGTATGAATGGAGAGTAAGGAATGAATGTTCATGTCCGTTATTGGTCATGTTATATCAATCATACAATAAACTTTCAACTTGTCTTTTTTACACTTTATTGTTTCTATCTAACTGAACTTTCCACGTCGAATACTCCTATACTCCAATATTTAGATTGAAGAAGTAACTTCTGACGAGACTTAAACTCGAATTCCCTATTCAGCTCGTCCTTATTCCATGGTAGCGCTATTACCAATTTGACCATATAACCCTATGGTTCCACTGAGCACAAATGTACGTTCATACTTCAACCTCTCTACTCCAAATCTTCATGTTTGTTTTTGTCCACATACCTGAATTAGACGCTTTTCGGTCAGTCAGTCGGTCGGTTGGTTTGTCACAGTTATCTTAAACAACAGAGACGAGAAGGAAGAAAGAGCTATGATGTAATTAAAAGTTGAAATTAAAAGATACAATCTTATAAAAAGGCGTGACGGTATTTGAAGTACGCTATTCCGATATTTTCTTACCACCTGCTGAGGATGTCATAATACAATTTAGTATTTAAAAAAATGCCAGAAATAGCCCTTTACGATTTTTATTGAAAATAATACTTGCAGAATATTACCATGTCACAATATTTTACAAGTATTGTGAGTATTTGCAAGTATTGTTTACCAATTGACTCAAAGAAAGATGCTCTTCTTCTTCCACCTTCTGCTCTCTGTATCACGGATGGTGAACGCATCATAGAACAAATGGTTCTTGCTTTACTACATCTAAATAGCCGTCAATTATTTCAAATTCAGATATTAGTATTTTTATCATTATAACTAAGCTTCATCAAATTGTTGCTATTCATTCCAACCCAGGTTGAATACTATCCAACTGTTGAAGTAAATAGCGAGGAGTAAGAATAAAGAAGTAACTTCTAACGAGACTAACATCCTACATCATTGGAGCGCGTTCCTCAGGGTAGGCACCTTAATCAATTCTGCATCAAGTGCTGAATTAGTAGCGCAAATACTTCATCTACGCAGTATGGATTTTTTTCTAATACTATTTGTATTGTATACAATCTGAGTACAAACTATAACAAAACTTTGAAGAATACAATAAAGACTGGATTTAGGGGAAACTTTTTCATTGTCCCATTTCTTAATTTTTTCGTCACGTATGAGAAATCAAGAGAGCATACAGAATTCTTCTCTTGCCTGATAAACTGGAATCAGGGGTCCCTACCTGGGCTCCACAAGTCATTAGTTTCTCTGTCTCGACCAGTTCTTTGATGTTTGTCATAAGTGAATAGACTTAAAGGCGACAAGAACCTGAAGTGGCGTCACTCACTTCTCTACACAGACAGGACAGAAGACTAATTTATAATAGTCAATTTCAACTATTTCCTTTGTTTGTTGGGGGGGTTGTTTCTTTTTTTAATCGACTACCCGAACCCCACCCGTTTGGTATTCCGTAAGCTGCAATATCAGGCCACGTCGTTCGAATTTCAGTGCCAAGACAGGTGTGTTGCAAATGTCGTGTTTGTAAGAAGAACGAATCTATTCCGTTTGGATAGGATCCTGTCACTTGGAACTGTAGCACGTTAGGTTGATGCTGCACCCTAAGTTAAATTCTACAATGGTATTAGGAGGACTCACTCACACTGAAACCTGAGCTCCATATCTGTCCATATAGTTTCTGCAGACGGCCTTCTAGTCTAGTTTTTCACTTATCTTATTATTGTTGCTTTTTATTATGACACTCTGGGTCAATCCACTCTTCTTTATTACTGTTATACCATTACTAGTTCGATTCCACCGTATTGTGGCTACTTTTTATAACAACACTCTGTGTCGATACACTTTTTATTATATCTACTATGATTCTATTCATCATGATTTTCGTCTGTTACGTTAATAATCTACTGCTTTAAAGACAAAGAATATTTCTATATCATTTGATAAACGGCTAAAAAGTTGCACCCCAATGGGCAGCAAAATTTCCTGTAAGGCTAACAACTCCAGGATAAATATAGAGTAAAGAGTGCTGACCCCCTGAATCACCATTGGGTCAATTTAAGCTTTGTTCAATTTATTGTCAGAATTCTATTTTTATTAAGACTAATCGAAGGGAGATAACTCTGTGGAAGGAATTCAGTTCTTTTCTACCCAGGTGTGTGTGCAGGCCCGACCGAAGGAGGTTGACACGAACGCATACTGCCCCTTCATTCAATTTTATGAAATCAATATTTTTGCTCCGGAGTCTGTGCATACCCGACCGGGAAGCATCTGGGTGCACCCTTTCTAATTGAATGATACCTATATAAAACATAATTTGTTTTCCTGTGTTATATTTTAGGTTTTTGTTCCTCGGCAACGCCGGATACCCCTGC
>OY735233.1:3514306-3684306 GCA_963457665.1 Thysanoteuthis rhombus
TTCAACTTGATGCAAGAGCAAAGCGACCAATTAGAGGTACATGTAAGTCATTTCGAGCATATACGAAAACGGCACTGAAATAATTAGACTACATAACTAAACAAATTGAAGATAGAAAAAGAAATGTAAAAGAGGATTCCAATATCACCTAAACTGTTGGAGCAAACCTTTAAAATAGCCTTCCACTAAACATTAGAGCGAACTTTGAAATTGTCTTTCAAAATACTGATAAAAAAAAGACTTTAATTAAATATAGAGAATATTTGAACCATTTAAGATTTGTTGATGATGTTTCAAAGACTTCAGAACCATGAGATGAGTTATAAAACATGTTGAGCTACCTAAATAGGGAAAGCAAAAATAGGGTTAGAGATGAACTGGATATAAAAAGTGGTGTTCAAAATAAAAGTATTGAAAAAACTATGAGACTTTAGACGAGGCCCATGAAAACGTTTACGTAGGTCAGCTAATCTAGACAAAGTAAACCTATGAAAGAGGGATAAAAGGTCGAATAACGATTGGCTGGAAAGCATTTGGTACGAATGGAGACATTCTGAAGAGCATTTTGCCAATATACCTAAAATGTAAAGTATACAATGATTGCTTACTAGTTATAGTTGTACTTCGGAAAACACGCGAAACATTGGAACTGACAGAACGTACTGAAAACTCTTCCGAATTGTTCAGAGTTCCATGGAAACAAAAATGCTAAGGATTACTCCAAGAGATGAAAAAAAGATTAACATGGACCTGAGCGTGGACAAAGATGAAGGAGATCATACAAATAATCAAGCGATAAAAATGGACCAACATTTAGGTAAAAGAATAAACAACAACTTGCTATACAGCAAGATAGATGGATAGATATGTAGGTTGGTAGTAAGAAGCGAAAAGTTGGATAAATAAGAAGTTGTTTTAATGAATTTCAGGCGATCGTATATTCAATAGAAATTCTGATCTAAAGATTCTTTTTTCTTTGCTCGTATTACTTTCTTAATATAGCAATGAAATAAATTGGGATATTAATAAAATTTTCATGAACAATTAATAGAAATTTTCATCAAATAAGAAAAACATTGCTCTATTCCTGATTGAAATGATGCAATTAAAAGATGAGAGACTTTTCCATGGTGATTTATAATTAATATATTCTTTCATGACCTTCAGGCTATGGCAAATCATATTTCAATTTCTATCATCAGGGGACTATTCGCAGTTTTCAATGTTGCCACCAGTGAACGACATTATAATTACAAGTGGTATGTTGTAAATCTAACGACACACACAGGCACATTCAAATGATTTTTCAAATAGATGATCACCATTGTCAGAGTTTTCTTATGTTCATGAATGATAAATGACCCACGAAATGCACTGGCGGACAATCGGAATAAGGAGGACCACGATATCTATCTGAAAGATCCAAAAATGATAAAGGCAAAACCAAACAAAAAGGAGACAACTAATTATTGAATCAGCAATAATTTCGAAATATGATACAATACGAGGTGAAAACCAACGTATTTACAATATTGATGAAATAATATTAAAACAAATAACGTACCATCAAGGACCAACAAAAAGATAGAAAAGACCCAGAATTCCGAGTAATCGAAGCTAATGGGCTTGAAATATCGAAGAGTGAGCACCAAATAACGCCCCTGGAACGTGATATTGCTATGTGGCCCCCGTAGCAAAGATAATCATCATGTTTCTCTGAATTTTTGAGCTGTGGTATTATCATTATTCCTATTATTATTCGGACTATCCTCAACTTGGTTGTTTTTCATACATCGTTTCGGCCGTTGTACTCTACGGCCTTCTTCAGGTATCACCTCGTAGGTGTGGGGGAAGTAACGAACCGAACCCTTTATTTAACCGACGGGGGTACATAGACTGCACTCCCCTCTTAATAGTAGTAGTATTATATATCTATATATTATATTTATTATCGTCTCACACTGGGATTGAACCTAAAACCATTAGATTACTTGCAATAATTTTGTCTGATTCTCTAACAACCACGCTATGTGTCCATGTGGACAACGTAGAGTACAACGGTCGAAACGTTGTATGAAAAACAACCAAGATGAGGATAGTCCGAATAATAACAGAAATGATAATCATCGTATACTGAAAAAATCATTTAAATCCGATCGGAGAATGCTGCCACATTATTGGTAAACGTCTGATCGGAAATAAAAATACATGAAAATGATTCACTTAACTTAATGGTACTCCATGGGATGTTCAAACTTTGGTATTTTTATTCCAGTGACCCAACCCTGATCTATGTTTCTCTCCAACTTTGTCCCTGACCCGTCTCGAGGGTTTCTTGGTCTCCATGATGACGCTTACTCGGTGATGTCCATTGCTAAGTAGTTTTGAGACTTTGGGGTCTTGCAAAGCATGTGGCTGATCATGTGACACTTGAAGTAAACTCAAATTGAGTTTCTTCTACCAATCATATTACATGTCGAGGTTATTGGTTGTATCTTATTTTATTTAGGGGTTTAAGCGTATAGGAGTCGAAAACTCATGCATGTACCATTTTTCAGTGTGTTATACTTATTTGAATTTTAAAACAAGATCTTCCAAAAATTTCACCTTGTTACTTTGGATTGTTTTGTATTGGTTCATGGCATAACCCTTGATAAATGATCCATTTAGATTATAGGTTGTAATGCAACAAAACAAAACAGTCAAAATCCAAAAGGGTCGAATTCCCTTGCTTGCCCCTATATCTATCTATCTATCTATCTATCTATATGAATATATATATATATATATATATATATATATATATATATATATATATATATATATATATATATAAAAGTATGTATATATATATATATATATATATATATATATATATATATATATATATATATATATATATATATAAGGCCGTAGGTGTGTAAAGTTTAGTTTGCAAGCAGAGAATGACTGCCTCTCTTGAAAATCAACACCTGAGGGCTTTTCTGCTTATCGCTCGGATTCCAACCACTGTTGCTGCTGGGGAAAACGTTATGTCATGGTGCAGACCACATCTAGATTATTTATTGTGAATGCCACGGTCACACAATATACATGCTCAGTTAATGGAGTCTCACTGCTGACTGAGTTATCACACGGAGAAGTTCTCACTCATGCATGGGCAGTAAAGTACCCTCCAATAGGTTACCAGATTATATCAAGGCCGCACAACCGGTTTGGGGGATTCAAAATAGCTAGATACTTTATGAGTAGACCTCATCCGTTTATTTCTACTTGATTACACGGAGATGCAACATTATTATTGGATAAGCTACTGGAACTCAGCCGCTGATTCGGTTAAGAACAAGACCAAATCTATGACAGTACCGGACCTGATGTAGACAAAACTATGAAACAGATTGATCTGATGGACCGATGACCGACATCCTCACAAAGAATAAAGCCAAAAAGAAAGAAAATTAATACGTATATCGTCAGATTAATCCATGAAATATAATACAAGCAGATCTGGTGTGTCACTCAATAGAAACTGTTCTATGATCAACGTCTTTCAGCTGTATCCTGTGTTGGGGATGATCAATTAGACAACCAAAAAATGGTGATAAATGAGAAAGTTACCTCTCTCGTCTTTTATCCGGCAGCGATCGGTAAAAGAGTGTAAATTTTCAAAGAACGAGCGTGAATGCTACCGGACATAAACTAAGGGACCAATTTAGCAATAATATTTATTGTTATTTGAACCACTCGCCAAAACCCAATTTAAGGTTGATATTTAAAAAAAAAACCAAATACACTGCTTTTTATAGACATAACAAGGATTTTTTAATTTTTAGCCTTCTAGACCCATCAGTATGGTCTGTACCAATGATAACATTTGTATATAGTCGACCAGCCGGACCAACTTAAGAAAATGAAGAAACAACGACGACAGTTTTGGTTTGTGGTTTTTAATGCAAATAGAAAGACGAAATCAGTATCTGAGTATTTTCTTCCCTTCCAGCATTGAGTGGATACTGAGAGACAGAAAAATCTAACATTGAAGGAAGAGTAAGCAAAGTATATATATTCAGAAATAGCAGAATAGAAGGAAACAATGTTTTGCATCATGCTATTCTGACGAGACAGAACAAACGTAAAGGTGTGTGGTCGGACGAAACGTTGTTTAGATTACAGATAACAAACATCATATAAAAAAGAAATATGTTCAATGACGTGTATTATGAATCACGAAGAATAGCCCTATGTTGTCCGAACTTATTTCTTTACTAGCATTTTGTTCATCTTATTAACTACGAATGCCAAAAAGTTTTTTCGTTCAGAACAAATTTGAATCGGTCCATAGTGATCATAGGAAAGAAATGATAGAAAGAGTGGGCGAAAAAAAAAAGAAAGAAAAATTAACGTCACATTACATCGGATTATGTCATTTTTTCAGATTAATTCTCGGAGGGGGGGGGAACACAGGAAAGAAAGTGGGCTACACAGTGTTTATAACTAATGAATACACCTCGTATAAGTATTTATAATTTTTTTGTACTCCAATGAATTATATTGCATTTTAGGCGATAGTTTTCGTTTCATTTTTTGTGGAATGATAATTCATGTTTGTTTTAGACGTTTTAACGGGGATTAAAATGAATCGGAATAAATACTTTTATTAAAAGCCAATGTTGACAAATGCTGTCAAAGTCTGATTATACAACATCGCAAGATTTGGAGATTGTCCTATTTTTTTCTTATTTTTGTTCTACTTTAGTAGTGATATCAAGAATATCATACGTTTCAAAATTTCCAAGTCTCTTCCTCATATCATAACTGAAGGGAGAACAGAAATAAGAAAAAGAAAAAAAACTCAGACGCTGTATACAACGTCTCAGTTTTTTTACCGTCTGTTCTTGGTCACAATTTTTAACAAAGTTTGTTCTTCACAATTTTTGACAGCATTAAACGAAGAAACTGTTGTAATTTTGAGGGCACATGAGGAAGGAAAGTTTTGAGAACCCTAGGTATAAAGGGTGCATCAAAGGCAATAGAATCAGAGGTACATGACGATTAAAAAAATAGGGTTCTTAACGGGGAAAAATGGTTAAAGTGCAGATCTGAATGGTACATAAAGTTGAGATAGACTTCTTAAGTTATCTGAATTTCTTGGATCAAATATTGTCCTCATTTCTCATTTTTGTCCAAGGTGGGGGGAAAAGCCTCCAGGGACTACCATTTGCTACGGGTGTCTTTCGTCTTTGTCGTTCTCGTCCATTTTTAGGGTTTTAAGAGTATAGGAGTCGAATACTTTTGTCCATTTTCTCAACTTTGTTACTCCTTAATATATTTCAATGAAGTTGTGTTTGTTGTTGAGAAATTTCGCCGAATGAATGGTGAGATATGATCGATCCGTTTTTCAACAACATTTTATAAACAAAATGGAATATCTTCGAGTTAAGGTTCTGAATGAAAAAATTAGTGCCACTCTCTCTCTCTCTCAATTTTGAATGTTTTTTTGCCGGGGACTTCTGTACTCGTAAGAATTTTTGACGAGTTTTTCTTTCTTACTTTGGTTTTTCTTATTGCAACATTCATGTCGTTTCAACAGTTCAAGCGACCTGGATTAGTATCAAGGTACACCATTTAAGCAAAATTTGACTCGGTTTAAAACACTGACCACGGGCAACGTATGAGATAACGATAGTATTTCCGCTATCCAGAAAAAAAAATATACATATATGTACAAGGTGTGACTGGAAAGTATCAAACTATTTGATATTTACAAAAAAAAATAGATTAAGACAGGCAATGGTGCATTAGTCTCCTTCAAAGTAATTTGTTTGCAACAAAACAAACGTATCTTAGCGTTTTCTCTACTTGGCAATAAATATGCAAAATCCTCTTCTGGTATCGCTATCAGTTGCATCGTCACATTCTCCCTAATCTGTTTCAAACTCTGATATCTCCACTCTTTTAAAGGTAATTTAATGGGAGCGCAAGAAATTGAAGGGGAACAAAATTGGATTATATGAAGGCTGACATCTGGGTGATGTGATGTGATGGTAAAAAACGTACTGAAGACGAATGAGATGGTCAGTTTGAATGCAATGATCACAGTGTACACGCACTCACAATGGAGTCTCTCGACTGGGTAATCCCACTGAAGAGTTCCTGTGCACACGAGGCCCCTGGTGATTAATTTCCAAGTTATGTCAAGTCCGTGCAACTAGTTCCAGAGATATTAAAAATGACTGGATACTCTTCAGAGAGAACGCATAGATAGATAGATAGATAGATAGATAGATATGAACAAACTGCGATAGATTGATATGAAGACACAGATATAAATAGATATGTACAAATTGATAGATAGATTGATTGATGGATAGATTGAAAGAATTCCTTATATCGTCCTTGCATTGAATAAACATTTACACTCGAAAAACAAAAATCAATAGAAATTTCAAATTCAACCAATACTTGATTTCAACGAAATATAAACGATTCCATTAACTAAGTGCAATCCAGATCGAATTTGTTTGGATTTTAAGTCTTTTCTATCGAAATGTAAAGTGCTTTAAAACCAAGAGAAGACATTTAAATCAAATTATATAATTTCTGATTGAAATGTATAATCTCTTATTTCAAGTACTCATTTTATCCGTCTGAATTTCTTTATCGAGACTTTGTTCGTACTATGCCGTTTCCTGAGCTAATCAAATATTACAGCAACCAAATTGAAAAATAATGTAGCTAAATGAAAAAAAAACAGCACAGCGAGCAAATTCAAGACTACACAAGCAAAGCAAAAACTATGACTAGCGAATTAAAAAACATAGCACAAAAGTTTAAAATTACACCAAGAAAGTTGAAAAAATACAAAGAGAAAATGGAAAAACAATGGTAAGAATTATGGACTGATCCACCTGAATGACCCAAAACTGATTCTGCAGCTGATGGTGATTTTTTTAGAGTTAATTGATATAAACTACACCGGCAGAATATTAGACGGTGAGACAAGTTCAGGAAGTACAGGCTCCGTGACGCCCATGATAGAGAAGTGTGGCAAATCCTGGGGAAGGTCTATGTGAAACGACGGACGTTAAAAGACTGATGATGATGATGATGAATATAAATCACATTGATTTTCTCGCAGTAGTCTCAGATTTGCATGCCATGCTTTTTGTTTTACTTACTGTATTTTTTGATTTGCTTGCCGAAATTTTCAACTTGCTTGGAAAAGGTATAGACTAAGTATATGTTCTCTTTCTCACAACGTTCCCACTACTACGCCCTTCGAGCTGTTCCTACGCTTATACATTTATAGGGGTTTTCCGTGCACAGTCTTTTTTCCAATATATATATATATATATATATATATATATATATATATATATATATATATGTGTGTGTGTGTGTGTGTGTGTGTGTGTGTATATATATATATATATACCAAAAAATTTACTTTCTTTTTTCTTTTTTTTGGTCAGTGAACCCGTTGCCTCTTTCGCACGACCAGAGACACTCCGAAACCACTTCCAGACTTTCGACACACGCGAGCAACATTGCTACAGCAAATCGAGGGAGTTTTTTTTTAGTAGTGGTTAAGTGGACCACCGATAATAAAGGTTGAAAGTTTTTCTCGGTATATAAGTTCCAAATACAGTCAGTGCATAAATACAGCCATAATTTCTGTTTTATTTCTTTTTTTTTTTTTCAACCACTTCACCTTATGACTCCATTGCGCCGGCCTTACAGTTATTCATGTATAGGACCCGCTGACTTAGGATCTGAAAAAACGTTTGCAGAGCCAAGTCATCATATATGAAGCCCTTAGAACCACAAGGCGTATTCTGCCAATGATTGAAAGAAGAAAACGCAGAAAAACACATCCAAAGTTTTTAACTTAATTTGCAAGTTGCCATAATTTCAAAACTATCGTGCTCATTCCATTAATTTTCTATGTAACTAAAACCACTTAATTTGTGATGCAAATACTTCAGTCGCATTTTGAAGCAAAAAACTCCAAACGCCTTTAACTTTAACCTCGCGCAGAGGAGTTTCGACCACAGTGAATCCATTTCTTGTTCTCGAGATAGAGCAAGCTTTTAAGATCATAGTGGTATACTTAACTCAAATACACCATAAATGGTGGATTTCACCTTGTGGTTTTTAGTGCCTCATATGTAATCATCAGGGCAAAAGTTTCGATGAATTTGATTGAATACCCAACCCATATCATGGGCAATTAGAATAGAAAAAACTTTCAATATATTTCTATAACGAAATCATTCCGATAAATATCTCTCTATATAATTTTGGTATTTTTATGCATATGTAATCATTAGAATGAAATAATATTTTCAAATATCTTTTACCAAATTCCTCGTATGATTAAAAGACTTGCATGGCATCAAAATCCTATAGCACCCAACTGTGTCAAATACCCCGGCACGTGGGAACATTGACTGTTAGTTGATAAGGCCCAAAGTCAAGTTTATCCTCTTCTATTTCATATTATTTTACTTATGAGTTATCTCCGTGTAGTTTTTTAAGCCCTGACACTACTAAATCAATGCAGCTGCGTAACTGTGTGATTTGGCCCAGATACACGCAACAGAGTTTTGAATAATTTGCATGCATCTCTATAGTGAAATCATTTCCAATTAATTCATTCATGATTTTAGTATTTGCAATATAAATATATGTTATCATGAGAGTAAATGAAGTCTTACCTGCAGTATCATAATCATATAACTAGCTAGTTATAATTGTATTGTATTGACCAATGTCGGGGGATCTGTCTGATTTGAAAATCGGCATTTGAAATTTTTGCTTTCCCCTCGGCTTGAACACTAACTGTTAGTGCCAGTAAGTATATCAGACCACTTCTTGTTTACTGTAAGATATTTATTAAGATCAGCTTTGCTTTGTTGTGCGTTGTGTGTGTCTTACAAGTGTGGAAGACCTTCTTGTCTTGAAAATCCTCATTCAAAATCCTGGAATTTTAACCTGAGTTTAAACAAAGGCCAATATTGCCAAAAAGCAAACCCTAAGATTATCCGGATAATGCAGATATTTCCTTCTCTTCGAAAGTTCAGTTTACGCCATTTTTTCGAGATGAAAAAGTGACAATAGCGTTCAGTGTTGGTTGTGCAGTAAGCCATCATAGAGGTCGTGCGCTCCTTCTTCTCTCTCCTTATCCCCTGATTTACTGTACCTACCAGCACCTCAACCTCTGACGACTCAGCTTCATATACCATCATCACAATTTGGTCGGGGCAACAATGTAATTTTTTTATGTTAGTTGCTTCTTCGCTGTTCTCAATTTCGGCTTACAAAAGGTTCTCATAGAAATGCTTTACTTTGGATTATGGGGGAGACCTGAAACTATGATCTATGAGAAACCATCTACCAAATCTGTCAATATAGGTTCCTTCAGTTTTCAAGTTGGTTTAGCTGGCTGACTATATGTATGTATCATGTGGACAAGCTGCATCAACGAGGCTCTTTATTTTGTCTTTTTTTAATTCTCTCCCTAAATAGGTTTTTAGAGAGAAGTTCGATTTGCAATGTAAATTCATGCTAAATGGAGAGCCTATCATGCATCTGATAGCATTCACACATGTTTTTGTCTTTTTATCAAGACATTTTAATGATCATTTAAGAAACATTGGTCACGTGTCTCTCTCTGTTGGTTTCAAATTATTCTATTCACCGATACAAGATCCCATTGGTATTCAAACTTTTCAATTAAAAGTTTTCAAATATCAATTAAACAGACATTTCAAACTCACAGGCTTTCATAAACATAATTGAATTCAACTTTTCTCTCGATGGAGACAACTAATTTCAATCAAGAAGATTTCAAGTCTTTCAATATTTGATCATCAGAGAATCTGAATATGTTGTTCCCAAGTTATTATAGCGATTGTTATTTGAAAGCAATATTAAAACTACTGAGCGTTGCCGAAAGTTTCAAATGGTGGTTTATCATTTCTTTACCAACACACTCCCCGTAGTAATTGGACCTTGCCCTTACGCGGTCCTTCACGTTGTCAACCAAATGATTATTTTGGAATAGGTACTTCAAATATCTGGAAACAATTTGTTATATAGTATGCTCGTCCTGATATTATTCAAAAAGATATCCAAAATAGTTAGAGAAATATTTAGTATCTTTTTTGCAGGCTCGTTTCCTCCCTTGAAATATTTACGACCTCTGGTTAAGAATTATTGGGTTGAAAGCATAAAAAATATCAGATTATAAATAAAATTTTCAGAAGCTTAGATTCCTTTTGTTTTGATTCATTTATAATGGCTTGATGTGAGCATAAAAAAGATCTTCCCCAGAAAGTTCATAACGATAAATAGATAGATCGATAGATAGATAGATTGATGGATGGATGGTTGTGAATATATGAAGATATGTATGAGCATGCTAGGATACAAAAAGCTGAAAAAGAGATAGATAAACACAAAAAGACTGAGATAGATAAACATGAAAAGACTGAGATAGATAGGAAGATAGATAGAGAGAATGGTCGATTGAAAAAAAGACTGAGATACAGAAAGATTGAGATAGATAGATCGATTGATATGCACATACGAAGATATGTACGAGCATACTAATATATGGACATATATATAGATATAGATAGATATAGATACATCTAATCTAACATCATACAAGGCCGAATAAGGGAAATAAAGATATTAAGAAATAATTGACTGAAATGACACAATTGTTTTAAAAAAAGTTTTTTTTTATATATTCAGTGTTTAAAGCTGTTAAACTTTCTAGACTATATATATATATATATATATATATATATATATATATATATATATATATATATATATATTATGAAATAGACGATTCTCTACACAAAAGCTTTTGTAATTATCTTCGATATGTAGACACAGGCCAAGCCTAAAATAATTAAACTGAAAACAAAAAGTGAACCTCAACACTGAGACACTGATTAAAGTAAGAATAAGAAAGGAAATATATCACAAAGAGCTAATGTTTTAACAACGTACTGATAAAGAAAATGCCAACAGTACCTCGTGCTAATTTATAATTTAGGATTTTGAGATAGTGAAGTATCTCCATGGTGTAAATCAGAAAAAATAACAAGCCTCAACTAAACAAGGAAAAGGAAAACAAAGAGAAAAACAAGAAGAAAAAAGAAATATACATAGATAGAATAAAAGCAAGGTTCTATATCCTAAAAAAACACCTCTAAAGACACCCTTAAAAGTTCCTAAGTAGGGATCTGAAATAAACCGAATCATCCACCTGAAAAAGCCGAACAGGATAGAAACATGAACTTGTTTGTGTGGGGAATCCTTAATTCCATCATATTTTTTAGCTCTACTGTAACTCAATTTGATGTTTGATATTGAATGTATCGAGCATTTTATGAAATAAACCAATCACATATCGGGCATTTCATTATATATCATATTATATTCCTGATTTACATATACATATATATATATATATATATATATATATATATATATATATATATATATATATATATATATATATATATATCAGTATACCAGCAAGAGTACGTGACCTTACCATGGTCCATGAATAGCTAAAATAAATGTAATAATATGAGTTGACAGAATTGATGAAGTAAATATCTGTCTGACCTGATCATTAACCTAAGAAGGCAAAGGAATCATTTGCTGGCCCCTTTCTTCCCATCAGACACCAAAGTCGAATCTTTCTCGTCCCTTTCAAAACACTGAAGTGTATTGTAACAGTTAATGTGAACATTGTGTCTCTAACATTCTGATGTGGTCATGTTTCTGCTGAATTATATCTCGATTTGCCCAGAATGGCAACCGAATTGCAAATGGGAGCTTCAAACCGATTTTCATATTCATACTGACATTGGGTCGGATAATGGAATCTTTGAGGTTAACATAACCAGGAAGATCAGTAGCGATTTTGGATCAAGGGGCAGTTTTTTCAGAAAGGGTATTTTACGACTTATATTTTTCATTATGAGGCTGCAAGGTTATTACAAAAGAATAAAAAGAGATCCTCAACGTGGGGGCGGTGCACGCCTGAAGACTCACAAAGGTATTACAACCATAAAAAAACATTTGAAACAGAAAACGGGAAATAATTGCTCCCAATGAAATCCTCAAAAGAAGAGAAAATCAAGTAAAGAATCACACTAGGTTGGCAAGCTTTTGGCAGAGCAAGCCCGACTTTCGAAAACGAGAAAATCCCATTAGTTCTAAAAAGGAGGGTATACAACCAATGGATCCTGCTACGGAGCTGGAACATGAGACCTAAACAAAAAATTAGTCCTCAAACTGAGAAGTCTGCAACGTGCACACGAGAGAATCATACTCAGTCTCATATGGAGAGATCATAAGACATCACAGTTCGTTTGAGGAAAGACAGGATTTCGAGAAGTTATAGAAACCTTTTAAAATCTCAAATAGCAATGGGCTTAATATGTTGCAAGAATGTTAGACAACCGCTGGACGTCATACCTCACAACATGGATCCCCAGAGATCATATGCGAAATTGTGTTCGACAGAAAGTAAAATGGCGTGTCGAGCTAGACAAATTCAGAAAGTACTGGCCCTGGCATGCCCTTGATAGAGAGGTCTGGCAAATCCTTGGTCTATGACTAACGGCGGACACTAAAGGTTGATGATGATTACGAAAAAATAACGGATACTCTTTGATCTTCCACTAAAGGCTGCAAGAAGTTCGACCACGAATTTATGATAGCACCCAAAAATTATCTTTCAAAGGAGATGTATAATTATTGCAATACGTTTTAAAAGGGGTGCTGAATAGTGCATGGAAAATGCTTAGATATACTTCCGTTGTTTCCATAGAAAGCACACAGCTGTCCTGAGCCAAGAAGACAGAGGACAGTTGTCTCCACTCTCTCCGTGGTTCTGTCGCTCTTGGACACAATGTTTTGGCTGATTCATTCGAGGACCTTCAGCATCTGAGAATAATATCAGTAAGCAAAAGAGAGACTCTATTATCGGTCTAATTCTCCGGTAGTATACAGAAAAAAAGTATCAAACAGAAAAAGTAAACCTTAACCCCAGCATTTTTTGAAGAGTTATTCTAATTTAGCAAGCAGTCGAAATATTGTGTTAACATTGAAGATTGGAAGAAGTGATTAGGTTGCCCTAAGTTAAAGTATTAACGACCTCCTCTCAAAATTGACAAGACGTTCTTATTCTATATGTATATCTGCATGGATGATAACCTCACAACATGCAAATCTGCAGAACTCAACACTGCAAATAAGGGTGGAACCCCTATTATAACCTTTTTATTTGTGAAATGTAATTCCTAATGACTGACCATTCCCGTTTTTTTTATGCACAGCACCGAGATTTTCTGTTGAAAGTTGTAAAATTGAAAACTTATTTCAAATCAAAAACTGGAAACCTTGGCGCTTAATCATCATTTATTCCTTGCCCCCAGAAATATTTAAGAAATCAGAGCTGAACTTTGCTCAATCAAAATAGAAACGGTGGTTTATTAATTGTAAACCAGTTGGCACCATTCAAAAAGTCGAAACATTGTTTATCAATTATAACCCTTGGCAAACTGGCTCAAACACGGTTGCTGGATTAAGGTTATTCATGTGTTCTGACATATATTTGTACCTATATATCTTCGTATCTAGAGGACAATAATAAAATATACAACAAGTGCGTAAATGTACTGATATATTTTGTAGTTCTTGATTAATAAAAACCTATCAATATCGTCAATGGTTTATTACAGATTGTACACTCAGTTTCACTAACAAAAAAGTTCATTTGAAGATCTTTTTATCCAAGTGAAACAGAATGTACATTCTGTAATGAATCATCGAATGTCCATTTGGAAATCTTTTTTGGGTGAAACAGAGTGTACAATCTGTAATGAACCATTGGAGGTTCATTTGAAAGTTTTTCTCAATCTGTAACGAACCACTGAAAAAATCTTTACTCATTTTACCTTCCTATCTGTATATACACACTTTGCCCAGACCTAAACATTCATACTAGAAACTCGTTATTTTGCACACACACACACGAACACATACACACACGTGCACATGCACATACACACGAACACATACACACACGTGCACATGCACATACACACACACACACACACATACAAACACACACACATACACGCACACAAATACATACGCTTTAATGAGTAGAAAAAATTGTTTCCCTTATTTTTTTAAGTAAGTTTTTTGTCGAGGTTCAATTAGAAATATAGGCTTATGCTATATTGGTCACTCAATTTATGACCAGTAATTAATCTATAGTTCTAACTACATTGGTATTATTTTCATGAAGCTGATTTAATTTAACCACCAGGACTGTTCAATTCACAAGGTAAAGAGACACATACATGAGTGACGGTGATTCATATTTTGTCCAAGAACGCAAGTTCATACTTGGTTCGAATAGAATCTTCTTAAGAATACAACTGTAGTTATTGTTTTTTTTCCTCGCATCTCGTGTCCAGAGGGGATGGAACAAGAGGCTCAGCCCCAAGCATTTTGCAGGTAAAAAAGCAAATAATAACCCAACAGAATAGGGAAGTAAGAATAAATCAATTTGAAATGAATCATGCAATTATTAGCCGTTCTTACGTTTGAATTACAAGTTGGCATAATTTCCACAATTTTGCCTGGAGACCAGATTAATATATGCTTTCATGGGCACTGAGATTCTATGAAATTCGAAACACCCGACTGCATTTGGTTTGGTTACGCCTCTCCCCCATCACGTGGTTAAACCCACCCGACACAAGCACATGCACACGTGCTCACAGCGTTTTCCCCCTTGATACGACCCTGCAACACATCATTAAAATGCGCTGTTGAGAGACAAGAGGTCACTGATCCCGAATGACCCCTGAACGTCAGTCCAGTAGGGGCGTGTCAGCATGATATTTTGAATGCGACAGGAGAGAGCTTAAACAAGATGTGAATAAACAGAAGATCAAAATCGTTTAGCTTTGAAAAGCCGAACCCCATCGAATAAAATTCTTAATCAAGATTGTCTATGACACTTTAACAAGCCTGTATTTGGCTTTGGATCATGATTGGAGAGCCGCGGTTGTTGCATTGCAATCAGGGGCTAAGTCGCCTGGGTGAGTATGTTAGATTGTTGAAAGACACAAAACACCCACTGAAGCCAAGAAGAATTGATGATGATGGTGTAAGTGAAAAAAGACAAACCTGGTTGTTGCAGCGTTAAACTCCACTTCTATTCCAAATAATTACGGAAATTTTTCTATTGCATAAATAGAAAACTTTCCTTAATACATAAGACTTATCAGTTTGGCTTAGTTGGTATGACAGCTGCCTAGCTTGATGATGATTTCAAATCCCAGTAGGAAAATTTCTTTTATCTGTTTGGTTTAACGCAACGGGATAGACAAGCAATAGTTTACTTTCCCAGGTTTGCGAGACCAAATGCGCAACCGAGGCCGGCAAAATGTTAGATGGAGAGACGAGGTAGACAAGTTCAGGAAGTACTGGCTCCGTGATGCCCATGATAGAGAATTGTGGCAAATCCTGGGGAAGGTCTATGTCCAACGACGGACGCTAAAAGACTGATGATGATGATGATGATGATGATGATGATGATGATGATGATGATGATGATGGGGGGATGATGATGATGATGATGATGATGATGATGATGATGATGATGATGATGATGATACTGAGGAAAATAAAGTCAACTAGAGTTTGAAAATACTTTTGGCCATTTTCTCTCGGAATGTTATGGAAACAACCAGAATATTCCAGAAAATATTGTATATTTATGTAACCTTTCAAGCAGTTTGTTTTTTTTTAAATTCAAATACTAATTTGGTTGAGACGTTGTAGCGTTTACATATACCTCAAGTCTTTTAGACTCCTTTTCTTCAAGAGTTCCTCCTTTCCGTCGTCTTCTTTTTTTTCAATTTAGAACCACAATTTACAGAAAAAGTTAATACTTGCTCCTTCTCTAATAACCACCATTATACGCGAAAATATCTTAAAATAGTCCATCTCCATTCTTAAATGCTACTGTTATGCAATCGTCTGAAACTTATATTCACAACATTTTCGCAATAAGGACGTTAAATTGGCGGAGGGTGTTTATTTCGGTATCTTTACTTATATACTAGTAAGTTAATAAGGACATATACCTCAGCAAATGATAAAATAACAATGTTTTTAATGGCAACTTTCTTATTTCCATTATTGATTTCTAAGCTAGTTTTTCTCTCGACTTATTTTCGTTGCTATTGAAAGCAATTCTCAGGGTAGTTTGCATTCTATGACAGTTGAAGTCAGCACCATGGGCCGTAAATAAAGAATTAGTCACCGATGAAACTTGACACGAAACCACTCCCAACACGTTTGAAAGTTCACAATACACTTTCCATAAACAGCAAAATATGGGGGGTATTTGAATTGCATTTTTACTTTTCCAAGAATAAAGAGAATAACATACCGAAAGTATAGCTTATTTCGCTCCATTTTGCAATCTTAGAATGCATGCTGATACGGAAGTTGTCGCTATATAATCAAGAGCGATTCTTTTTTAGTGGGATCATTTAAAACTGAATTAAATCTTAATTGTTTCTAATGACCCCAAAAGAACAAACGTTTTAGCCAATGTAATAAAATGCTCACTGGTACAATTGTTGCTAAACATAAAACGGAGAAAGTGTTGAAATGTTCAGTCCTTTTGCTGCGGCCTGTATGCTTGACAGACAGACCAACTTAAAACTTGAGAGACCTATGATGATATTAACGATCTTGAAATTGATATTAACAGTTTTAGTCGACGGTTTTTAATACAGGTAAAAAATTAATAATGGTTGAAATTGCTTCATCAAATGAAATAGTAAATCGGAATAAGATTACTTTTTTACTCATCTTCCACCAACGAATTTTGAACGTCTCAACCAAATTAGTCATTTGTGTCTGTCTTTCTGTTTGTTCCTCTGGGCAACGTCTCCTGTAGTTTTCAATGAGCTTTGATTAGATCTTTTTGAAGGGTGGACCATGGAATAGGAAGGAGCTGGTTGAATTCTGGGATGGATCCATCGAGATGTTCTTCGATTGAGAGATGACTTCCATATACTGAGACAAACAAACCGAAAATTGAATAATCGAAACTTATTGTTTCTCGATACCTACAGACGAACTGATTTCCATGGAGTTAGTTCATTATTTTGCAGAGATATGTGCTCTCGGTGTGCTTCTTAGTTACTAGTACATAAACTTTTCAAAATATTCAGGGGCCTGTTGAAGACTAATCTATCAATGTGCTTAATGTCTGCATTTTTAGAAAAATATTTAAAAAACTGAAAAAAGTTCATTATTTTAGATTTTTATGACTACTTTTTACCTCTATTTTTTTCTCAGGACGATTTCCCTCCGGTAGTGAGTTATTACCGTCTGATGAGAAAATAAAGACTAAGCCCCAAATGAAGTTTGCAATGAAAAAAATTGATGAGTAAATCAGGATGAAGGTACAAAGTACTAAAAAAGATTTCAAATGATGATTCATTATGTTTCATTTGATGGAAAATAAAATTTAAAAAAAGTTAATTCTTATTTAATGTTTAAAGAAAACTATGTGTTTTCAGGGTGTTTTCTATTTTTTCCCCACTTTTGAAAACAACACCAGTTATTTTACAAAATCAAAAAAAAAAAAACAAAATTAGCAACAATTATTTCCCCTGTGGACCTTTAAGTACTTTCAAATATTTTTAAGCACACGACTTTCTTTGGCAAGAATTTCGCTATAAACAAGTTGTTTTTCTTTCTATGTTCGTTGTTTTGAAACAGTCAAGTCAGGGGTTTTCGATTCTTCCAATTTTTTATGTAATCACCACGCTCATACAGACGAAACTGTTTATTTTAATCGCGAATTATCTTAACAAACAATTACTGTTGTTCATAGTCAGTCAGCCCTTCTCAAATGTTTAGAAATTGATTGAAAATTAAAAGATAAAAATGAAAATGAATTTTATATAAATTTTTCATAATTCAAAATTGTTTATAACAACAAATGTAGTATAGTAACAATAAATTATTCTAGGTTTTTCATTCTTGGCTTGATGTTATCAGTAACTTACTGTAATCTAAATGGCTATGTCTCAAAACGATCACAATAAGTCTGACATATATACATTAATACGTTTTATGATCTTTTATTTATCGTTTACGCAAAACAAAAGATTCAGTAATCATCTTCAATTAGAATAGAAGTTGCAGTTGGAGTTGGAGTTGGACCCTGTAGCAGCCAGGCGTGTCTTCAATACCTTTAAATTGAGGGTCACTCCACTGACATTCTTCCATGTGTCACGTAAAAATGGCACAAAGATAAAAGAAGATTAACCCTGCAATTTTCTGAAACAGTTTCTTATTTATTGGAAAGTCATTTTTTCTTTTATTTCTATCACGTTGGAAGATCTTATACGCGAACTTCTAAAGCAGATTTGAACAGACTGAATTTGAGAGGGATTAGAAGGAGATTGATATAACTTTGATAGATAGATAGATAGATAGATAGATAGTGAATAGTCTGATAGATAGATAGATAGATAGATAGATAGATAGATGGATGACAAGCCTTCAGTAGAGCAACTGAAACCTTCGAAAACAAGAAAATCCCATTAGTCCCCAAAAGAAGGCTATACCATTAATGCAACCTCCCAATAGTCACCTATGGAGCTGAAACATGTAACCATTTTTTAATTGATCACTCCCAGTTTGACATGCTTTCCAGAGTCGTTTGTTACGTGAAAACTAGATCTATCTATCTATCTATCTATCCATCTATCTATCTATCCATCTATTCATCCATCTATCTATCTATCTATCTATCTATCCATCTATCTATCTATCCATCTATTCATCCATCTATCTATCTATCTATCCATCTATCCATCCATCTATCTATCTATCTATCTATCTATCTATCTATCTATCACACTAAAACTTAGTTATTTTCTTCCCGCCTTTTGTAATTTGTGCTTGTTTTAGTTTCTTTTTATTACGACGCATCCATTGTTCGAATTCGATAACTTTCCAATTGACATTCCTCCTCGTGTCACGTAGCACAAGGGCAGAAGGAAATTACCATTTCCAATCCCCCTCCATTTATTGGAAAACCGTTTTATAGATTCCTGTCACACAGGCAGATCTTTCAATGGAACTTCCAAGATATGCAAAAGTTGAGAGAGGTTAGGAGATAGAAATGAATAGAATGAGATAGATAAAAATGACTACACCGAATAATGATACTGTTCTGTTTATAAATCCCCGAAACAGTTACATGGTAGATAACTGATTATTCCAACAAGAAAAAAATACACATAGCACCATTATATCAAAGTCTGTATAAAATTTAAAAGAACACCCAAGAAAATTTCATAAATTACATTAACAGAAGAAATGAGATAAGTCACACAAAAAAGTTTGGGTTTTTTTTTCAATGTGTTTAACATTAAAGATTTTGGAAGCAGGTCCTGTTACGGGTGATCAATTAAAGAATTGGAAAAGGGTATGATCAATGAATATGAAACTTCTCTCCCCTTAAAAAGTCTTAATTTTCAAAAAACAGGCAGTGGAAGGGGACAGGCAATCACACTTAGCTATGCGAGCCAAATGACTGAAAACTTCTAAGGCTTAAAATATAAGCCTGCATTACATAGTGGTTCAATCAACCCTGGTCTTCCCTGTAATAAGTTATTTTCCCACTGCTTTCAAACACCCTGGTTATGAATTTCGATCAACTTGTTTTGTTTTGTTTTTTTCATTTTTATTTTTTGTCGATTTTTCCTCCATTGAAAACACTTATCCTTCTAATTTGATCGCTATTCGATTCACGCACTTCCATGGGTGGTGCAGATGCAGAGGAAAATTACTATAGCAAATATCAGCTAGAGTTTTCTTTTTATTGGAAACCCGTTTCATGGATTTTTTCTCCACATTCAATCAACCCTCTATAATGAATATACATAGACTGAGTTTAGAAATTAAAAGATAGAAAAAAACGAAATGAGATCATTACAAACACCGAAGATGAATAAATAGATAGGGAGTGATAGATATATAGATGGATAGGGAGGACCAAGGCCTTAGGAGCTGTAGGGGCCCCATTGGAAACATTTTGTGGGGTTCGTGGTTATCAGTCAAGGTCTGTGAAATCTTAGAAATATGAATAAACTCCATATCTCAATAGTACAGTGGAAAGTGATCAAAGTTTGCACCAGAAAATTTCACAGAGATAATTTTACGCTCACCTGATTGTTTAGCATTATTTAATTCAAGTACCATACGAAAAAATTCTTAGTATAGAAAGTTTGAACACTGTTAAATCTTTAGAAACTCAGAAGAAAAATTGATAATGTTGTTGTTCTCTCTAAATCATCTTGTTCATCTGCAATATGGTGTTGGTTGTATTTGACAAGAATTGAATATACACAATTTGGAGACCTCCTTATGCACAAAGTTCAATTGGGGCCAATTGGTCCTATATAGATCGATAGATTGGAATATTTTTAGATAATTTTTACTCATATCAGTCTGTTCACCTATGAGTGTATGTACGTATTTGTGTATGAAATGTACACCTATATACATGCATACAAATATTGACCACTGGTATTTAGAGAACGGTTAAACAACATTTGTATTATCCTCATTAAGGAAACATGATCAAGAACTGAATTATGAGATTGGCAGACGAATTAAACCATCTCATTGGAAACTGATGAATAGGATTAAGCCAGTGGCCCGGACATACTACTGACCTGAAACCCTTCAAGGCTCTTAGAGCCATCACGCATGAGCATAGGGAAAATGACTTGCCCCGGGGCAGCAGTAATCCTGAGGGCATCTGATGTGGGTGATTAGCTACGTTCTATAAGATTTGAAAGGCCAACAATGAATGCTCAAAAACCTTCCGTGCTCTTTCTAAACTAGGTTTGATTTTGTGAAGGTTTTTTCTATTAGCAAACACACTTTTGCTACGGCTTCTGCAGATAAATTTACCTAAAATATCGATAAAACATGAATTTGTTGCTACTGGCATAATATATGGTATTCAACACGTGACACTCTTTACATTCTTGTCATTGCATGATGAGACAACGGCAGTTATAAGTTCATGTAAGTCCTTAATTGATATAAGTGTATATTTATAAATGTCACTCTCCAGGATTTCTGGTTACCTCTCTTCGTTTGTCTGACGGAGTGTTGCCACTTCGGGAATAAGTAGTAAGGCAATATTGATCCTGAAAGGCTACGAAAAAAGTAAGTTCTGCTGTGGAATGTTCCATTACTATAATTTTCAGAACTGGAAAGATGACTAATCATTATTAACTTTTGACTAATAACAGTCGGCTAAAATATCTTGCTAATCATGGCCGCACAAATACTTGATCCTGGGTTAGAATTACGATAAGCACACGTGAGTTTAGCATCTAGTTTCAAATGTCATCAAACGCCATACGTTATATAAAAACCTCAAAAGGTAACGCAGTCTGGGGCTTTTTTGCACAACAATAATATGTATGACATTTTCGTCAACGGAACCCTGTTTTATGAAGCTTGTTCTAACCGTACGACCATATGTATCCAATCGAAATCATTTTGCTGGTTTTATGTATGGATATTATGCTGTATATCTCGAATCTTGTCTGGCAATTATTTCGTCTTCTGTAATCGTCATAAGCGTCCGTGAAACAGTAAACGCAAAATCAATCGTCGAATGAATCTTTAATTTCCTGTCATCTACAATAAACACGTGATCAAAGATAAGGAGGATGCGTATCTGATCTCAAGAAGTTGGTCGCTTTGATGCGTTACATATTCGCATATGATGACTGTTGACTTATGAAGCAGCATCACCTAATTTCAGCGTCCTACCAACGCGAAAATGAAGCCGAAGGTTGAACGCAAAAATACCATGAAGATGGGAATCTAAAATCAACGTCGTTTTAAGTCACAGTAGATTTAATTACAGACATGAATAATGTGAAGACGTAACCGAAAATGAATATATTATATTTCACATACACGATTGCAAGTACTCAGGGAAAAAATGAAACTATCTTTAGGGGCCCAATCTCAGCACTTTGGTTTGCGAGCCGATCTTACAGATGAGTCTAACAGTGTGTTGTCCCACGACACTATGCTTGAGCCAGACCTTATTTAACCTACAAAATATTTTAATGTGTGATACATCGGGCAACGTGGTTTTGCCGAAGGTTACGAATGACGTGATACTAGGACACTTCATATTCACTAAAATTATATGATTGAATGGAGACTGCCTGTCGCTGAACACATGCCCAATTAAGTAGATGTCATAATCAGAAGACCAAATAAATACACCATGCATTGATGTGGATTAAGCTAAAGAATGCACATATTAAGCGATTAGCATTTGCTGTGGCATTCACAACCGAGGAAAGCAGTATTTGTGCACCTTGTTCCTTCATTTTGCATGCCCACCACGTTAAGCTCTTGTAGGCGTGACAATCACATTGTTGGAGATGGTCTAGCAAATTGAAAGGAGAAAATCTTGTCCATTGTCCAAGCTCTCTTCTTCTCTCCATTCTACACCCCAAGTAAAGTAATGTTTTTATCAATCATAAAAAAGAAAATTGTTTTTTCTCCCACCACTATGACAGAAGACCTCTGTATAATGCATTACCATCAGACTCGATATATCATACTACTCAATCAGACCTTACTGAATACGCTTGAACAAACACTCTCCCGTGACGTTACTCAGTCGGCAGTGATACACAACCGAGTGAGCTTTTGTACTGTATAGCTGTTGCATTGACAGTAACCTAGGGTGTCATTGTTTACGTCCTGTGCAGTGTTTTTACAAAAACAGCAAAATCAACCACATCTAGCCCCTCCCCTCCATAATCTGGATTTTGTTCCTGGTGGAATTTACACCGTAGTTGAGATTAATAAGAACGTGACAAGGCAACTGATGTCGAAAGAGGACTTTGCAGTTTGTTCTGAAAAGTGTGCTAGAATAAGTGTGTGAGATTCCAAGGGTACTTCCAAATTCGCAAATTTAAAAAAATCAACATTGAAATTGGCAACAAAGAAAAAAAATTTCCAAATTAGCAGCTCTGAAAATCGTCATCCTAATTTTAACCGTTGCTGAGGCTTTTTAAATCAGCTATTAAAATCATAGCCAAACATTGAAATCAATCACTCCATGCACATTCAGTTGGGGAATTTCCCAGGATTAACGCGTACAAAGAGATTGATTTCAATAGCAAACCATGTTTTTCAAAGCTGATTAAGAATTTTAACAATAATTAGGGTTAAAGTAAGGCTTAATTTAATAGACCTATCATGTACAGTAAGCATAAGTATTCATCTTTTTAGCTGAATCTGCGAGTTGATAATCTAAACAATGCAGGGGTATTATGAAGTCAGATTCAGACTTCCGTTGGTGGATCGATTCCTGATTAACGGGGGGAACTTGGAAGGGGGTTAAGTTGAAGTCTTCGGACGGGCTTGTGCCATGCTCAAAATCCTGGAATCCTGGAATCATTTGATCCATGTTTCAAGTAATTACAAGAGGAGAATTTAAACTAAACGAATGGACAGGCAGCAGTTGATATTCACAGACGCATTTGGCAGGAGCACATGTCGAATCCAGGCCTTTTGGTTGAGATCAGTCGTATCTCGTCTTCAGGCGAGACACGACTGAAATATATTAAATCAACTGACGCTTCCTTGATGATTTAAAAGGAAGCGTCGCTTTAATTCCGATCTTTCAACACTCAATATATCTACTGAAGGGAATATTCAATGAAAATGAAAGTCAGGGATAAAGAACCGTTTTAGTGAATCTTGAATTAAAGGTGAAAAGAGACAAACTCTACGTGTGAGAATGTCACGTTCATGTCGGAACAATGCCAGCACACAAATTCATCGAGTGCCAGAGATTCAAATGCACCTGATGAGAATACTAAATAACCAGCCAGGATTTACAGCGTACGATATGAAAATTTCAGACGTCCAGACAAATGGACAATCTCGTAGGCGTTGAATCAAATACCTAGTATTGCCTTCTGCTGGACTATGAAAAGATTAAAAAATAACTTTCGAAAATTATCAACGTCAATTTTTTTATCTTTGGTTTTATAATGGCTCCTGCCTTCAGCACTCTTTGGCAAAATTAAATTATTTTTTCTCGATATATCTCATCCCCTGAAAAGCATGTTTGTTCGCGTTCTCGTTCTCTCTCCGTGTCTCTCTCAGTCCTTCTCTCTGTCTGTCTGTCTCTCTATCCGTCTCTCTTTCTCCTCCTCTCTTTCTCTGTCTGTCTGTCTGTCTGTCTCTGTCTCTCTCTCTCTCTCTTTTCATCGCAAGGATTGTGCGATTTCAAAATGCCAAAGAGTACAATCTTCCCCCAGGGTGTGATTTCTTTCAACAAAGGGAAAAACTAAATTTCAGTAGTCGACTATTTTGAGATGCATTTCCCCCCGGATGCCCACGTAGGGTAATGATTTTTGCTTCATTTGTCTTCCAACCCACACAGTGATTTTTTTTTTTCAGTCAGAATTAGTTTGCATTTACGGTGGCTGATTTTATTTTCAAGGTTTGCGTTTGTTTTTCATCTTTTTTCCTCCCTTCTTTCATTCCTTCCTTCATTCTTTCTTTCTTTCCTTCTTTCATTCTTTCTCCTTGTGTTCCCTTCCCTTTTCTTGTTTTCCTTCATTTTTCACATTCTCTTCTGTTGTCTTGATTTCGTTCTTACTTTCTTGCATTTCTTTCTGGCTTTCTTTTTTTTCTTTCTTTCCATTAGTATTTACTTCTTTTTTTTTCTAATTTTTGTTGTTTTCCATTTTTCTATTTTCCTTCCTTCTTCTTTTCATTTTTTCTATTTCTTCACGTCTCCCTGACTTTGTTTCTTTTTTACTTTCTTTCTTATCCCCCCCTCTCTTCAAGTCAAACTTACAGTAATTGAATGACTAGTACTCAATTGTACAAATCAATTAGAGCGGGAAAACAGAAAGAATACCACCCATAAATAGACCAACCAACTTATTTTTTTCTTTTCAAGCACATATTTACCAAATTGGACGCTGCATCTACAATTACTTCTTTTCAATTCACTAAACACGATTTTCATCGTGTTCATTCATTGGGAAAATTGATTTTTTTGTAAAACTTTAAATCAGAAAACATTCTCTGTTTTTATTTTTTGAATGTTAGGAGGTAGTTACAGCGTTAAGCAAAATTCCAGATCGCAAAGGGCGGACAGAACCTTCAATTCCAACATTCACATACAAAACAGTCCGATTAGTTTTGAAAAGAAAAGTCTCCCACCAATATGTCCTCAATAGTCACCTATGGAGTGGGGAGAAAGACTCTCAAACTAGGAACAAAGCAACGTGCTTAACAACACACACAGAGACCACAGGACAAAAAAACATTTCAGAGATGTCATAAAAACCATTAAAAAACCTAAATGGCTATGGATAGGCTTTGACAGAATGTCACACAACTGCTCAACTTCACGACTCACAATGTACAAAAAAAATAGGATGCCATGACGATTCGGACAAGTTCAGGAGATAATGTCACTGCCACGCCCGCGATCGAAAGGTCTGATAGGTCTTAGGGAAGGCTATGGTCAACGACGGGTGTTAGAGGGATGATGATGATGATGATGATGATGGAATTAAAATGTCACCAGTGCTGTGAGACTGCAATGCTAATTTTCCGGGATGTACCTGTGGAACTCGAATTTTCGGCTCTTTAGGGACTTTGGATCAAGTGTCAACAAACGCTCTCGTAGGCTGACCAGATGAAAAATGTTTGAATGTCTTGCGAACCACAACAAATAAACATGAAACACCGATCATACAAGACGATAGAAAGAGCTTGTTATCAAACTCCAAACCAAGTCGGAGTTGACTCAATCCCTCCTCCCGTAATAAGTAAACTCCTCAAGAAATTTTGGGGCGAAAACTCTTTACTGTTTGACTATCACATCCTGTTAAACCTAACTTCAATGTAAAATTAACATTTGCCTACCGTGATTTGAGATTGGATTACGCTCTTTCACCAATTGATCTAAACTGACAATAAAGATGTAAACAGTACAAAAGTTACAGTAATCATCTTCAGTAGAGTGTAGGAGAAAAGTTAGACTTTGCAACTTGTTTTTATTGACTTTAATGTTTTCATTACGAGAATCTATACGTACATAAACTTCCGTGTACTATCAATCAATAAGAACTATTTCATGACAAAATATTGTAAAACTTTAGTGTGAATATTACGCTCCCAGTAAACAGAACTGACTGAAAGTGGTTATTATTTAACATTGACTTAAACAGACTTAACAATATTTTTACCGTTCGCTGTCCAAACATAAATGAAGAAAACAAATTATACTTGTATGCATCGTCGTATATCCAATGAAGTCTCAGGGTCGGATGAAATGAGACTGCAGGCCTGAATTAACCAACGGGTCGTAGTCTGTCGACCTCTGCTTAAAAACATTATAGACACAATCGTGGAGCTAACAATGAGGGTTATGCTCACTTCAGTTGTAATGGGTGCCAGACACGCTTGCTGAAAAATTGCCCCACGGTGAGGTGCGCAAATACTTTTTTATATTCACTGAATTTAGCTTAGTATGTCAAAAAAAGGGCAAAGGATTGATTGGCCAGTCTTCTAAGCTGGAAGTCACGGCTTTTACTTGGGTTCGATCACCAATCTCTGTTACCGGTGGGAAATACATTACTTATTTATCCACAAAGCAACTACCCTCATACACACTAATACCGACTGGTGCCCATGAGAGAGTGAACAGAGTCGGAAAAGACCAAAACACAAGATGGAGGGATAAGATAGAAAGCTTTCCGTGAAAACATGACAGAAGTCAGCGCAGTCACGGTCTTCGTGTAAAGGAATGGAGAAAACCATTGCTATGGACATATAATGACTGATGATGCCGATGATGACGACGATGACAATGAAATATATATTTTTTGAATGATCGTGGACTTTCACATATATCCATGATATATCTTAATGAATAATCTCATTTTTTTTTTAATTAAAGTGTAATATCTCACGTATACTTAACCAAAAGACAGACCCATAAGCTGAGAACCATGCAACGTGCACATGAAAGAATAATGCTGGGCCTCACATGGAGAGACCACAAAACAGCACAGTACATCTGGAAAAAGACAAGAGTTAGAGACATCATAGAATCCATAGAAAATCTCAAATGGCGGTGGGCTGGCCATGTTGCAAGAATGGCTGACAATCGATGGACATCACGACTCACAACATGGATTCCCCGAGACCACATGCGCAACCGAGGCCGGCAAAATGTTAGATGGAGAGACGAGCTAGACAAGTTCAGGAAGTACTGGCTCCGTGACGCCCATGATAGAGAAGTGTGGCAAATCCTGGGGAAGGTCTATGTCCAACGACGGACGCTAAAAGACTGATGATGATGATGATGATCTCACGTATGTTCCATCCATCCCAGGTTTTGCACAATCCAGACATTTCTCTAATGTTCACCATTTCTCTCCAACCAACTCTAATTGCTCAGACGAAATCCTGACAGGTGAAACGCACGTAAACTATTACACCTTATAACAAAAAAGATGAGATGTATTGAGTGGTCTTAAGTATTTTCCCTTTTCTAGATTGTCAACTTTTCATTCAGTCAGAGCATCTTTTCCCTTCACACTCCCTCTCTCTCTCTCTCCCTCTCACGCACACGCACACGCACACTCACATATGTGAGTGTATGTGTGTGATTATAAATTGCTTTATATTATATTGAAACTTTATTTGAAATGATCTCCCCTTCTTACAAGGTGTATGTAGCGTTTGGCTGAGATAATTATGTATCTATTGTTAATGAAATAACCAATTATATGGAATGGGGCTTCCAAAGAATTTGATTGATTATCCTATTTACGTTGTCTACGCCAAATGATACATTCACCGAGTAATTAGAGAGACCTTTTCAAAGATAGTTGCATTATGATATAATGCAATTTATAATCATTCTGTCGGATCATACCTTCATTTCTTTATATATATATATATATATATATATATATATATATATATATATATATATATATATATATATATATGTATATATATATATATATATATATATATATATATATATATATATATATATATATATATATATATATATATATATATATATATATATATAATCTAGAAATACGTTCTTTAGTGCAGAAACAAGAAAAATTCAACGAAAAATTAATAAAATGTTCCTTGATGCTGATGATGATGACTATGGACTAAAATTGAAATGATGACGAAAAAAAGAATTTCATCACCATCAACAACACATGGTTGTGATTTATCTTTTATAAATTTTATGTCTGTTGATGAAAACCTAGTTGAGAACTTTACTTTCCCTTCAGTATTTAATTAAATCTATATACATATATAACTGAATATATATATATATATGCGTTTGTGTGTAACCATATATATATATATATATATATATATGTGTGTGTGTGTGTGTGTGTGTGTGTGTGTGTGTATTTTATTTTATTCAGAGATGGATAAATGTGATAAAATGATTATGAATCGCGTTACATCATATAAAAATAATTTCAAATAAAGTTTGTACATAATACAACGCAATTCATAATAATTCTATAACGTATATCCATTCCTGAATACGCACACAATATATATATATATATGTATATATATATATATATATATATATATATATATATATGTATGTATGTATGTATGTATGTATGTATGTATGTATAATCTTTTGAGGGTTGAGTTATCTATGCATGAAGAGTGCACGATGTAAGGAATATAGCATATGTAGATAGGTGTGAATAGAAAACCCACTTCATTGCAGTGACTCTCTTTCATACCAATGGTGTCCGACAACTGCACCCCAATCATTGCAAAAAACAAAATGTTTAATGCACACACACACACACACACGCACACACACACACACACACACACACACACATATATATATATATATATATATATATATATATATATACATATATTCTCAGATAAGTTGCTATTTCTACGATTCATTGTCTAAACAGGACAAACGAGTGCTTGTTGTCCTGGCAAAGTTGAGGCGGAAAATTAAGTAAAGGAGAAATGACAATACGAGAGAGATACTCAGTCTTCTGGAGCCAACCTTAACGCCTACATACAGGCCAAAAAAACAAATGATATTGAAATAAAAAAAAATTCTACTCCACAATCTTATTGGGAAATGGATCTGAAGATATATGTGTAAGAATTTTGTTTTTGGAGTACTTTTTGATATTTGCGACATGTTCCAAGAGAAAAAATGAAAACAAGAATAGAATTAATTCATTATCAATGACACATGGTTTTGATTTATCTTTTATGCATTTTACATCTGTTGATGAAAACCTAGTTGAGAACTTTACTTTCCCTCAAGCATTTAATTAAATTTATGTACATATATATATATATATATATATATATATATATATATATATATATATATATATATATATATATATATAATTGCATGTATATACATATATGCATATGTGTATCCATCGAATTCAATACGTATACGTAGAGAGAGAGAGAGAGAGAAAGAGGGATACATATCGATATATAAAATAAGCATACTTATACATATATATATTTATATGATCAATATGTGTACACACACACATATATTTCAGCACAAATATATATATGTATATGTATATATTTGTGTGTGTATGTTTCTACATATAAATGTATACTTATATGATTATGAATCGCATTATATTGTATTGAATCTTGTTTTGAAATGATATCCAGATATTACGCGGTGAATGTATCATTTGGCTAAGACAACATAAATAGAATAAACAATAAAAGAAAGTTGGACTTCTACAAAAATCAAACCTGCAATCTATGGGGAGGCTGCTTCAACGTTGGTCTCACCATCGAACTAAACAGCCACCAGTAGTGCAAAGGCCTAAATAACAATGGTAAGAGCAACGCTACGTTGAAACAGCATCCCTATTAATCGCAGTTTCAATTCTTGCAGAAGCCCCATTTTCCATCATTTTCATTTCCTATCTATTTTTTTTTTTTTTGCAATAAATGTTATTTTCGACAAAATTTCCTCCCTTGTCAATACACTTAATCCAATGGAGAATATTGATTACAGAACAAGCACAATTCAGTGGAGGTTTGATATCTAAATTAAGCTAAATCATCTATGTCAGGTTACAGGCTTATTGGTCCACTTCTGTATATTGGAGTGAATGGCGAGGAAGAAAATAAAAAGAGAAAGAAACAAGCTAGATTGTGTTAGGATCAAACTCTATTGTCTCATTAAAATCTGAAAAGTAAACAAAACAATACATTTCTCCATCCAATATCATTTCAAAATTGTAGGTCCTATTCCAACTCCTTTATTCGGAGCTCCTAGAAGGGGATTTGTAAACTTAAGCAAAACAAATCGATTTGGGCTTTTGAACTGGTAGTGAATCCGTCATCAGTTTTTGAGTACGTCACTCATAATCATCAGTTTTTTAACATCCGTCGTTGGACATAGACCTTCCCCAGGATTCGCCACAATTCTCTATCATGGGCGTTGCAGAGCTAGTATTTCTTGAATCTGTCCAGTTCATCTCTCCATCTTGTGCTCTGTCGGCCTCGGTTTCTTATGTGATTTCTGAGGATCCAGGTTGTGAGACGTGATGTCCATCGGTTGCCTTTCACTCTTTCAACTTGGCCTGCCCATTGCCATTTGAGTTTTTTGATAGTTTCTATGATGTCACGGACACCTGTTTTCTTCCTCATGTACTTTGCTGTCTTATGCTCACTAAATATGAGGTTGAGCATGATTCTCTCGTGCACACGCTGCATACTTCTCAGTTTGCAGGCCTGTCTCTTGTTTAGGTTCCATGTTTCAGCTCCGTAAGTGACTATCGGGAGAATACATTGGTTGTATACTTTTCTTTTTAGGATTATTGGGATCATCTGGTTCTTGAAGGTTACATGGTCATGCAGGTTTTTGGTCTATTGATCGGTTGTTACATAAGAAAATAAAGCCAAGACTCATCGTGGGAGTTTGGCAAAAAGGTAATAACAGATTATTAGTCTATAATTGCTTTTAAATTACAATGAGTGCAATCATGACTTTTATTAATATATCTCGGATGGAATTTTTTCATTCTTTCTGCTGGCTGGTTGGTGCTGATTGAGTGAATAAAAATTAAGGTAGTGCCCGTACGCTGGCCACGGCTTCAGCCGCCTGTGTCTGGTCTCCAAATATCATAGTTTTCTGTCTTGGAGCCGGTTTGCAATATATGAAATAGATCAAGAGCATCCAAAAACAAGAGATTTGAATCGATACTTCTTCAGCTCGTGGCCTACCTTTCCACTAAATATCTCTGAAATTCAATGAAAATATTTGAAGATATTCTGTTGACGAGCAGAGAGACTGGAACGAATTAATACATATTCCTCTCCCAACACCGTTGACGGGAGGTAAAATAAAAAGTGGTGAAAAAATAAAAACGAGAGGAAATGTTTATTCTTACCTCATAGTCTATTCGGAACTTCCGAAGGAGACCAAGTTCGATAAATATCCGAATGCTCGCTTGGACCATTTCCTCTGATTCCAATGAAAAATCATTGAAGCGTAAATCTGACAAGTGGAGTTCAACAGCTTCCGGGATCGATTCCGCCTAAAGATAGATGAAAAAAATATATACTTGAATTTAAGCCATTTTCTCTTTTTGTTGCTTGCATTAATTCTCTACCATTTGCTCTCCCCCACTTCCTGAGTTTCATTGCATTTCTATAGTAAAATCGCTACCAATGCCTTGACTTTATACTAATAATAGTTCTATTCTTTCAGTAGTACTTAATTAGTTCCACACTATTAACAATACCTTTCTTCCTGATTCCCAATACTTTCCTAAAAATAAAATCATCAGTCATGCATTTACATGCACTCCAATAATAAACAGTGTGATTTTCTTGGTTCGCTGGTCGCAACACTAGATGCTTCCACCGGAGATGAAGTTACATTAGGCTGAGAAGAATACTTCCTATTCACCGTTTAAAACTATGCAATTATTCGCACTAAACGAATTTAGAATTGTTTCCTAGGAAGAAAATATTCCAATCAAAACAAATGACACGTATAGAAATGATCGGCAAGGTAATCTCGCTGGCTGTTACTAGTGGGTTTGATCCTCATTGGATTTCCCATTATAGATAGTCTGCTACCAATTCATGTTATTGTATTTATATAACTAGACTAAATACCGCCGTTACGGGCAAAGCAAATTCTGTTTAAGAAAGAAATAGAAAGATAGATGGATGAAAACCAGATAGTGTTTTATCTAATTTCTTTTTAAAATTGATGCAATACAACTCTTTACACCGTTAAAATAAAACAGGGCTACTGTTGAAAAAGTGAAGTGCTAATATAAAAACGGCGCTTGGATTATGTGGGAAAAGGGTCAGGCTAATATTAAAAGGGTTTATATGTGAGAAAAGGGTTGATATTATTGAAGGAGTCATGGGGACGAAGCTTAAAACGGGCGTTAATGTTCGGGAAAAAGCAAGGCTTATCTGTGAGAAGAAGGGAATTGACGTAAAAAACGGTATTATGTTGAAAATTGGTAGAAAGTTCAAAAGGAGAGGTATGCGTTTAAAGATAGGGGTGTAATATTAAGGGAAAATGGGAAATATCAAGAAAAAGAATTCTATTGATGAAAAAGAGGTAGACGTTAAAAAATTGGGCGAATGGTAAAAAACGGCGTTAGACAGTGACCTTGAAAAGAGAATGGGGTTAATGTTAAAACAGAAGAAAGTTCTCCTTCGATTATGATTCATAGAAGAGAAAAATGAAAGTTCCTCGTCAGTTTTTCCCACAAAACTGAAAAAATTCTTCCCATCGATTTTGACCCCTAAAAGTGAATAGAAATCCTCCACTCGAATATGAAAACCAAAAGTAAAAAACATCAACCGTCAATTTTGATCCTTAAATGTGAGAGAAATCAAGTTTGACGCATCATTGAGAAAAAATCTTCACTTCAATTTTGACCATCAGAAGTGAAAAAACATACCCTTCAATTTTGACCACTGAAAGTGAAAAATATCCACTCTAATTTTGGCCCCAAAAATGAAAAAAATTCTGTGCATTTTGACCCCTAATAGCAAAATATGCATTTGAATTTAGACACCTGAAAGTGGAGAAAAAATCTTTCCCAACCCGATTTTGACCCTTAAAAGTAAAATAGATAAATAATAATAATAATAATAATAATTTCCCTAGACTTCGGCCCCTAAAAATGACCCCTCGATTTCGAACCTTAATAGTGAAAAGAAATTTTCGCTTGATTATGATACCGGGAAGTAAAAACAAATATCAACCCTCAATTTCAACCTTTAACAATGATATCTCTGAATAAAGAACGCAATCTACGTCACATTTTTATCTCTTACATTTGTTTTAAGAAAAAAGAATAAAGAATAAAAAATATTATTTTATTACGTTATAAGTATTTCACCACTGATGAATAATCATATAAATAGGCCCCCTCCTGATATTGAAACCCCCTAAAAACATATTTTGGGAGTGAGGTTTCCAAAAACTAATTTACTAAAAACACTTCCCGGGGATCAAATCTGTACCCCCAGAAAAATTTTATGGATTTGTATCAAAAAGTTTTAATGGTAGGTGAGGACAGACAGACAGACAGGCAGACAGAGAGATGCACTTCTAGTGAACTATAATAAGGTGAACAGTGTTATCAAATCAAAAATGATATAGATTTAATGTAGTGTTGGCAGGCGTAGGAAAACCTTGCGTGCGTACGCTAGGTTGAAATGGCCCCAGTGCTAAAATTTTGCCATGATTATTGTCTATTTTTCAACTGCTTTTCAAATCTGCTCTCTCACAAGATATGTAATCATCAGAGTGGATAAATATCTTCACAAATTTTATATCTGGTTACATAAAAAGCTTCGATTCTAATCTATATTATTAGGCAGCTCGTTACGCATTCTGACTATTAATCATTTCGTCTCTTCTTATATCAATAAAACTTGTTGATTTATTTACTTTTTCTCATGTTCTCGAGTTTTATTACTCCTTTCCTCTTTTGATATTTCATGGCCAACATCATGAATTTAAAAGAGGGAAGTCAGATACTGTCCGCTGGAATTTGAGCATATTATCTTTCAGCATAAAATTGATTTTTCATATTTTTCTTAACTGTCCACACCCATCCTTGCAATATGAATAAGAATGGAATCGGGTGCTCATACTTGAATAGAAGCAAAAGGAAATTCAAATTTCACTTTTCACTACTCCTTCCTTGCGAGCCCTGGGCGTAAAAATCAAGTTATAGATTGTGTACAAATACCAAGAGTGATCAATAATAATAATAATAATAATAATAATAATAATAATAATAATATGTGAACTACAGCACTAGCGTGATAGGCGAGGGAGAGATGAGATGTGGGCTGAAGACCTGAGGAGACTAACTGTCACTCAGCCCTCAGCAATGACCACCTGGCAACTGTAAAACACAGTATTTTCTGTGGTCTATGAGAATGTGGAGAGGAGGGCTGGAGGCTTGTGGAGACTTAATGTCACTCAATCTCCAGCGGTAACCACCAGGCAACTGGTGTGAAATTGCAAATAATAATTGCAGACCATAGAGTAAAAAAGAATGAGGGTGAAAAAAGGGAAAAATACCAGGAAGTTAAGGGAGTTAAGGAAAATGTGGAACATGAAAACCAGGGTAGTACCGGTCATAGTGGGCGCACTAGGAACTGTCCCAAAACGCTGAGGGAGAGACTGGAGGAGATCGGGATTAGGGGGAGGATAGAGACCGTACAGACCACAGCACTACTGGGAACTGCACGGATACTGAGGAAGGTGCTAGAGATATAAGTACTGCAACGAATTGTAGCTCTGTCATGATATGCGAAAGAGAGAGGAGACGTTAGCTGAAGACCTGAGGAGACTTATTGTCACTCAGCTTTCAGTGATAACCACTGGGCAACCGGTGTGAAATTGTAAATCGTAGAATTACTGCGACCTATGAGTACTAGGAGAGGAGGGCTGGAGACTTGAGGAGACTTGCTGTCACTCAAACTCCAGCGGTTACCACCAGGCTACTGGTGTGAGATTCCCAATAATAATAATAATAATCCTTCAGCGATAACCACTGGGCAACCGGTGTGAAACTGTAAATCGCAGAATTACTGCGACCTATGAGTACTAGGAGAGGAGGGCTGGAGACTTGAGGAGACTTGCTGTCACTCAAACTCCAGCGGTTACCACCAGGCAACTGGTGTGAGATTCCAAATAATAATAATAATAATAATAATAATAATGACAAGTGGAATTAAAATTAAATTTAAAATTATTATATTTATAATTTATAATTCAAAATGAGTTGTCCCATAGAAGTATAGAAAAGCGAGGGGCGAGTATATATATATATATATATGTGTGTGTGAATGAACTTTTCCACTTGCAACCTCCTCCCCCCCGCCCCCGAGATTAGTATAGTATAAATTGGCGGTGGTCGTCGCTTGGCCATGTACCCAGCGGGCATTGGAAGAAGAAGAAAAAAACAACGAATATCGAAGACAGCCTCCCCCATTTTTCGACAAAAGGCCTCCTTTTTCAAGATGAATTCTGGTGACTTACTTTGAGGACCTAACTAACTCAGGCTAGATTTTAAAATTTACTCTGTGATTGAATGTCTTATTATTAACAATAATAATAATAATAATAATAATAATGATATTAATAATAACAATGCTATTTTGACTACAGGCTGCCCCTGATGATTTTGTTCTGGGCTTAGTTAAAGAAGTTTTCTTTAGATTCTAATGATACTTAACGTTTGGCTTTGAGATGAACTCTGATTATCTTCGAACATTTTAATGATATTTTACTTTGGTTGATTATTCTTGATATTTTGATGGTATCTTTGTACCTCTGAGATGGTTTTCTTTGTGAGTATGAGGAATTTTCTCTTGCAATGAGAAGGCCACTGCCGAGTTGAAAAAAGTTGTTTTTTTTAGACCTGCACGTGGGTAAGTGGAATTAAAATTAAATTTAAAATTATTATATTTATAATTTACAATTCAAAATGAGTTGTCCCATAGAAGTATAGAAAAGCGAGGGGCGAGTATATATATATATATGTGTGTGTGAATGAACTTTTCCACTTGCAACCTCCTCCCCCCGCCCCCGAGATTAGTATAGTATAAATTGGCGGTGGTCGTCGCTTGGCCATGTACCCAGCGGGCATTGGAAGAAGAAGAAAAAAACAACGAATATCGAAACTTATACTAAGTCAAGACTTATAACATTTAAGGGAGACATATGATCTTTAATGTATGTAACCCCCCTCCCCAAGAAAAAGGCTTAGTGTTATTTCTTTAGTTCAACAATCAGGCAAATGTCATATCACCACATAGATATCTCTGCGAGCCTGAATGGCTTGTCCTTGTGAGGCCATACCCTGGGCGGTAGGAGCTGGTGGGGCTCTTCGATTACCACTGTGCACATCGGTCTCAATGAACCCACCAAGGTATGGCGCTACCTTAAAAGAACCAAAAGGGCCGGTGGGGCTCTTGGGCTATTTCCGACTCACATCGGTCTTAACCAACCCACCAAGGTCTGGTGCTACCTCCAAAGAACCAAAAACCCCAATCATGACAGTACAACCAAACCATTTTACCGCAAAAAACGGGGCACAGATCCTAGACCTGTGTGTCGTAACCGGCAGGTGTTCCCTTGTTAGCCACCAGGAGGGACCCGGTCGTCATCCTGTGACTGCTGGCCAAAATCTCGGCTCGTGTACCCTTAATGGCCTTCAGGAAGGACACAGTCGTCACACAGCTACTGTTGGCCAAAACTCGTATACCACTAACGACATCCAGGGAAAGCGCAGTCCTCATGGGGCGACTGCTATAAAGAACAAGAGAAAGAGATGGACAAGGGAAGAGAATAGACTAGTTATGTACTGTTACTATAAAAGCAAGCCTTCAGTGCGATCTTATAGAGAGCGTATGCTCCAAATATGGAGGGAAAAATCTGCTGTGGAAGTATCGAACCAACGCCTTGCTGACCAAGTAAAGCAAATTCAAAAGAAGAAATGGTTGTCTGAGACTGAACTACTAGAGATTCGCATTAATGTAGAGAGAGACTCAGGTGACACATCTGAAGAATGCCCCCCCAGCACAACTAGTACCAATAACAAAACTAGAATAATCCCCCATGAGACCCCCACAGTAAGCTACGCACCAGAGGGTGATGACGAGGCACCGACGGAAGAAGAGAAAACCAAAATACAGGCTTTGAAAGAGATCATGCGAGGAGAGAAAACAACACTCCCCTCCCTAAGAGACAAAGACAGAAAAAAAGTCGGAGAAGTGACCGAACAGGTCAACTGCCTCTTACAGCACATAGAAACAGACACCCTCCTAGAACTCAACAACCTAATTTATGCAGGGGCGAAAATGGTAGCACAAAGCTTCACAACACAAGATAGGAACCTGAGCAATAATAGGGAAGGGAAACCTAACTGGGAGAGAAGGTTACAAAGGCAGATCTCCCAACTACAGAGAGACGAAGTACTGCTTAGAAATACACCACACACAGACAGACCACGAGTAAGACTTTATAACAAATATAAGGTAGCGCAAAAAGGCATCGCAACTGTAGTCGAAGAGTTACACTAGAAAAGACTAGCTAAAGAGGCAAGACTAAAAAGATACAGACTAAGAACGGCCCAATACACACAAAACCGCACATTCCAAAACAATGAGAAAAAGTTTTACCAAGATTTAAATGGGGAAAGAAGGCAGGACATAAAACCAGATGCCACAGAGGCCAAGAACTATTGGAATAGCATATGGGGGCACCCAAAAAGACACAATGTAACACCGCAATGGTTAGGAAACATGAGAAAAGAACTAGAAGATATAGACAAGGGAGAACCAATAGTACTGAATGAAACCACATTGAAACATACTCTTAGGAAAGTAGCCAACTGGAAAGCACCGGGTCCCGACGGGATCCATGGGTATTGGTTCAAAAAGTTCACCACGTTATACGGCAGACTCACCTACCTACTCCAAAATTGTCTAAATGAAGGCAAAGCACCAGAATGGATGACTAAAGGCAGAACCACCCTCATCCAAAAAGACCCAGGGAAGGGGAACATAGCAAGCAACTATAGACCAATCACTTGCCTACCACTTATGTGGAAAATCCTGACCGGGCAAATAGCAGAGAGAATATACATATCAATGGATAGAAGGGGGCTACTACCAGAAGAACAGAAAGGGTGTAGGATAGGAACCAAAGGGGCAAACGATTTACTCTACATAGACCAGATGATCTTAAAAGAAGTAAGGAAAAGGAGAAAGAATATTGCAATGGGATGGATAGATTACAAAAAGGCATACGATATGATTCCACATAGCTGGATACTCGAATGCCTTAGAATGTTCAAAATTAGTGAACCGGTGGTTAAATTCATTGGTAATTCAATGAAAGACTGGAAAGTAGATTTGACAGCCGCAGGGGACAAACTAGCCGAGGTAGGGATAAAAAGGGGAATCTTCCAAGGAGACTCGTTGTCCCCACTATTATTTGTTCTAACAATGATACCGCTTAACAGAATCCTGAAAAACAGCAAAGGATACCACTTCTCTAAAACAAAAGGAAAGGTCAACCACTTAATGTACATGGACGATATTAAATTGTTTGCAAAAAACAGGGGAGAGCTTGAGACTCTGTTCAACGAAGTGAGGGAATATAGTGAGGACATAGGAATGGAGTTTGGGATTGAAAAATGCGCAATCATGGTGATGCATAAAGGAAGGCTTTCAATGACTGAGGGAATTGAACTTCCGGACAACAACAAGATTAGGGCATTGACTGCACAAGACCGATACAAGTACCTAGGTGTCCTTGAATGTGACACGATAAAACGGGAAGAGATGAAGGAGAAAATTAAGAGAGAATACCTCAGAAGGATAAGGAAAATATTAGAAACCAAATTAAATAGCAGAAATCTAATAAAAGGAATGAACACCTGGGCTGTGTCAGTAGTTAGGTATACAGGACCATTTCTAGGATGGACAAAGGAAGAGCTCCAATCAATGGATAGGCGAACAAGGAAACTTATGACGATGCATAAAGCATTGCACCCTAGGGATGATACAGATAGACTATACGTTAAGAGAAAAGAAGGTGGTAGGGGGCTCATCAGCATAGAAGATTGTGTCCAGAGAGCTAAAGTAGTCCTAGATAGATATGTGCAAACAAATAGTGAAGAAATCATAAAGAGCGCGAGGGATAGTGCAACAAACAATAAAGTAGAAAACAATGGAACAGTACAGCAAACTAGAAAAGAAAAGTGGGAAGGGAAAAAATTGTACGGCGAGTTTAAAAGACAGATAAAAGATATAGCAGACGAGAAATCATGGACGTGGTTACGAAAGGGAAACCTTAAGAGAGAAACAGAATCGCTCATCATGGCAGCCCAAAACAAAAGCATAAGGACAAACTACATAAAAGCAAAAATCGACAGAACACAGACAAACAGCAAATGCCGCATGTGCGGTGAAAGAGATGAGACAGTAAACCACATAACTAGTGAATGTAGCCAACTCGCCCAGAAGGAGTATAAGCATAGACACGATAGAGTAGCAACTATGATACACTGGGAACTAAGGAAACAAATGGGATTCAACCATGTGGAAAAGTGGTATCAGCACAAGCCAGAGGCAGTTTTGGAGAATGACAACCACAAACTACTGTGGGACTTTGACATCCAAACTGACCACCTCATCCAGGCAAGAAGGCCGGACTTAGTAATAGTAGACAAAAAAAGGAGGGCCTGCCAAATAGTAGACGTTGCTGTACCTGCAGACCATAGAGTAAAAAAGAAGGAGGGTGAAAAAAGGGAAAAATACCAGGACCTAGCAAGGGAGTTAAAGAAAATGTGGAACATGAAAACCAGGGTAGTACCGGTCATAGTGGGAGCACTAGGAACTGTCCCCAAAACGCTGAGGGAGAGACTGGAGGAGATCGGGATTAGGGGGAGGATAGAGACCGTACAGACCACAGCACTGCTGGGAACTGCACGGATACTGAGGAAGGTGCTAGAGATATAAGGACTGCAACGAATCGTAGCTCTGTCATGATATGCGAAAGAGAGAGGAGACGTTAGCTGAAGACCTGAGGAGACTTATTGTCACTCAGCCTTCAGCGTTAACCACTGGGCAACCGGTGTGAAGCTGTAAATCGCAGAATTACTGCGACCTATGAGTACTAGGAGAGGAGGGCTGGAGACTTGAGGAGACTTGCTGTCACTCAAACTCTAGCGGTTACCACCAGGCAACTGGTGTGAGATTGCTAATAATAATAATGATAATAATAATAATAATAATAATAATAATAATAATAATAATAATAATAAGAAGAAGAAGAAGAAGAAGAAGAATAGTTATCCAATACGATTCCTATTATAACCGAAAACTTATGATAGATTGGTCCATTCGAAATAGCATAACATAGCAAGGGTTGTAAAAATATTAGACCAACTGTTGTGATATAACAATGACGATTACATCATATAAAGTGGAGACTTAATATCTGATCACAGATCACACATTGAACAGCTTTAGGTGATTTGAGACTGGAAGAAAACTTTAAATTAAGATACTTGAATTATTTAGAATAGATCACCTGATAGAATAGGATAGAGCCGATCTATACATATATAACTCTGTCTTTTCTGACGGGTATATACTGCTAATAATAATAATAATAATTTTCCTTCGTATGTTATTATACTTAATGTACATAGACTCCAATGTAATAATATCTTGGTTGTCAACACGTGCGTAATTTCCACAGGTCCAGCCAGTAAAGATTGAATATTCGTACTTTTTTATTATCAAGAAAAATAATGTGTCTCAGTGTGAGTTTTTTTTTCTCAATAATTTCTTTTTATGATGGTCATTTCGAGACATTTAATGATGTCTAGCTACTCAAAGGCGCTTCTAATGTGTACATTAATCGTTATGTACTTGCAAGCAACATCATTTATCAGCGGTGATGAAGAAAATGCCTTTAAAGCTGTTTACTGCAACACGACATTATCGTTTCACATATTGCAAATCATGTGAAATACTTGGCTTCAAAAAACTACATCATTTCCTCCAACCGTTTGTGACGGCCATCTCGTAGATCACATGACGACGAAACATTGAGAGGACTCAACCCTTTGTGCTAAAACTTTATGACTATACTCAGATACAGGATGTTAAAAAAAAAAAGATGCAATCGTCTTTTTCACAACTCGGATTCAAACTACTTTAAAACTGAAAACTGAAAAAAGTGTTTTTCACCAAAGTGGTCTCAGGTCCGCGCCCGTTTCATTACATTAAGGAAAAAACATAGGAAACAAAACACGGTGTTGTGTACTCACGTGTGATATGGTAGCATAAAATTAACGTGTGCATAAATTCTAACCACTTATACTTCGAGTTCTTCATGTTACACCCTGGATTCATGATATAACTAATAACATTGCTAAGGTCAGTTTAACAATAGTGCTAAGCACATTTTGTTTTGGTTAGGATCAGCTCGGGAGGCCTATTGTAGTATCCATGACTAGCAAGCCTGGAGAATCCAGTCTGAGGGAAGATGGAAGAGAGGTGACATTAGGGAGGAGTGAACTCAAAAAGTCTCAGTCGGAGTTTGAACTTGGTTCACCGATTTCATCCTGCATGATTCAAAGACTTTGGCCACTCGAACCTCAACTTGAAGGATTTATTGAGTGACTCATTGGGCACAAAACCCAGGTCTTGAGGGATTGATATCAAGCCTCCTCTATCACTTTCGTAATAGTACAGGTTTGGTGGTGACTGAACTGTTGTCAAACTCCAATCCATGTTAAAGTTAACTCTATTCTAAATGATTGGTAAGCGGCTCTCCTACCAACTGAACTATACTGAGCTGTTATATATATATATATATATATATATATATATATATATATATATTATTGTGTCATCCAAAGACAGCTGTTTCGTTGTATTATAACTCTTCAGTGTGGCTATAGACTATCCATTATCACATCCAGTACCATGATGCAAGATCGAAACCTTAGCTTCAGATCCGGAAGCTGGTAATCATCCTCTATTCCACGGAACTGGACGGTCAGTGAAGTTTAATTTAAGCGATATATTTCTTTTATGGTATATATTCCTCATCCACCTGAGTGCTCCATTCCATGTTCGAAGAGCATTATACATATAAGTGACAGCATACGAACAAAATTGGTGAAGGTATCTAGTGAAGATAACGATCTGACTTCTTTGTACTTGTGCATGAAAAAAACGTCGTTATCGATGTATGTTTCCCTCTCAATTATTCATTCCGTATTTTTATGGTTTCAAATGTTCTCCATGTGCTAAATGACACACACAATAGTACATATAATCTAGACTGATGCAATGCAAATAGGGCCTGATTGAGGATGGCAAAGTAATGTCCAATGATTTTTCTTTAGTTTTCAAAGCAAAGTCTGATGAAATAAATTAATCATTTGATCTTTTGGATGAGTGCCAGAGTCTTAGTGGTTAACGATCCGGAAAATGGCATTGCGAGTCGAGTTGAAACTTTGGCTGAGACAGTTTAAGTTCACTTCGGACTAATGCCCTTGGAGAAAGGGTTTATCCATCTTTTTATCATGGCCAGCGTGGCAGTAGAAGACTCTTGCCCCTATGTTTCACACTTGCCTTTATATCTTCCAGTGTTCAAGAACGTACCTTGGATGACTGATGAAAAAATAATTATCTTGATGACCCAGATGAGTAAAGGAAGTTAATACAAATATACATGTTTTGCTTTAGTTTTCAGAATTTGATTCAAATAAACAGATGCCCAGATCAACCGGTGAAACACTGATCAGGAATCTGCGGTGTCATCAGTTTCAGCCCCAAGACGCAGGTTGTATGACTTCAATGAATACCCTGTGGAACAATCCAATAGAGAAGTTTTCAACCGTTTCTTCCAAAATAAACCGTTGGAAGATTTTGGAATCAGAAGAAATAGGAACTGAGTTATTAATAAAATGTAAAAGATCAAGAACTTATTAGAGTGAGAAATAATCATAAATACAGACTTACTTTTAGTTTTGCTAATTCGTCTTTAGTAACAGCTGAGTGATATGACAGCATCTGTTGGAAGGAAAGAATAAATTGTTAGTTTTGATCAATAATAATAATAATAATAATAATAATAATAATAATGATAATAATAATAATAAATACTGCAACGAACTTTAGCCCTGACATAATAGATTAAAGAGAGAGGAGACGTTAGCTGAAGACCTGAGGAGACTTATTGTCACTCAGCCTTCAGCGATAACCACTTGGCAACCGGTGTGAAACTGTAAATCGCAGAAGTACTGCGACCTACAAGTACTAGGAGAGGAGGGCTGGAGACTTGAGGAGACTTGCTGTCACTCAAACTCCAGCGGTTACCACCAGGCAACTGGTGTGAGATTCCAAAATAATAATAATAAAAATAATAATAATAATAATAATAATAATAATAATAATAATAATAATAATAATAATCGCGATCAGAGCAAATAACTGAACAAGAAAAATTTGAAGTAATATGAAGACAATGCCACCAAACAATAAATATGATCAGAAATTTTTTTTAATTCATGACAAAGCTGGCTTTTTCCACGGGAAAACATCTAAAATAGAGTAAAAAATTATCTAATGCTCACCAGATGAAGTGAGTGACGCCACTTTGGGTGCTTGTTGCCCCTGTCTGTTTTTGAATTTTAGTCGTTAGTACTAATAAGAAGGATCGAGTAAACGTCCAAAACCGTAGTCCAGCGGAAGTGCACTACGTACTTTTTAACCGCCAGTAATCATCCGTCGTGGAATTAGTACTGTAAGTTGTAATCGTCCAATGGTTCCCAAAACCATTCTTTATAATCCACATAAAATATGAGGTGTCACCCAAAGGTTGGGGAATATGATAGATCGATCCGTTCATCATTCACCGAACATTTCGAATAAACCCCCAAACCAATTCCATGAGTAAAATAAAACTTCATTTTCCAAAAACTTTGGTCAGTGACCGTCCCAAAATATTTTTTTGTCCATCGTAAGAAACAACGGTTTTGAAATGTTTCGGCAACTTTTCTTCGGTGTTGCACAATTTAGATGGTTTATAATTTAGTTCCATAATTTCTTATTATAAAAATCTATAATCTGTATTTTTTAATTCATTTCTATTAGATTTCTCAAGAACCACTGATGAAAGAAAAATATTCAAATTCGACACCATTCTGCCTTGCGAGCTGACTAATATGTCTGGTGAATTTTAACGTTGAAGCAGCTACCCCCATCGGTCGCAGGTGCGACTTCCAGCAGCAGCCCGATTTTTTTTGTTAATTCTATTTATGTTGTCTAGACCGAATGATAAATTCACTGTGTGATAAGGGGAGATCATTTTAGATATATCATAACACAATATATTCATATATATATATATATATATATATATATATATAAAGTATTTCTTGCACAAATATATTTATGTTGCTGCCTGCTTGGGCTTCTTCAGGATAATGATTTGATCTATTCTAGATCCTTATTTTTTGGGTGGCTCTAATTCTATAGAGTAGAGAATATTTTTATTCAATTTATGTACCTTTTTTGTTTTTTCTCTTCTTTGTTTCGTTGTTGGTCATTGCTTGTTATATTTTTATCGAGTATTTTATATCAAGCTGAAATACTATATAGGAATATCTAGAATACCTTTAAAACTAAGATTAACCAACCATTTATTGACATATCAGTGGAGATTGACCAACAATTAAGAAGCCCTCACAGTGCAGAAACATAAACGTTTTCGTGCTGTAATTCCTTTATTTCACCATATTTTATGCCCTGCTCTGTTTAACATTTATATTATTTTTCATTCCATATATATATATATATATATATATATATATATATATTCTAGAAAGTTTTATAGCTTCTGTGTTTCTTCCCCTGTTTTACATGTCCTTTATTATCCTGGACCAATGTAAATATTTTCTCCTGTTGGGACCATCAGTTGTTTACCATGTAACAGTTTCGGGGATTTAAAAAACAAAACAGTTTTATTAACATGGTACATCAGCAATCTTGATCAAACTTTCAGCTATGTTTCAATATATATCTCATACCATATATGTTGTTTGTACAGGGTAATATATGTGTTGTATATGGATATTATCTTATGCTACGCATCATTCAATTCTTTAAAACAGGGCTCACTCACGATGGCTTCGAAAAGACGTGTTTAATAATGAGGGGTCAGTAAGTATAAACAACAATACTTTCGGCTCTATGAAGAGAATATAGATCATGAAAAATTCTTATATTTATGTAACAAGTTTTTCAGGATCCTAAATCTTAATTTTGATATGTAAGTTTAATACCTACGGAAAGTGATTTGCAAATTAAGGGAGGTAAGTAGCCATTACAATATGAAGGGGATAGAAACTGAGTGAAATGTGTGGATTACTTCGCAGGATTTTCATCACTTACGGTGTTTTCACAAAAACCTATTCAGCTGCATTATGAATCTTGAACAGATTATTGAATGCTTCAATGTGCTTTCATTTATTTAGCACAGATTGCGAGGAAAAACAGATTATTTTTTCTCGAATCAATAAAACATTGATTACAGCATAATCGATTACGCAAATCATGTATATTGACGAACAGATTATAGATACTAAACTTAGCGTAGTCTGGCACAAGGCTACAAAAACGATGCAATTCGTGAGGATCAAAGTCAGGACACTAGCAAACGGTCAATCGAAGTCAGAACATAACTAAATGAAAGGCTCAAAGAATCGCCTTTCAGTTTTTTTTTCTTGATGAGACTGAGAAGAAACCACGAAAATTCATTGAAATTCCCAAACACATATGCGTTATTGTTGAGAAAAATTATCATCATTATCATCATCTGTGTTTTAAGGTCCGTCGCTGGATACATTGTTAATCAGGACTGGATAGGTAGTAATGTTATATGTGGATCCTAAATGGGGACGACTGAAGACTTCGCCAGCTTAAGGGCGCAATTTACTATGCAACAACGAGGGACTATCGGTCATACAGGTAGTTGTGGTAGTAAAGATAAAATGTTAATCACTCTCCGGTGTTTCCCAAAACCTCCATCAAGATTCGCCCAATCCCTCAATCGTGGGCTTGTAAATTGTGATGCTATCTATTATTCTTTCGGTTACAGTTTTACATATGATCTAAGGGGATCCACGATATGAGTTGTGATTTCCTACTGTTATCTGGCATTTTTGCAACAAGACCTACCCATTAAGGAGATTAATTCGGTTCTGTGGCATATTTCTTACCAGAAACTCTAGACTGGAATGGAAATAGTTTGATCGAACAAGTCTTGAAGGCAACATACATATCAACGCTTGCACAAGAATAAAAAGAAAAGAAAAATACTTGACTGTTCAGTTCTTGTTACTGAGTTGCATTCCTTTCCGTTTAATCGATGTATTGTTGACTTCTCAAGAAATGTTTTCAGGAAGACGGCGTGAAATGTAGATGGACACCCAGCACGCAGACACTTTGATCAAGTCAATCCAAGTGATAAAATGGCGGGATAATAATGATAATAATAAACAGCAAATGCTGGGAGGAATAGACGAGACTTTAGCCACCATCGCTGACAGAGTACAAAAACGGACATAACAGGGTAGCAACGGTGATACACCGGAAACTAAGCAAATGACCAGGATTCTACTAAGCACAAACCGGAAACTGCCCTGGAAAATAAGAGCCACAAATTACTCTTGGACTTTGACATCTAAACTGTCTACTCCATCCAAGCGAGAGGATTAGACCTGGTAGTTGTGGACAAGGAAAAGAGAACCTACCAAATAATAGACGTAGCTGTGCCTTTGAATAACTGAGTAAATATGAAGGACAGTAAAAAGCTAGAGAAACACCAGGACCTTGCAGGGGAACTGAAGAAGGTATGGACCATGAACGTCAGGGTAGCTCCTGTCATAGTAAGCGCACTGAGAACCGTACCGAATGTACTGGAAACGAGATTAGAGGAAGTGAAGATGAGAGGGAGGATTAAGACTGTGCTGACCACAGAACTACTGGGGTCTGCACGAATGCTGGGAAAGTACATCAAATATGAGATCTATGAGTTGTTAGCAATGGCTGAACAGTCAAGAAAAGGCATGGGGACGGTTCAAACCACAGCACTGCTGTGATAGTCGAGGATAATATGAGAATATGACTTGAAAGACTTATTGCCACTCAACCGTCAGCAATAACTACGGGGCAAATGGTGTGAAATTTCGAACCATTGCACAGCTGCTGACTGTATGAAGAGGGAGGTTTGAGACTTGAGGAGACTTGAGGAGCTCTCACTCAGTCTCCAGCGGTGACCACCACCACCAATAATAATAATAATAATAATAATAATAATAATAATAATAATAATAATAATAATAATAAATACCAACTGTCAGTCTGGGATTGCAAAACTCAATGACAGCGAGAGAAATGAAAACTAATTATTTTGTGTTTACTGATGGGACCTCGGAGCGAGTTTTCAACAAATAAGTTTTTTTGAAAATTCAACAAAAAAAAGTTTTTAGTTAGGGTTTCAATCAACGATTTGAATTCATGCTAAATTGGTCCAGTGGCGTTCAAGCTCACCAAGATATTTACTATTTTACTATAATTAACCAAAGGTTTGTCTCTCTGTGTGGGCAAACTTAAGAACGGCCAAATCTATGGCCATATAATTTTTTCTATGGTCGCTACTGGAATGTCGGAGCAGATCTTTTGCAAGTTGCCTTCTTGAAATTCATTCATAGAAATGAGTTTTTAATGTTTTTTTTTTAATAATTTAATCTATAATATAAATTCATATTAAAATTGTCTCTTAATCTTTCCCTAGCTGCATTCACGCTTACCTAAAACTGTTCAAAACTATACAAAAAATCATTGTAATCATGTGAATATCTCAGGTAGTAGTCATCATCATTGTTGGATATTTGGAATCGGTCCAGCTCGTCACATCATCTTACTTACTATCGGCCACCATTTTGCGTATGATCTCTGAAGATCCATGTTGTTGGGAGTTGTGCTGTCCAACGGTTGTCTGACATTCTTGTAACATGACTAACCCATTGCCATTTGAGATATCTAATGTTTTCTATGATATCTCGGACTCCTATCTTATTTCTAATATGCTGAGCTGTCTTGTGATCTCTCCATGTGAGGTTAAGCAGTTTGATTTTCAATATTTTAGATGGGTTCCATGCTTCACGTAGTTATGATGATAACGAAATATTTTTTATGAATGAACAAATAACGATGGATATGTCTTGTTACAACACAATCGCATAATCATCTTCTGTTCATTTTATGAGTAAAAACTCGGAAAAGGAAAATGAAATAGCGAAGAAAAGTGATCGATCGGTTCGATGAAAATCATATATTTCTTTTATTCTCTTCTTGACTGACATAGAACCACACTGAGAAATTGATGGTGTCGTCAGGAAGGAGGGAGGGGGCGGCGAGATCGAGTAGAAGTAGTAGGAAGAGGAGGAGAGGATGGACTGTGTCAATAACGTTACTATTTAAAACAGTTAACTCAATCCAAGAATTTGTTTAGTGAACAATATTTCCATAAAAAGCTTTTCCAGACTGACTTTGTTTTCAAAAACCGTCTATTGATTTAGAAAATTATAGTTTTTAGTGGGGAAAAAAAAGCACTCTAAGAGGAGACACATGAATCAATACGTCGATTATCATAATCAGTTTCCAATGTGCAAACACTGTGCGACATGATTTCTTTCCCGAGAAGTGAGTGTTATTTTCTAAATTGCTTATGAATAAACTGCGTTGAAAATGACTATCGTTCCGTTCAGATTCTGATTTTGTAACTAGAATAGTGATATTCAGTTGTCTTTCTTACAATATGTGATTAAAAATGAGCAAATTTTCCCGTTGTCCAATTGAAAATAAGTAGATTTTGAATTATCGCTGTAGCGAAAGCAAAGTTTGAAGAGAATGATTTTCACTGTTTATACTCTGCAGACATAATCAATCAGAAAATAACGCTTATCACACAGGAACAAAAATAAGTTTTAAAAAAACATTGAGCAGTTCATTAGTAATATAAAACTTCTACGGTCAGTCGCAGCTGCGTTGATTTCTGGGTACTGGCTAACATTTAACCTTGATTGTATTTCTACTGTAAAAATATTTATAATGTTTTTCTGTAAAATAATCATTTGCAATACTTTTCCGTAGCTTAGATAATTAGGAAAGTATTACATTATACAGGTAATATGCCTTTCCACTTACAAATATCTTCATTAATTTTTGACCACTGTCAATCCTGTCCTTCTGTATTTCCAGAGTAAATTCAATGGTAAAATTATTGGTAATCTTTTCCAAAGTACTTTTTTTGGAATGCCTTCCTATAGTTTAAATCATTAGAAATATGCACACACACACATATATATATATATATATATATATATATATATATATATATATATATATATATATATATATACATACATATATATATATATATATATATATATATATATATATATATATATATATACATATATATATATATATATATACATATATATATATATATATATATATATATATATATGTATGAATAGAGACAGAGAGACATTTTCAGTAAATAACGCTTGCGTTACTTCCTGGCCCTTGCACAATTTATCAGTCAATAAACACTAATCCTAATTCACCTGAAGTCCACGTGTATGTGACAGTATATTGCTTAAGCTACATTACATAACTCTATCAATTAGGAGGGTTCTTAACAAGTTAGATTTTTTTAATAACCCCTAAGTTTCCTTTCATTTTTCGTAAGGAAGTTTGATTTTCTACGCAAATTCACTCTTTCTTTCTTGCTATCATCATCATCATCGTCGTCGTCGTCGTCATCCTCATCATCATTCTTTTACCATCCGTCGTTGGACAAAAACTTTTTTCAGGATTCGCCACACCTCTCTATCGTGGGCGTCGCAAAGCCAATGCTTCCTAAATTAGTCTAGTTTGTATCTCAATCTTGTATTCTGCTGGCCTCGGTTACGCATGTGATATTTGGTGATCCATGTTATGAGTCGTGATGTCCATTGATTATCTACGATTCTTGCAATATGACCAGCCCATTGCCATTTGAGTTTTCTAATGGATTCACTTTTAGGTAAACAGCCTGCTTGCCTGCCAGCCTGCCTGCTGCCTAGGCCTGTTAACATTCCCAGTGAGAATGGTATCATTATTAGAGAGGGACAGAGACACAGACAGAGAGAGAGAGAGAGACAGATCTACAACTCCCAATCTCTCTCTTTGTAACTTCTCAGTGAATCAATCGCTTACTTTACAAGAGTCTTTTATGTATGTTGCTAAGGAAAAAAATTAAAGGTAGTGTTTATATCCAGTTCTCCGAGATCAGTAAAAAGATTCAGACTCTAAAAGTCACAAATATTACCTCTTAAAAATCAAATTAAATCAAACACTATGGAAACAAAGGCTACAAAAAATGACGACTTCTTTGTTTAATTCAGCCTATTTCAGAAGGTTTATTGTGATATTTCAGTTCAAAAAAATAAATCTTTCCTTTATAATTTTACAATTAAAAGTAAGATCGTTTTTGTTTATAATCAGCTCACTATCAATGAGAGATATTTTTTTTCTCTAATTCCCATTCAAGCAAAAAGCAATGCATAATGTTAAAAAAAATAAAGATATAGATTCGTTCATCAGTTAACAGACGTAAAAATTATGAAAGTATTTTTCCTACGTAGTTTTAACGTTTTAAATTTGAATTGTTCACGTCAATCAGGAAGAAATATTCAAAATACGACAAAATCATATTTAAGATTAAAGTGAATATAGATTCGAATCAAAGATATATCATTACTTTCATGTGATTTATTTTTGATATTTTACCACTTTATGCATAGTTTTTTCCTTTTATTTCACTATCAACCATCATCAGTTTTATCATCTATCGTTGGATATAGACTTTCTCCAGGATTTGCCTCTCTATCAAGGACGTCGCAGAGCCAATACTATCTGAACTAGTCCAGTTCGTCTCGCCATCTTATATTCTGCTGGCCATGGTTTTGCCTGTGATCTCTGCGGATCCATGTTGTGAGTTTTGATGATCAATCGATGGACATTCTTGCAACATGACCAGCCCATTGCCATTTGAATTTTCAAATGGATTCAATGATAACTCAGACTCCTGTTTTTTCCCTGATATATTGTGATGTCTTGTTTTCTCTCCACGTAATGTTGAGCATGATTCTTTCATGTGCACATTGCATGGTTATGAGTCTGAGTGTCAGTTTCTTGGTTTGGTTCTATGTTTCAGCTCCATAGGTGACTATCGGAAGGATGCCTTGGTTGTATACTCTGCCTTTTGGGACTATTTCCATCTATTTATCAATATATCTATTTATTGCGTCAATTCTGCTTTGTTTTTTTATAACAATTTTTCCCGTCCGTTTTGGCGAGTATTCAGTCTCGTGATTTAAAAAAATGCCAACTAAATCTGTCAGCATTGGTTCCTACAGTTTTTAAGTTTGTTTGACTGTTTTCTGAGTGTGTGTTTGTATCATGCGTGCAGGACGCATCAATGGAGCTAGAGGGTTGAAAATTGCAACGTTCACTTCTTAAGCCCAGAAAACTTTTTTCTTTTGGTCTTTTTAACCCCCCTCCTAAATAGGTTTTCAATCTGGGTGTTCAATTTGCAATGTAAGTTTATGCTAAATGGATCCCTTTGTTGGTGTCAGGCAGCATTCACACTCGTTTTCTGATAATTCAAACTTTTTGTGATCACTGTCCAACAAAAGGTGAGTGACCTAACCTATTGATTGATTATCCCTCCCCCCCCCAAAAAAAACCATCGTTGACAACATGACCGTTTCTATTGAATGATTAAAGAATCGGATGTACATTCTCTCACAATGATTGGAAGTATGGATATCTTCCATTTTTAAGGCTAGAGATCAGTATACCACAAAATGAATTGTAGACTCAGTCCTTACGTAATACTTAGAGTATTTAATTCATCATATTTTCTTATTTATTTATATTTTATTTATAAGTACTTCAAGGTTTGGTCAATCGATAATGTCCTGTTTTTTTTTCCTATTCTCCATAACATATTTAGGGTTTCATCTTTATCAACGTCCGCTCTATACTTATTGGCGTTTAGGTGAGGGTTTAACGATCCCAGACGGTGATAGTCATAAAGACCTTGTTGTTGAAGAGCTTGGTTGATCGGAACGGATTTTTTAACTGCTTAACAACAGAATAATAAACCTGTTTCTACGTGTCATGGGGAAACAGTCTCTGCGTTTCATTGTGCCTAGGGGCGATTTATTGACAAACAATACAACAAGGGTCGAGCATTGCACTCCCTTCTTGTATTGACTCGGCACTCACAGGATCTTAATATTCATTGTTTGCCACCTCAGCATCGTAATTCCAGTGGGAGAAAACATGCGCTCTTTCATTGAGAAATATATATATATATACATCGAATAACATGTAGATGTATAAGTAGGTTCAAAGCCTAATGATGATGAAGAAAAAAAAAGTGTATTTTACACGAAAACTATCTATTTTCAGAATAATATCCTTCCCAATCGATGCACTCAACCCAACGATTGTTCATAGATCACATATCATCATCATCCTCTTAGCGTCTGTAGTTTGACATAGACCTTCCCAAAGATTTATCAGACCTCGATCGTGGGCGTCACGGTGCCAGTATTTTCCGAACCTGTCTAAATCGTCTCGACGTCTTATTTTGTACCGGTCACAATATCGCATACATTAACGCTTTTCCCGTTTTTAATTATCAAACCAAGCGATACAAGTCTGTATTTGATCACACACTCATGACAGGTACTGTATCACAGCAGTATCAATGGTCTGTCATCTGATTCTCATAGTATTTTTACTCAACACTTTAAAACTATTGGAAGGTGTTTGGCTATCTTACAAAAGTAGCATTTCAAATAGACACAGAAAAATTACGTCGACAAGGCGAAATAATTGACGTTGATTGGCCCATCAATATTGTGTGTTTACGACACGTACATCTTTGCAATCATTTGCGTCATACGTTCTGTGTGTTTGATTGAAACGACAAGTGGAAGAAATCGTGAATTCTAGACACTGTTGAAGCCAGAAAATCTTCCAACTTCCAACAAAAGACCAATTAAGTGAATTGCAAGGTTTTTCTTTTTTTTTCTCTCTCCTCCTCTCTCAAAATGCGATTTAAAACGCTTGGTTTGAATCCTTTTAATTCAATTTCCTTGGTGAGATTCAGAATCCGTGATTGCATGACAGAGACAGACAGACAGACAAACAGACAGACAGACAGACAGAGAGACAGACAGAGACAGAGAGACAGAAACAGAGAGAGAAAGCAGGTGGGATTTATCTCTTTTTTTTTTTTTTGGTGACTGCGAATATTTTGGACTTTTTCATTTTAATTCATATTTTTCCAGCTATAATTTTCCTGCTTACTTCGTTGCTTTTTCCGTCTTGACTTATCAACTTCAGCTATTAACAATATTTAGCCTTTTTTTCTTATGTGACTCAAAGCGCTTGCTTCAAAATCCTCTCTTTCAATTCAATTTATTTGGTGTCATTCAAGTCCTATGATTGCGCTTAAACAAAACAAGAACAAAAGGGGAGACCTTTTTTTAATAAAAGGAGCTTATCCACTTCAGTGATATCAGATATTTCAGTTTTCATCATTTTTTCCCCCCAATCTTGTCTTCTGGACAAACTCAAAGGGGTTAAATAACATATCCGAGTTATTTACACTTTTTTTCATTAAAATATGGACAAGAAGAAATAAACTCTCATCAAATCAATTGCAATTGTTGAATTGTCAGCTAGCACGTCCGTTAAAATTAAAAGTGCAATTTTTTATGCTTATTAACAGTAGTAAAAACAAATTAGTTCGGTGTACTGAGAGATATAAACATGAAGTGTGTGTGTGTCAGTGAATGTCCGTCTATGTGTGTGTGTGTGTGTGTGTGTGTGTCTGTGTGTGTGTTTTAGTATTTTATTTGTTTGGGAAGGTGTGAAAACATCAGCAGAATTTGTGAAACTGCAGGAAGTCTTATAATAAATACATCTTTTTTTTTTCAAATTATAAACTTGATTTTATTCACTCACTTGAATACTAAGCATAATGCTTCCACGCACTTGTATACACATTTTCAAGTTGGCCTTACTGGCAGGCTAACTATGTATGCATCAATTCCTACCTAAACTATTTGTTGTGGGGTGTTCAATTTGCAATGTAAGTTTATGCCAAATTGACCACTAGGTTCGAGTCCAATAGCATTACCGTTCATTTATTGAAAAATCAGACCTTTTTTTTAGTGATCATTACCAATTATAGACTGAGGATAGTAACTTATTCACTGATCAACTCCTTTCATAATTTTCTAATTGATCATCCCCAACACAGTATTCTGCTAAAAACGTAGGTCATTTGACGGTTTCTATCAAGCGACCAACTGGACCAGTTCGTTTTAGATTTTTAAATGCTTTATAACTTGCGTTTAAAGTTTGAAACACTCTAGCATTTGCAATGTGTGTTACGCACAGGGTGACACACCATTATATATTCTTTGTTTGGACTGAATGTATCAGTCAACCAAAACTGCAGCATTTCTTACTTAATTACTTTTTATGATAAGTATTTGAAGAATGCATCTCAATAAGATACTTTTCAGTCAGTCAGTCGCTTTCTCTTGTCAACCAAAACTGTAAACAGAGGTTTCTTCAGCTTTTAAGCGAGCTAGTTCGGCTAAAAGACTAAAATTTTTGACAATTACTTCTTATTATGTCTAGGAATAACGGTGTTTTCTTTTCTTGAAATTTCTCCCATCACATAGATCTTTGGTGGGGGGGTCAATTAAGAATGGAAGTTTAAGCTAAAATTATCCTTCATTTTCATTTTTTTTATATTAAGATTTTTTAGGGGGTCACAGCTCAACTAAAGGCGAAAGAATTAACTTATTCATTGCTCACTTCCTTTTTCGAATTTTCTATTGATCATCCCCTCGCAACATTTTCAATTGAATGACTAACCAGACTTGTATTGTAACTAGTATCACTTTAAAAATATATATCTTGCCGTATTTTCGTTCTCTCTCTCTCTCTCTATATATATATATATATATATATATATATATATATATATATATATATATATATATAAAGAGAGAGAGAGAGAGAACGAAAATACGGCAAGATATATATTTTTAAAGTGATACTCACTCTCTCTCTCTCTCTCTCTCTCTCTATATATATATATATATATATATATAGAGAGAGAGAGAGAGAGAGAAAAGGGGGGGTGCAGGAGGAAAAGAGAAATGGGGCTTCTATTCTAATGCAGTAATTAGCAAGATATTTTTACAGTCCATTTTACTGCACGAATTCCTTGAAGACGAGAAAGAACAGAAATGTTAGTGGTCTGGAAATAATGCAAAAAGTCGATTAGGCACCAAAACTTGCCAATTTCCCAAACTACTTGCAACATTATTGTCCGATGATTACGTCCAAAGATTTTTGCTTTAGAGTCTGTGCAGCATTGTAATTATGATTGCTTCGTGTTTGTGGCTGGTCGTTTATCGATCTTTACACTCAACTTGTAATTACACTCATATATATATATGTATATATATATATATATATATATATATATATATATATATATATATATATATATGTATATATACATATATATATATATGTGTGTGTGTATGTTTGTGTGTGTGTGTACATATATATATATATATATGTGTGTGTGTGTATACATATATATATGTGTGTGTATATATATATATGTATGTGTGTGTGTGCATGTGTGTGTGCGTGTGTGTGTGCGTGTGTGTGTGTGTACATATATATATATATGTGTGTGTGTGTATACATATATATGTGTGTGTATACATATTTATATGTGTGTGTATATATATGTGTGTGTATATATATATATGGATATATATATTGAGAAAGAGAGATGTATATATATGTCTGTGTGTATGTGTGTACATATATATATGTGTGTGTGTATACATATATATATGTGTGTATATATATATGTGTGTGTATACATATTTATATGTGTGTATATATATATCTGTGTGTGTATATATATATATGTATATATATATTGAGAGAGAGATGTATATATATACATGTGTGTGTGTACATATATATATGTGTGTGTGTGTATACATATATATTTATGTGTGTGTATATATATATGTATATATATATACATATATATATATTGAGAGAGAGTGAGATGTATATATATATATATATATATATATATATATATATATATATATATATATATATATATATATATATATATATATATATATATATACATATACATTGTTAATGTTTCTTGACGAAATTATGTAAAAACTTTCTGAAGTTATGAACTTCTGAAATTCAAGTTCCTTTAACCCTCATTGATAATGTTCAAGAATGAAAATTTTAACCTAGTTTTTTTTTCAAATCGTCTGTGATGTTTTGTTTAGCTTTTTGAACTTTTTGCGATGGCCAAGGACTCGTCTACAATTCGCTGTTGCAAAAGATTTCTGAGAAATATTTTGTATCTTCAACTCCAAATGACGTAGCATGTCAAAAGTGTCACTGGCGCTCATGGGCGTTTAAGATACTTCGGGACAGCATTTTCGACATCGAAAAATATCTTGTCGATAGTCTGTTGTTTAGTTTTGATTAGAATAGCATCCATGATTTGCAATCCCCCTGTGACCTGTGTTGTTAAGAATTCTGGTGTCTGCAAATGGTTAAAAATGTACTCTTTTTCAATTCTTGTAACTTTTTTTAGTTTACATGTTGACGTCACTTAAACGTACATGGTTAAATTAATAAATGCCTGATCAGGATACTTGAAAAGAAGAAAGAGTTATCTCAAGATACTGGAGAATTGGTGACTTCACTCCATAGTAATGGGTTCGGAGATAAGAAGATCTTTGGTTCAACCAAAAACAACCTAAACTGATATCTATATTGCAGAAAGCTCTGAACAGACGAATGCTCTGGAATGAAGATTATTATTCTTGAACAGACTCATGTGGGGGTCTGATTGACTTCATGTGATGAAAGGTAAATGTTGATACATATCGACAGATTTTGGAAGAGTAACCCGACTCTCCGGCCAGAGCCTTGAAGTTACCAAGATGTTTGTCTTACCAAGACAATGATCTTAAATGTGCAGCTAGGACAACAACGGAACGGCCCCAAAAGAAAAAAATATCGACGTTATGGAGTGGCCCAGTCAATCTTCTGACTTGTATCCCATGTAGAATATACAGCGTGGACTAATAATTTGAGACCAGAAGAGGAATCCAAGAAACCAAGCTGATCTGAATACAGTAATTTGTCAAGAAGAATGGGCTGAAATACCGGCTGAAACCTGCAGAGATTGGAAACTTCTATTGGTTATGAAGACTATACAACCAAAATTGAATTATTTCTAATCGATATATCGGGTCTTTGTCGGTTTTCTTATTTCTGATTTTTGCGCATAACTTTTCAGTGTTTGATATTGTTTCAATATCTGTTTGTTTCTGTAGTTGTGGTGTTTATATTAGGCTATATCTATATCCATATTTTGTCAATTTCTAAGCTGCATAAATCTTTTAAAATAAACCTATTGCGATGAATCGGCTACTGTTGGCACACAGCGTAAATCAATTGATTGATTATATCTGCTATTCTTGTTCTGAATGCGTATTCACTGGTTCAAATGCAGGTCATGTTTCACAAGGCATAGAAAAGGGAAATTATTACTTTCTTTTACAGGGAGTAAAGAAAGCAGGCGTTAAATTTGGCAACGAACTAAGTAATTTCAGTGTACTTGCATGTGGTTCGTTTCTTTATAATTTTCATTTGACACCTTTTGTGAAGAGGATATGAAGAGGGGAGAATTAGTATTGGCAAAGTTTCAGGAGGGAATTCATTGAATACACGTCATTGAGATTGCACTACGTGTTTAAGCTCTTTTTACTGGCTGCCATTTCTGTTTCTTAGAACTTAGTACAGGTGTCGTTTTTTCTCTCTTTAACCTGTTCGTTGCGAGGTATTCTTTTAAAGGTGATAACAGACACAGAAAAATCACGTTGGGTACATCGGTCTTAGTACGATCTTTAAGCAATGTCGAGCGTGCTCAGTACATGGATGGGTGACCGTCTAGGAATATCAGATGCTGTAAGCAGCTGGAGATCATATGGAGAGGTTATCCCATCAATCCTCCAAAAGATGGAACGGGTCTATACACTACACTCAAAAAGGCAACCCAAAGGCCCACCCTTCTCTATCCTCTGAAATTTCTGACAGACCAGGTAGTGAGAAATGATCAGTGTTTTGTCGTAAAAAGTCAGAGAAAATTGAATATTTAAATGGCATGTTTTAAATGGTCTTATTCTCTCAACAATGAACTGATGTGTACAACAAAATATCTAAGAAATGTGATATTTTTATAAATACTTTAAAATATTTTGATGAATGAATCTGGAATATCTAAAAACATGGCAAAGACAAACTTAAATTCAGTACATTCATATCTACCCTCTCGCAGTTTTGCATTTTGTGAATATACTTCACAATTTCTCATTTGTTATGCCAACTTGCAAAAGAATAACACCGTATTATTATAAGACTTTTGTCAGTGGCAGTAAACAGGTCAAGTTTATCTTTAAATGCAGGTTCTTTCCTGAATTTTATAATTTGGTATCTATGTTTCGCGAACTGAAAAGCAATGTGGTGTCCTGATAAAGATCGATTGGCGCAAACAAATGCAGATACTACACTTTGATCCGTATTTGCTCGGTTATCCACAAGAGCAAGACACAACACAAGGTCGTTTTTAATGCAGGGGTTCCATACGGAAAGCTTGAAAAATTGCTCCAGTCCTCGCAACTGATGTGGCGAAAGCGTCAGGGCAAGCCCGACCCATCTGTTTTAGAGCCATTAGAAAGTGTTGCTCCGGACGTAATTTTTGAGGCCACAGGACGTATCCTAGGCCTCTTACGCTTAGCAATACCGTGCATCAGTAAGCAGTCATCAGCCACTGTATTGTAACGGCGCACAGCAACCAAAGTTCGAGCTGCGAACAGATACTACACTCTGATCCGTATTCAGTTGCTTACTTACAAGAGCATATGACACATGATCATTTTTAATATGGGGTTCCAGTTACAAGATGGTTGCAAAAATTGCCCCAGTCCCTGTAACTAGTGTTTCGAAGGCGAAAGGGCAAACCCAACCTAATCTTCATAGTGCATGTTATCGAGAAATGAATATATGATCCGACAGAATGATTATAAAATGCGTTATATTGTGTAAAAACTTTCATTGGAAATGGTCATCACGTAATAACAGGTGATATATGATATAACGGTTTATATACATATATATATATATATATATATATATATATATATATATATATATATATATGAAAGTTTAAAATGATAGATGAATATTAAAATCAGACAGCACTTATATTTAAACAGTAATGCAAGAATTATCGATTAAAAGAGAGGAAGTTGAATCGATTGCTTAATTTTCTCATTCAAAGAACGCCTTTTCTTGAGATGGAAAAATAATGATTCCTTTTGAGCTTTTGATTCGTTCTTGAGTTGGCCACAATTATATATTGCGATAATAATAATAATAATAATAATAATAATAATAATAATAATAATAATAATAATAATAATAATAATATGTACCAATTGCAATAACGATTCCAGTATATGTTAGAGTAACAGATTATAGTTTTCATGTTTCAATTAACTGTTTCACGCTCAATTGAACAGAGACAAGTGCATTATTTATCGCTATTTTGGTCCATTAGATATTAAAATTCTCGCACTGGCCAGGTTTGAATTATAATTATACACAGTGGATATAGAAAATTGGTACTATCGTTATATATTTGATTGATTGTAGTCAAACTAGCTTTACTTTGGACTACACAGTGGTAAGATTTGCCTGCTGTGTTGATATCTAGCGTAGGTACCAATTTCTGTAAGCGCTTTGGCATTGCCTTACAGGAAGTCTGTCGGAATGTTGAAAGCAATCCTCCTGTTGATCCAAAGTTTGTGGTTTAGTGCGGTACATCTAAAAAATTGCCTCTAGATAAACAAGCTGGTGAATCTATTATGTACATTCTATACAGAGCAAAGCGAACGAAAACGGATATTTTCATATTTGCAACCTTTGACTTTCTATGACTGGTTAGTAGCTAGGGGAACTATTACTACGGTAGGGAGTTTGATCTTCACTGAATGCTTGTAGCGTCGCAGAGAACAAAGATACTCTTATTCTAAACAGAAATGTTTATCAATAAGTAAATAATCCCATCACTCCTAACGGGTACAATGCTCCCAGCTTTAAACACTCTATATATTAAAAAAATACTTTTTCGGACAAAGTTTTTCATTCCAATCAATTATTTCTCTATACCTGTTAATATGATTCATGTAAATAAAATGTATGTATGTATGTGTGTGTGTATGTGTGTGTGTGTGTGTGTGCATGTGTGCGTGTTCAACCTATTTCTTGACAAAGTCCAGAGGATTTTTTTCATTGTGCAATTTTCCTACAGGAACGAGTATTTTACAACCGAAGATTCGTGTTTAGCCCTCGGTTTCGCCAAAAAAAATCTCAAGATTACATTAGACAACAGAATTAGATTATTATTTTCTCATCAATGTTGCAGTAAAACCTTTTTTAGACCAATTTCCGACGGTGAGTTCGAATAATTTTTACTATTGGTGATTTACGATTGGCCTCCGTTTTTGCCTGCAAAAAATTCAAGTTATGGTTTCCGATAGCGGGGAGATAATAATAATAATGATAATAATAATAATAATAATAATAATAATAATAATACAGCCTTCAGCGATAACCACTGGGCAACCGGTGTGAAACTGTAAATCGTAGAATTACTGCGACCTATGAGTACTAGGAGAGGAGGGCTGGAGACTTGAGGAGACTTGCTGTCACTCAAACTCCAGCGGTTACCACCAGGCAACTGGTGTGAGATTAATAATAATAATAATAATAATAATAATAATAATAATAATAATAATAATAATAATAATAATAATAATAATAATAAGAAGAAGAAGAAGAAGAAGAAGAAGAAGAAGAAGAAGAAGAGGTTTCTGGACATACAGAGAAGCCGACGTCTTGCTTAGAGATGACGATGCAAAGATAGCGGCTCTGCTTTTGAGTAGAACACATATCTTTAAACGTAGGCATAAATCAATGGTATATGTATTACAATCATGATTTTGTAAAAAACGTTAAGATCAGTGAGATCCGTGCTCATCATGCTATGCCATTTCATTGGAACATTCAACGCTGTCAAATCAAAACAAGGAGTGTTTGTTATGCAAATAAATTCAGTAAATAAAATCCTACCAACGAGAGACTTTTTTCTTGCATTTCTATGATTGCGTTTTGACTTTTGGATATTACCATGATTCAGGACTTAAATAGCGTATATCATGTTCAATATTCGATATTCCATTGAATCCCTCTTATATAACTATTTCTTTACAAGACGTATGTCCCTTCCAATTCATCTGAAAAATGCAAGAATGATAAATGCAGAACCAAACGAAAAGAAGACTTATCATAGAATCAGCACTAATTTCAGAATATAACACAAGTAAAAAACCTCTTGGAGAAATCCACGTATCTTTAATATTAGCAAAAATAACCCCAAAAATACCATCGAAAACAAACAAAAAGTGGGACACGAACAAGAATTTCAAGTAATCGAAGCTAAAAACAGCGAACAAAATAATTGGAAATGAAAATGTATGAAAATAATTTAGTTTTTTTCCAAATTGTCAAATTATGAATTACATATATACATATATATATATATATATATATATATATATATATATATATATATATATATATATATGTATATATTTTATATATATATAGAACTGTGTATATGCATAAGTGTATAAATGAATGCAGATATTCAATCGTAAACAGATATTTGTGTGTATACATGTGTGCAAAATTAACTGTTCATATGGATATATGTAGTTTGGGTTTTGTACCAGAATGAATTGAGACAACCTGCTTTAACACAATCGGTAGAAAGTTCGACTCACAAACTAAATAAAAAAGGAATTCGATTTGTTGCTTTGTACTGTGGGCCTTGAAGTTCGGGATTTGAACTGGGTTAAATCAAGCTTAGTAAATATACATATATATATATATATATATATATATATATATATATATATATATATATATATATATATCACATAATACAAATCAGGAATACAATGTGATATAATATAATATCTGATGTATGATGCGTTTATTTAATAGAGTGCTCGATACATTCAGCATTAAACATTGAATTGATTTAGAGTAGAGCTTAAGATATAATGGAGTAAGTATTCACTATATAAACACGTATATGTTTCTGTCCTGTTTGGGTTTCTTCAGGCGAATCTTTCCCTGAGGAAGGCCCAACAGGAAAAAACATAGACGTTTTTGTGCAGCGAATCCTTACACCATATATATATATATATATATATAAATATATATATATATATATATACATATATATATATATATATATATGTGTGTGTATATATATATATATATATATATATATATATATATATACATATATATAAGAGATTAAATTTTACATCAACGTAAATGTTACAATACAATATTAGTCATGTTGTTACACCGTACCCAGAGACAACAGCATTCAGCAGTTGAAATTATTGCATATGTCCTAGCCTCATTCGAGCATCCATTCCTCGTGTAGTTTTTCAATATAATAAAACGGCCATGTAATGAAAAGATCAGAAAGCGATATCTAGGTAAAAATAAATGTCAACGTCTACTGTAAAGTTAAAAATATATGCTTATTTAGCATATCTTCATAGTGTTTTTGCCATTTGCATCTTTGGAAAATAGTTTTTTCGATTTTTAGAATATATCTAAGACACGTCCTTAAAAACTGTAGTTCCCCCTTTCAAACACCCTGTGTATACAAAGCATGCAACTTCATCAATGACCTTTTACATTAATTGATGTTATATCGAAATTTCAGGAGGAGAAACATAAATAAACGACATATTCAATTTTATCAAATACCAAGCAATTATAGGCATTTCGAATTATATTGGCATTGAAGCTCAATCACATCCCTGGAAAGACAACACATGATAAATTTGCAATTCATTCCCTTCATATAAACAAATACAATGCTTGTCCCTCTGGACTTTCATACTTGATTGTTGATAATTGTAGTGGAAGCTTACAGCTGATGTTTTCACACACAACGGACCAACGGAGAGGTATATGTATTCACTACTGTCCGTCTGTTTGTCAGTCCATTAACACAAAATCTCAATGAATTTGAATTAAATTTTGTTAAAAAGGGGTTATGGAATTTGGAGAATTGATTACATCCTAGGGGAGATTGAGGAACTTGTTTCCGATTGAGAGATATTTTGATATTCTGTTGGAAGAGAGTTAAGAATGAATAGTTAATAAAAAGGTCAGCTCCAGTCATCAAAATTGTGACAGACACTACTTTCCATGCACAGAGCTCGTCGAAGCTGCTGATGGTGGCGGCTGTTGCCTGGAAACAAGAGGCTTGGCTGTTGATTATACTGATATTGTATGATGAACACGGATCTGATTATATATATATATATATATATATATATATATATATATATATATATATATATATATATATATATATAATTGAGTCATCCACAGATAGCTGTTTCGTTGTATTACAACTCTTCAATGTGGTTTTAGACCATCCATTATCCCATCCAGTACCACGAGGTAGGATCAAAACCTTTGCTTTAGACCCAGAAGCTGGCATTTTACCTCTGCCCTATTTAAAACTGGACTTCAATGAGACTGAATTTACGCAATATATTCACTTACGCATAATTCCCCATCCACCATTATTCCAAAGTTGGAAGAGCATTGATATACATATATATATATATATATATATATATATATATGCTATTATTAAGTAATGGAGATATGATCCAACGAATTGATAATGAATTTTGTTACATTTTATTGAAACTCCTATTTGAAATGATCTTCTGTTATTACGCGGAGAATGTATCACTATGGAGATTCTTTTATATGGGGGACGGATATGTATTTTTGTTAATTCAATTTTTTTTCTTATCCTTGTTGAGTGAATGAAACGTCTTTCATTGACGAAGCATGAGTTTAGATCACAATATATCTAAATCTTCCTAAAGTGTTTCGTTTTGAAATCATACCCGTAAGGTTATTCTCTATTCAATTGATTAACAATGGGAAATCCATGAAAATTACAGAATATTCGTTGAAGAAATATGGAAAGTAGAATGGATGCTTCAATAGATCAAAATCTAAAGATAAGTCTGGTTAGTCGCTCTATAGAAACCAATGTCTTTTTGCAGCATTCAATGGTCAGGGTGATCAATTGAAAAAATGAAAAAAAGGGGTAAACCGTAAGCTTTCATCCTTGCCTTCTGTTGAGCAGTGACTGATAATAAAAAGTTAAAATTTCAACAACAAAAAAAAGACTGACAGGAATTCTGCTGGACTCAAAAAAGGACCAATTTAGCATAAACTCTCATTGCAAATGACCCCCCCTGCCATGGAAACCTATTCAGGTTGGAATTAAAAAAACATAATAAGGAGTAAATTACTTCTATTATTACTGACTGCACTCCCCTCTTAGCATTAGTAGTATTATTATTGTCTCACACTGGGATTGAACCTAGAACCATCAGATTACTTTCAGTAATTCTGTCCGATTCTGTAACCACCAGGTTATGTGTCCCAAACCACGTCGGTTAAATAAAGGGTTCGGTTCGTTACTTTCCCACACCTACCAGATGATACCTGATGAATGCCGGAGAGTACAACGGCCGAAACATTGTATGAAAAACAAACAAGATTAGGATAGTCCGAATAATAATAGAAATAATAATAACACCTTATCTCAAAAATTCAGAGATACACTAAGGAGTGAATGCTTAAAAGTTTTGCCCCTCTGGTTCCACATGTGTGGCCTATATGCGCGATACACACGTACATACATATATAGCCAGTCAGACCAACTTAAAAACTATATTGACAGTGTTGGTGACAATAGTGGTTGACAGTTTCGATAGATCGATGATTTATTGATAGTTCGGTTAATGAGTATTTTTGTCCTTCTCTGGAGTTGTAAGATGAAGCATTGCCATCATTTTATGATTAAAACAGACTAATACCCTCAGTTCGATTGTTGTACTCTGTGGCTTTCCAAGAATTGTCAAAACCTCTAATGGGAAGAATGGACAGTATTTCATGAATTATTCAAACGTTGTTTTTTCTTTCAGCATGAATCCACCAGGGTTTTCTCTAACCTTTTGAAGTTCTGATGTCAAATGCTGTCAATGTTCTATGAATTATTTGCACTAACGTCGTTGCGTTTGTTTGTTTTTTTATAGAACACCGTTTTGCCGATATGTTGTCCGGTCTTTTTCCGGTGTACCATTCCCTTGCTTGTTATCTTTGATGGCCTTTAATATATATATATATATAGTCTAGAAAGCTTTATAATTTTAAACAATAAACGTACTAAAATCTTTTTGTACCCCTTCAGTCACTTACTTATTAATATTTGTTAATGTAATTTATAAAATTTTCTTCAGACTTTTTTATAATGTTTTACATGTCCTTTGTTATTATGGTTATACTTGTATTTTTTCTCTTGTTGGGATAATTGGTTGTTTACCATGTAAATGTTTGGGGTATCTTAAAAACTGTTATATTAACATCACACCCCAGCAGTGCTGATTAAATACCATTTCCCTTTCAGTAATGATTATGATATATCTATCTATCTATCTATCTATCTATCTATATATATATATATATATATATATATATATATATATATATATAAATATAAAGTCATACATCTGGTTTGTCGTTTTATACATGGTAACATCATAATATATTGTGTATGGATGTTAATTCATAAGTCAAATCATTTAATTTTTTTTAAACTGCCTATTCACGAAGGTTACCCTAAAAACGTATTTAACGATGAGGGATCAGTAGGTATAACAATAGACGTGACTCGTTGTTCGTGTCACTTCTATCGAATGTTCACCCATGTCGGTTTCGATCTCGGACTGCAAGCAAAACAACTTATGATATCATCTTTAAGAATAGTAATTACACAGGGAAACTTCTTCGGATCGATTTTCAATCAACGTATTCAACTGAAGAATTCAACAATTTTTTTCCGCAAAACTTATTGCTGATTTTCTTTCATTGTATACCGTCACGTTTCAATCAATTTGTTTTACCTTTAAATCATCAAATAAATTATCCTTATTTTTTTGGTTGGAACTAAACCAACCAACTTTCTAGTCGGTACCACCTCAATTAATGTACTGGGACAATTTGTTACTCAGCATTTCATGTTCGATCTCCCTCCTCGTCTAACTACCTATCAAATAGACAAATGGACCAGAGCCAAATGAATCCTTTTCCTTGGTTCTAGTCAATACAATGATCTTTGACTTTGACAAAGACTAGTTCCATGGTTTCTGGCTTCCAAATTCCTCTAACATTAATACAAATTCATTCGATACATTATTCATTTATTCTATTTTATACTCTCGTTAAGATATTTTTGCTATTATTCATTTATAGTCGAGCTGATAACTTTTAAAGGGATCAGGATTTCTAGTCATGGCTTCATAAATTGTCTAAGACCTTAGTAATTTCGCCGCCTTGATTGACCATTCTCACAACTGAAGAAACATTTATCAGTCTAAAATCAACATATCTAAGAATAGCTCGGTATTCTTGAATATTCTGATGATTCAGCTCCGTAAAATATAAAATATAGAATTCTGCTTGTTCTATATGACATACGTACGATATAGAACGGAAATGAATCTCTTTTATCAGACTATTTGCAGACAAAAGTTCCATCCTCAATTTTAATATCCAAATATACTTCAAGATATTTAAGGTATATAGTACTATACGATTTTCTAAATTCTTCTCAATCACTAAGAGAATATAAGTCGTCAATAAAATGGGTACAAGCTAATAATGAACGAACTTATTTTACATTAACTCTGATAAAAGACGACATGAATATGTATTCATGTCTATATAAGTACAGATTTGCCAGGTAAGGCCCAAGACCAATTCCAATAACGTTCTTGCATTTTTTTTTTACTCCAGAAAGCTTTAAAGTTTGTGAACCCCAATAAATTTACTATTTCCTTTAGCAAATACATAGAATATAATTTCATTTAATTCTATAAAAAGATCTTCACGAGGAATTTTTGTGTAATAAGTATTAAACTCATAGGTTGATGTAGATGTCGCCCCGGTTATTCATGATATCCAATTTTTCTTTAACGGGCTTAGAATTGTTTTCTACCAAAAAGAGATTTTATTACCTATGAATTTACTTTCAATATAGGATTTCTGTGTTAGATTGTATATCATATTAAAAACTTAGGGGACAGCTTTGCTAAAAGGTTTAGTACTACAAACTCTCGAGGCTACAATAAAGCGCTCACCTATTGATTGTTACACATTTTAGGTATCCAGTACATTGGTACTGGTTGTATTTTTCCATCCATCTTGTCCTGACCCTTCCCATAATACTATGTTATAAAATATAATATTACCTGGTTCACAAGTAGCTGCTTTAAACGTGGATGACGGTCTTCCTATTAAACCTACTTCAGACAATATCCCTTGAATATGATATTTTTACATAAAAATGCAATATTATTTGCCGCTTTATCCATCGGGACTGCAAAAAATTATCCTGAAGATCAAAGAGATCTGCTAATACTTGAGAATTTTCAAGTGCCAGACTGGTTTTGAAATTGTTTAAGCATTTGCGAATCCGAGCACTTTTTTTTATTACTGTCGAACGCTGATTCAATCATTCGATATTTTTGACATGAATGCAATAAAAGTATCTAATGCTTTTTTTAATCCCTTTAAACATTCGCTATACTTTAAACTCTTTGATTCGGTAGAATTTGGACTTTTTGTGCAAAGTTTTCATAACGATGTTTTTACAATCTCTCGTTTACCTGTCAATATGTGTCCATGATTTATATTACATAATTGCGAGGCCGGGCATTCACATTTTGGATGACTATATATATATATATATATATATATATATATATATATATATATATATATATATACTGACAAACTACAAAAAACGACAAACTACATGACATAAGATGTATTGTAAAACATGGCTGATAGGAACGTGGTGTTTGATCAACAGTGCTGAAGTGCCATGTTAATATAACTGTTTAGTTTTTTTAAATCCCCGAAACGGTTACTTGTTAGAGTACTGATGATCCCAACAAGGGAAAAATTCATACGTTGCACCATAATAACAAAATATATGTAAAAAAGAGGGGAAACCCTGAAGAAAAGCACATAAATTGCATTGACAGATATTTGGAAATAAGTAACTGAAGTGACGAAAAAAATAAAAGCTTAGTGTTTGAAGCTGTAAGGCTTTCGAGACGATATATATACATATATATATATATATATATATGTGTGTGTGTGTGTGTGTGTGTGTGTATATATATATATATATATATATATATATATATATATATATATATATATATTCTAAAACTAGCAACGCCCTCACCTTTAATTATTCCCTGAATTGAGTACTAAACAAACAATAAAAACAGCATGTCAACAATAGGCCTTGGCGCTCAGATCTTTCAAATGTTTCAGTTGAAAATGAGACGATACATAAAGAAAAATGTGTGTCTGTAAAGTATCCACCCACTTAGCTGAAAAATATCCAGCCTAGGGCAATGGCTCTTTAGCCCTTTGGATCTTGCACAATTATTTGAGAGAAACTCTAATAAGCAGAAGGAATGCTCAGATAAATGACTTCTCTAAATGATACGAAGGGGAAATGCGTTTTGAATTTTTTAAGAAAGACCACAATAATCACAAATTTTCAAAATTTGAGAATTCCGATCATAGCGAATAAACTTCACCCAACAGTTGAAACTTTCTCTCAACGTTATTCTTTTCTTTATGATTGAAATATATATTTTTGTTTCTTCTATATAAAGTAAACATGAAGTATTGAAGAAATAAATTCTTTTACAAGAGGAACGCCATGAAAACAACAACGTGATTACCATGTTAGAGAATTCCATGGAGCTTTGAAAAATTGTGTTTTTTATTCATTTCTATATTTATCTATTTGAAACCTTCAGCTAAAACAATCGTATAAGGTTTCTTCAGTCTTTAAGTTGGTCTGATTCCCTGGCTACGTATGTTTGTGCCAATGGAGCTAGAGGGTTGGGAATTTAAAGATTTATCTTCATCGTATCTAGAAAGTACGTTTTTGTTGTTTCTTTTCTCCCCCAATAGTTATCGATTTAGATGGGGTTTTTTTTTCTCGATTTGGTGCGTCCGGTGTGGATATATTTAGATTTTTGAAAAAGATTTTCGATTTTTTTTTTTTAAGTACAGTGTGGCCGATTGAGATGTTTTTTTCAATTTTACAAATTTGAGAGTGACTTCCAGAATCGAGAAAAATCACATATGAATTAGTAATCTTGACTGCCAGACCAGCTCAAATACTAGAGAAATATCGACAGTTTCCAATGAAGAGAAAGTTAATGGCTAACATGAATCACAACAGCCAACGGTCATCACTTGAAACCCAATAATTTTATAGCGAAGGAGGTGATGGAAAAAAAGAGGTTGACTGTAAAATAGAAAAATGAACTCATTTGTGGTGAAAACTAAACTGGCAAAAAGAGAGGTAGCAAAAGAGAGAAAATCGGATGAATATATGCAAAGAATCATCCAAATTATCTATTTATGTATGTATGAAGCTATATATATATCTATATACATATATATATATATATATATATATATATATATATATATATATATATATATATATATATATATATATATATATATAACCTTTCCCTTTTGATGCACTTTGGGCCCCATTATGCCGAAGCAGAGGGGTGTAGAAGGGGTTTGGGTCAGCTGTAAAGAAAAAACATACAATTTTGCTTCAATATTTTTCTTCTTTTTCGTATTTTTTCTATTAGAATATTATTCTGCGGTTCAAATTCTGTCAAAGCCGTACAGACATGTTAGAATAGATATGTCTAACATCAAAATACATTCTAAAATTCATTTTTTTTTTTCATTTTTTAAGGTAGTACTAAAATGAGCCCTGGAACTGATTTGAAATGTTCTCGTTCAGGTGATTCACAAATAGTGTTGACATCTTTGGATAGCACGTCATTTGATTATTAAATGATCAGAGTATTTGGATTGTCACCATGCACAAGTCAAAAGAGCTACCACAAGACATTTGAGAACTCACTATCTCATCCGGTAAAAATGGACTAGAACATAGGACAAACTTTGTGTTATATAAATGTCCAATTACTACTGCCGGGAAAATTTCGCCGATTCAAGTCTCATCATTTGAGCTAGAATCTACTTTGATCTTTCGGATAATACATTGTTTACAAGAAAGATGTAGAAATATGACTACTGCCCCTTTTTAGAACAAATATTTCATCATCGCCCCCAAACTCCCATGAAGTTGGTCAAAACTGATACTCTGACTAAAAAGTATTCTCTGCCCCTGGCCCCTAACCATCCCTAACCTTCCAACGCCTCCTAACTACTGAGTTCTCCACCGCACCCTTAGGTCTTCCAGCTACCCCTAAGTACCGACGATGTTGGGAATCACCGGAATATATGATAATGAATGAAATAAGTACTTCACCTCCAAGGCCACTTGTTGCTTGGCAGCTGCTATAGAAACTTGGGCATAGAGCAAAGCATTGTTGATACCGAGTCCACAGAAGATGGCAAACGCCTGAAATGGAAATGAAATACATAACTATAAGCAGTCATCGCATTTAGAAACTTTTCACGATTGTGCGACAAAAATATACGTCAAAGAGGGTACGTTGTCTTCATGCCGTAACTCCTTTGTGATTAATGCAGTTTTGGTTACAGTTTTGGGGGACCATCTTTTGATGTGTTCATTGAGAATTTGAATTGTAAGGTTCAAAAAGTTTGAAAATTGCGGGCAAATAACCAACATGGTTGAAACGGTCTCGCAACTTATCCTTTCCTTAATCTGGTTTCAGTTTATCAGCAGAACACACGGACGTCTGTACATGTTTCCAGTTTCAGTATATATTTACGTACATGCTTACGACCTATCCACGAAACAATGCACACACACATACACACACACACACACATATATATATATATATATATGAGGAGGGGGAAATTACGGCTATATAGATTGATAGACACATTGAAGTCTTAATGTCAATGAAATTGGAGCAAATCGGGTCGGGATATTTTGTGTCAGTTTTCTCATTAGGAGCGGGCTTACCTACCCGAAATCAGCATTCAAAACCCTAGGATTTATATTGGGATCTGTCCACACTTCTCTTCACTAATAAAGTGAGTTTTCATATATATATATATATATATATATATATATATATATATATATATCATCATCATCATCAGTCTTTTATCGTCATCTCTTCTTGGAGCTCGAATGACTCTTTTTAGTTTGATGAGGGAGCTGCTGAGACGGTACATATGTTGCAATACTCTGATAGGGTTTACACCTTGTGGGGTAATAGCATCAATGACTTTGGGACTTTCTATTGAGTCGAAGGCCTTCTTGAAGACCATAAAAGCTAATGCAAGTGGCATTTCATATTCTGCTCTCGTTTAGTCGATTTATCGAATGGATATGGTCCATGATTGAATAGCTTCGTCTACAATCAACCTGTTCCTGTGGTTAGTTTTCGCCTATCGTTTTGGTGATTCGGTTGGTGATAACTTTGGTGAAAAGTTTGTAAATGCAGTTGAGTAGACTTATTGCTCTGTAGTTGTTGAGGTCTTTCGGATTTCCTTCTTTATGTAACAAGATTATGATTTGGTTATTTTACTTTGTTTCAGGCATAAGTTGAATAAAATGTCTAGTTTCCTAGTGATGACATTACTAGCTTTTTTGAGTTGGTCAATGGTGATGTTATTTGGTCCAGAGGCCTTTCCTTTCTTTGTTCGTTTGATGGCTTGTTTCACTTCCCATGGTGTAACCTCTGAGATGTCTTTGAACTGATTGCTCGTGTCCTGCGCATTCTGTTCGATGTTTTGTCTTCCTTGTTGGGAGGAGTATGGATATGATTGTAATAGCGTGAAACTGATCAAGAGTAACCAAGTTGTAAATTCATGTGTGCTGCATGCGCATGCACATGTATTCGTCCGTGTTATGTTACTAAATAGAATGTTTTTAATCGAGGGTTTGGAGACAAAAAAAGCATATGTTCAGACAACACTCCACAATAAGTGATAATTTTGAATGCCCTCTTAAAATACTGTTTACACTGCAATTGTTTTCAGGCATTAGCAATCTCTTGCATGCAGACTAATTCTTTTTTACATTTGACACATTTCAGGGATTGAAGTACTTACAAACGTTCGAAGGGAATAGGTAAACAGAATTATTGAATAGATAAAAACTCAATCTAAAGTCGGAGTTTGACAATAAATTGGTCTGCCTTTTTTTAACTCGGTAGAAACTGTCAATTAGCGTTAAGGATGATCAATCAAAAAATGTTTCTTCTCCTGCTTTTTGTTGGGTAATGATTACTAAAAAAATCCGAATTTTCAAAAAAGTAAGCATGAATGCTGCTGGACACTAATTAAGGGATCAATTTAGTGAATCATTACATTGCAAATCAAACCCGTACTAAAAACACATTCGAGTGGGAATTTTCAGAAAAGATAAAAAAATGTTTTTTCTAAACATGATAAGGAGCAAATATTTAAATTTTTTGCCCATTAACTTCTTGACACGGCCTGTACACGTGATATACACAGATATGTGTGTGTATCAAAAAATGGATATATATGATCCGACAGAAAGATTATAAATAATGTTATTTAATATAAAAACTGTTATTTGAAATGATTTCCCGTCGTTATACGGTTAATGTATCACTTGTGGCGGACGAGGTGAAAAGAGAAAAATGAACAGCTCCATTTTCGTTAATTGTTTATTCTATTTAGATTGTCTAGGCCAAATTATACATTAATCGTATATCGATGAGAGATCATCTCAAATGAGTTTCTATATAATGTAACACAATTCATAATCATGAGCACACACACACATATACACATATACGTATATATATATATATATTTTTATATATATATATATATATACACATGTATATATACATATATATATATATATATGTATGTATATATACATATATATATATATATATATATATATATATATATATATATATATATATATGTATATATATATATATATATGAACTGAGCGAACCTATATTGACAGTTTTGGTTACAGATTCGGTTGACAGTTTCTGATGAATAAACGAATTTTATATATTTTAGCATTTCTTGTCCTGATTGAACATCGCGATACCCTAGTATTGATTTTCAATTTCTCATACAATTCTATTCCTGACGTTCCAATTAAATGTTTAAAGAAAAATACACTCCGGTCGAATCGAGCAACGAAAAATTTGAAAAAAATATTTTAGATTTCAATAACAAGCTGTTATTTTCGACAGCACATATAATTGCATGAAAACTACACTGAAAGGCTCAATGTTAAGGATCTTGGAGTGAACGGTGTCAAGAACAAGAAAAGGCGACCATGGATTTTCTAACCGTCGAAATCGGATCGTTTGAATGGAAGTGATTTCGACACCTCATCGTCTTTTTCAAATACTATCCCGTCCTGTTTTTTTCTTTCATAAATTCTCTTATTTCTTTTCATTCGTGAAAATTCCCAAGTGAGAATTCATACCCTTGATGTTAAAAATGGGACACGTGTAAAAAGAAATACGAGAATTTATGAAAGAAAACCAGAATATTCCAGTAATCCGAAAAGACAACAATGTGTCAAAATTAGTTCCATTCAGAAGCAATTCAATTGCAACGGTTAGAAATTCCATGATGGCCGAAGAAATTCAAAAAGTACAGGAATCTCCCACGTTTCCGTTTTACGCCGCTCTTTTGATTTACAACGAAAGGCGAAAAGAGGAAATAATACTCAGCGTGTTTGGCAGTGCGTCCTTATAGAGGCAGTGCTTCCGCCTTCCTATGTCTCCAACAACTTAGTTTTCAATATCTCTAAACATCCCATCTCTAAGTAGTCCACCTGATATAGCATCATCACCATTTTTATGCATGGGAACGCTTAAAACTTTTCCCATAAAAATTGATTGTAAATGCTTTTCCACTTTATGCCTTTTCGACTGACCAGAGTATTTTTTTTTCTTTTAGGGACGCTGTACCTTCAGATAGTTGCGAAAACCTTATATTTAACTGACTGAGATGAGCAATTTCGTTTTCTATGTGACTGTATACTGAGAATCTATTTCGCAATCCCAGCCGTTGAGAGATAGTCAGAAAGCTAGTCTCACATACCGTTTGCTAGTGTACCGAGATTGTTCTTTATTACGTGCCCTCAACAATAGCCTCGTGCTCAAATCAGATAAGTTTAGTAAATAACTGTTGCTAGTTTCACTTGAATTATACAGTCTGCTAGCTATGAAATTCAATGATGAAAATCTCCGGCCATCTCAACCTTTTTAGACTGGTGTACCCTTGGAATAGCTTTCATATCTCAACAAATTCCTGCCTAATTGGCAGAATTTACTTATTTTTTGAAAAAAAGGTTTGATTTCAAATTGAAATATAGTTGTTTTATATCTTTGTTTAAATTAAATAAACTTTTGATAAAATTAAAACTACGTATTTATTCTTTTGTGAAAAAAGATAAAATTTCACAAATTTAGCAATTTCACCGATTCGTCGTGAAATATTCAAACATGTATCACTGTGTTTGAAAATGTTCATATCTTCATCATCAGTCTTTCAACATCCGTCGTTGGACATAAAACTTCCCAAGGATTCGCCACCATTCTCTATCATGGGTGTCGCCGGGCCAGTATTTCCTGAATTTGTCTAGTTTATCTCTCCATCTTGTATTTTGTCGTCCTTGGATTCTTATGTGATCTCTGGGAATCCATGTTGTGAGTCGTGATGTCCATCGGTTGTCTTTCATTCTTGTAACATGGCCTGTCCATTGCCATTTGAGTTTTTTAATAGTTTCTATGATTTCTTGGACTCACGTTTTCTTCCTTATGTACTGTGCTGTCTTGTGAACTCTCCATGTGAAATTAAGCATGATTCTCTCAATCGCACGCGGCATGCTTCTCAGTTTGTAAGTCTGTCTCTTAGTTAAGTTCCATGTCTCTGCTCTATAAGTGACTATGGGGAGAATGCATTGGTTGTATACTCTTCTTTTCGGGATTATTGGAATTGTCTGTTTTTTTTAAAGTTGAGCTTGCTCTGCCGAAGGCTTTCCATCCAAGGGTGATTCTTCGCTTGATTTCCTCCTCTTTTGAAGATCTCATGGAGAGTCATTGTCCTTGGTAGATGTAGTGATCCACCTTGCCGAGTTAAAAAGTAATTATCAGTATTCTACAGAGTACCGGGACATATATTTCTACACATTTATTCATAGTGGTAATATCATATTTTGCACCCCCCCTGCCTTTAGGACATTTGCTGGTTAGTCTCGGGCTAGAATCGATGTAAATTTGGTCTTTTCTTTTATTACCAGCGATAAAGATCGGCAAAAATCGATGAATACTGAAAATTTGCTACTTATTATACGCTATGATATTTGTTGTATCTTTTTTGGTGGGGGGGAATTTTTCCTGAAAAAGCTGAAAATTAACAATTGTTAAAAAAGACGGTCGTTATTCTTTCTCGGTTGGTAGAAATTCTGATGTTTCTACTGTCAAATATTATCAAAACAGTACCGGCATTCGTTATGTAAAAATATCATGAATGAAACAAAAGTCAGATTTTATCAGCTTGTTAACTGCTATTCCCCAGTAAGAACTGCATGAATAATAAGTGTTTACCTCAAATAACTGATCGTCTTGCTCGTCGAATGCATATCCATCGAGTCTGTTAACAACCTGTGCCACGCCTGTCAAAATGAAAAAAAAAAGCATTGAACAAAAATATGATTTTCAGAAACAATGAAAAAGAGTAGAAGCCAATGCTTTAAAAATAAAACAATCAATTGGGAACGATGCATTTTTATAATGATATTTTCCACCATTGATTCAGGTTATTCCATTCATATTTTTTTTTTATTCAAACTTTCTGGTGGTTTTAACATTCTATGAGCATTGAGTAGACAATAGAAATCAAAATAAAGAAGCCACCTCTGACGAAATTAGTACTCTCATTCTAGTATCATTGGAAATCCGTCTGACAAGGACGACTCCTTATCAATGTGGCCACGGAGACGAGCCAGCAGGCTCAGCACAAAGCTTGTCATACAGCTCGATTCTTTCTTGTCCGATTCCATTGTTTCGTTGTTTTGGGACGAAGTGTTTATTGCTTATTGTCTCACACTGGGATTGAACCTAGAACCATCAGATTACTTAAGGAATACTACTAATGCTAAAAGGGGAGTGCGGTCAATATACCCCCATCGGTTAAATAGAGGGTTCGGTTCGTTACTTCCCCACACCTACCGGATAATACCTGATGAAGGCTGTAGAGTACAACGGCCGAAACGATGTATGAAAAACAACCAAGATAAGGATAGTCCGAATAGTATTAGAAATAATAATAATACCTCATCTCAAAAATTCAGAGATATGTCTATAGCTTACTCACACATGTAGTAGACTTCATGGTCTTAACAGCAGACATTCTCACGTGAAGCATTATCTTTAATATTAACTAGCTTAATTCTTAATCTTGTTTTGTTGAATTTCATTGTAATGCTCAGGTAAGCTTTGTCTTGTATGATCGTCAAGTATACAACGCAAATTAGAAATACAGAGGTAACTACGGACGAGATGTTAACTTACATTGCCTGATACTTAATCTAATACTTGATCTAATGATTCAATGTTTTTTGTATGGTTTGCATCCTGATAGGGGTATTTAGGCATTGGTGTATTTAAGCGTTTCCGCACTTCTATAGTGGATTTCGCTCATGCATTGTTTGTCTGGAGACTTGTTCCAGAATAACACGTGGTAGCTTGTCTCACATTGATGATACCTTACTGATTTAGCCACAGAGACCAACAGGATTTACCTTCTCTTTCATTTGCCCCCCATTTTTTTTTTTTTTGCAAAAAGTAGGGATCGTTTTCATTTGTGCACCTCATTCTTCTTCACTGACATTCTGACATATCTAACCTCTTTTATCGGCATTATGACACACTACCCATCTCTCACTTTTCCTCTTCTCTCCATCTTTATCCGCCCTTTCTCCCCCCCTCTCTCTCTCTCTCTCTCTATATATATATATATATATATATATATATAAAGAAATGGATTTATATGATCGGATTGAATGATTATAAATTGTGTTATATCATATGCAAACTTTATTCCAATGATCTCCCGTCATCACACGGTTAATGTATCACTCGCTAGACAACATATATAGAATAAACAAATATGGGGCTGCTGCAGGAATCGAACCTGCCACTGATAAGGTAGCCACTTCAATGTAGCGACACTTTTACCATTGAGCTAAAAAAAAAACACCGCTAATGCAGAGTCTCAAATAAGTCCTTTCAACCGAAATTATCATCTTATTCATTCTCGGTGTATTCGTTTCTTTCAACGAGACAGTTATATATCAAGAAATGGATATGTGTGATCCGACAGAAAGACTATAAATTGTGTTATATTATATAGAAACTTATCCGGAATTATCTCCCGTCATTACATGGTTAATGAATGGCTCACCAAAGATGACGTAAATAGAATAAACAATTAAAAAAAATTTCCTGCAGCAACCCCATATCCTTCAATTGTTTAATCTATTTGCGTTGTTTACGTTGAGTGATATATTAACCATGTTATGACAGGAGATCATTTCAAATACGTTTTTATATGATATATATATATATATATATATATATATATATATATATATATATATATATATATATAAAGAAATGGATTTATATGATCGGATTGAATGATTATAAAGTTGAGTGATATATCAACCATGTTATGACAGGAGATCATTTCAAATACGTTTTTATATGATATGATATATATATATATATATATATATATATATATATATATATATATAATGTGCACTTTAGAGAGTGAGACAGACTCGGGAGTGAAGTTTTTGGTGGTAAGGTTTATTAATCCTTATATGTCAATAGTTCATACATGTTTCGGGATTCTTCTCATCATCAGTGGCGTGTGTTGTGTGAGTGTGAATTAAATGTACCATGTGGAACCAGAGTCCACTGCCAGAGGCTATGCATTGTGGGTAAGTTTTGTTGTCAGGGCTACTAGATGCCTCCTGCTGAATGAAAGAATGACCAGTAGGTATTGGGACTTTGGTAAAGCAGCAGCAGTTGGTCTTGGGGAGGGTAGAGTTTGTCAAGGTAGGTGGTAGTGTTGTGGAGGTAGATTTTTTGGTATGTTTGGGATAGTGTAGAAGGAGGGGTGGTGGGGTCAAGGAGCTACATAGGTATCAACCTTAAAAGTTACTGAAAATGTTTTGCCTATGATTTGGACAGGGGTTAATACAGGCTAAGGTGAAGTTTTTCCTATGGGTCTAGGTGACTTTGAAGCTTCCATTATTGAGTGTGTCTAAGATATGGGTGTGAGGATATTAATGGTAGGAGTTGTGTGTATTAGTGTTCTGTGTGGTGAGGGTTGTTCAGTTTAGTATTTAATCCATTAGGATATAGGGTTTTAAGTTTGTTGATCCACATGTCTTCGTGTTTTTCTAGAACTTTTATTATGTCAATTGGAGTAGTTTTTTCTATTTTTTCTACGATGGTGAAGCTAGCATCAGTGGCAAAATTGTGGTCAGGTGTGCGAAAGTGTAGTTCTACAGGAAGTGGGCTACGATTATTTTTTGACTTAATCCTATGTCTATAATTGTTGAGTCTAATATTAAATTGCCACTCGGACTTGCCTATGTACTGTAACTTACATCTATTGCACTCTAGAAGGTATATAATGTTCTTACTGCAGCAGTTGCTATTGTGATATATGTGGTAACTCTCTTTTGTGGTAGTGCTTGTGAATGTGTTAGTGTACTTGAGGTGGTTGCAACATAGACTGTTTCTTATGTTGCAAGGTGTGCAGAATTTAATTGTTCTAGGTGTATTTTTGTGTACGACTTTATTGTTAACGATATATATATATATATATATATATATATATATATATATATATATATATATATATATATATCAACATCAGTACATGCTCTCACGCACAGATACCGTGCAAATATTTAGGTTTATTACATATATTCGCAGAAAAAATCACCATGATGTTGAATGTATTTATTTACGCTGGATTTGATCACGTTTATTGTAATATATTTATTTCAGATTATTTTCGTTACTTTCAGTATTATTTTAAGACTTCGTTTCATTGTTCACAAATAAAGCTTTTCATTATTCTATGTATTATATAACTTGATATCGTTATTCGCATGTTCCAGTGTTTTTGTAAGTTCCGAAAGGAAATATTTTCATACGGATCATTGCCACCATTTTGTTATTCACTCAGTGTTTATCTATTTTCAATAGTAAACCAATGGTGGTAAATCCGTAGAAAATAGATTGAAAATCTTTGAAATGATCATTCATCTTCATCGAAGAATATAAGAAACATTTGATCAGAGGGAATCTTCTTACAAATCCAGCAGTGTAGGGAGCCTATACCTACAAGACCCTAAACAATCGGCTGTCATTGTCTAAAACTCTCCCAGTTTCACATTTCCCACAGTGGACAAGGATACGTTTTCATGGTTGACCACAGAGGCTATCCCTTTTTTTGTGGGTATCTGGCCACACTTTTCGAGTTTTTCCTGACAAATTTGATTCCTGAGTTCATGTTCATAACTTGTTTTACTTTTTTGTTCCCATTCTATTTGCAATCCACACGGACTTTTGACAACAATTTTGAGTAAGGGGTAGATGCACGCTTTACACAACAGAGCCTAGGATCAAAATGCTTGTGCAAAAATCCAGAACATATGTCATTAATAGACCATTAGTTTAAACAGGTTAAAGTTTTTTTTTCGTAGTAAATGTCTGCATTATATGGTGTTATAACCCATGACACATCAAGGAGATAACTTTTCAATTTCTTTGTTTTTATTGCGATGTGCGTTTAAATCTCTTTTTTTTTCTTTTTATCAAATCCTCTTAATTTAAAAAAAAAAAATTATTGACATTTCTTTGATTTCAAGAATTAGCTGGGCCATGACTAGTCATATCACACGTCAGGTGGGTTACATAGCGAGAGATCTGGAAAACACTGATCTGGACCAATACTTCAGAGTCCACAAATATCTCTAAGAAACGGTTATTTCATGCTTGACGTATCTGAAAGTGATTACAAATTGTTTGATTTATTTTGTATCAAACAAACTTTTACACATTTGGAAGTAAATTCATTTCTATTGATCCAGGCATGTAATCGAGTGATTCCAAATCTTCCATTTGGCTCCAAAGGGCGCAATGATTAGCTCCCAGGGGCGCTGATATCCGAAAATTTTATGACACTCCTGAGTTAATAATGAAAATTCAAAAGTCTATTCAAATTCAGTATTCTTTTTTCATTTGGAGTTGTCGTTTTCATACGAATGGAGAAGTTTTTTATCAATCATTAATAAGCATGAAAGTTATGATGAACACAAATCAAAGATGGAGGTACATGGTCGTATATGAAATTGTTCAGTATTTTCTGATTTGAGTGCTGTGAAAAAATCTTTATACTCTCCGGGAGCCGTGGTTTGGGAAAGTTTGGGTATTACTGGATAAACGCAGCAACTGAAGGTGATAAAGAGTAATAGATATCCATTTCAAAATAAAAGCCATTGTCTGTTGCAAGGTAATCCATTGCAAGTTATGCACAGCATGTAAGCCATTGTTGTAAGATTAAAGTCCTGACTCAGCGATAGAACTGATCACAAATTTTATGGAGTTAGTCACTTAACTGCACTGACGGAAATCGCTTCATTCACAGTTTATTCGTTAACATTACTTGCAAAGTATTCTTGAATTGATCAGTCCAGTCAAGTATGACCATGCCTGATTGGATTATAACATAAAACCAACGTTATTGTCACTAGGTTGACCCAAGAGATCACAGGGCAAGGAAATCTCAACGTGGGTAGTTGCAATTATCTCTGCTCTGATTCAGTGACAATACAACCAGGTATACTAAACAAAGAAGCCATAATCCTCGGATGTGCTTACTCAGATCAGCTCAGGATACCGGTAGACTTGGGCAACTGATTTCCGGAGATCCAAAACCTTCAGTAATTAATTAAAGCAATCTCTTAGAGTTAACTGACTGATCTATACTGAGCTTATCTTAGTGAAGCACATAGATGAATCAGGTATCGGGAGAGGGTGCTGTCTAATCTTCTTAGGTTTTCGAAACCTTTGCTTTTACCTGCTTTTTAACCCTTTGCCACTGATGGCAAACAAACGAACCATCTACGTCACCGATTGGACTTTTGACGACACCAATTAGATGTGGCTAAAAATAACGATTATAGGAAGTCACAATAAATAACAATAAATGTTGTGATGCATCAAACTTTTCGATAAGCAGGGTTTGTCTTTTTTTTTCATCATGTCGAAGTCCTAGCTTTTAAATGGGTTCGACAATCAACCGCTCGCATTAATATAGGATGATCTCAACCAAACCACGAGGCCGGCCTTTGGATATTAACTAAGATCAGCTTAGTAGGGAACACAACAAAATAGATGGATTGAGACTGATATCATTGTTGGAAATTTATGCGGTGTCAATTTTCTAAATGGAGAGAGGCAATCTGCTTTAAAAATATGCATTTAAAAATTTGGGCCTTTTGAACATTCATCACTGATGCAGATGGGAAAAACAATACAAAAATGTCTAACCCTTCAAGCAGATTATGATATCCTAGTCTGATTCAAGGCTTTGCTTGTGGAGCACCCAGTGAGAAAATCAAACATACTCCTGCAGCGTTGTGCGGCAAAACTACCTAACCATCAATCAATGTCAAAATTCACATTAATCTATTGTTCTCAGCTTATTCTCGCAGGGAGCCTCAAGTATGGTAAACTCAGTGAGGATTGAAAGGTAGTAAAGGTCTGCAAAGTTATGCTTCTCTAACAATTGTCATAATTTGTTATGAATTGTGATTTCAGTGTTTTCGGGTGGATCTTTAGTAACAGAAAAGCCCAACACCTGAGTCGCACGATTAATAGATATTCATTCTCAACGTTCACTTTAATAATCCCGCTGAATCTTCATTTTAGTAATATTATCTTCCGTGGTGGATGACTTCTGATAAGGAGTAAACGGGAAATCAAAACAATTGTGCCTTCAAAGTAACTCTGAAGTATACACTAAGTATATAATTACGTATAGATTTACGTACCGCTAAAGGATATAGACCACAGTTTCTGACAGCTATCTGAATTAGTGAGAAGCTTTGATCAGGACATTTTTAGGGGTTAACTTCAGTCATTTTCGAACAGCCTTCTAGCACGGCAAACATGTCAGATTGCCTAGAGAGGACTTCACAAACTCTTTATGACGTGCTCGAAATATCAAAAGAACAATACTATCAGATTTTGCAAGAAAAAAAAGACGGAATCTGAAACTTACCGATGATTTCGTACTCTGTATTTCGGATGGGCTTGCACAAAATACTCTTCGTATGAAATCCTGTTATCTTGTCGGCCTGAAAGGGAAACAAAATAATAGAAAAATATAAGTATTGTCGTAGAACAAGGGTGATCTTTGTTTCTAACAATTGATATTATTAATCAACGCTACCCACAATAGATTGGTTTGAACATTGCCGCTGGTTTTATGTTATTCATGTATCCCGATGTTCTTATGTATGAATATATTTACGTATTTATCCGGACTTAGTCCAGCCCAAATCATTCATAGTAGAATTTTGAACAGATACTCTTCTCAATAAGTAGAGAAAACGTTTTGTTTTTGCTTTTGTGATAATTCCTCTCTTGGAGGTTTTCGCAGGAGGGTCAATATGCAAAATAAGTTATTGCTAAATTGGTCATTAGTTTGAGCCAGTTTGTTTCTTGGAAATTTAGACCTTTTTCAGTAAATCTCTTCGACATCAACCTTTTAGCGTCTGTCGTTGGATATAAACTTTCCCTAGGATTCGTTAAACCTCTCTTTATATCTGTCACTGAGCCAATACTTTTAGTTAGTCTTGCCATCTTATATTTTGCCAGCCACAGCATCGCATTATTTTCAGCAATGAATAAAATCATCGGTGGTGAGTCTTTGCAATATATCTTATTTGTTTTAGTCTATTGATGTAACTTTTGATTTCGGCATAAATTGAGATTTATTTTAGAGGAAAAAGAGAAAATTAACCCAAAACAAACTACGTAACGTAGTTTTAGACAGAAAGGATCATTTTACAAGGTAGGGGACCAAAACTATCACAAGGGGTGAAGAAAAGTCGAGGTCTCGATGACAATATACAGTGTGGATGATTTCGAGTGGAAAGGCTCGGGGACTATTTCTTTTCTGCTCTGAATAGAATCACAACTAGTGAGTCTTTGAGATAACTCATCGTCTTATTTAATAGCAGCAATGTAATTAGAGCTTATAACGATAGCTGCCCGCTTTCAACTAGTGCCCGCTGTTCGTACTATTGTTCTTTTTTGACAGATATCAATTACTTTCAGTTTTACTGACAGTTCTTTCATTCTTGTATACCAATAGACAAAATGACATATTGGCAAGAGAAAAATTAATTAATAAGAATCAATCGACAAGAAGTATCCGTCATGTTTAATATGAAACTTGCTTGACAGGAAAAAAAAAAATATATATATATATATATGTGTGTGTGTGTGTGTGTGTGTATGTGTGTGTGTATGTGTGTGTGTATGAGTGTTTTTGTCGGTGTGTGCATGTTTATGTGTGTTTGAGGGAGAGAAAAAGTTTGTGAATGTTTTTAACACAACAGATATTTTTTCAACACAATCTACAAACTTGTCTATGCTGACTTCGTGCGTGGGTACATCAATCAATTTCTGTTGTAAGTAAATAATTCATTGACAGGTCGGTTGACGTTATTTTCTGGAAAGGATTTTATTAGGTAATAAAAATGTCCACGGTCGTTTCCATAAGGAAAATATTATTGTATATTATTCAAAAAGTTGGTGGGCGGGTTTTTTCGTGGCGCTTTGATTTTGTTTTCTTTAGTCGATTGTAGGAGGGAAAAAAGCTTGTCTTGGCTCATCGCCAGTTAACATCATTGTTTATTTTTGGTTGACATTTTCTAATAAATCATTGAAACAGTTAACATAGATTTCTTCAGTTTTTAAGCTGGTCTCACTGGACGTACAGGCCGTACCGACAGACCCAGAGTGCAGAAATTTGAAACATTTACCCCCTATTATGTATAGAAAAAAAAAACAGGATTTTTTAATCCCCCCAACCAACTAAAGGGTTTTTTAGGAGAGATAGGGGTTCAATTCGCACTGTAAGTTTATGCTCAATTGATCCCATAAATTGATTTTAGGAGTGTTCACGCTCATATCTTTGAAAATCTGTTTTTTCAGGGATCACTGCTGAAAAAAAGGACGAAATGAATAATTTGGTGAGAATCAAAGTTTTATTATACATGGTCGTTGTAAAGTCCATCCACAGTTTAAATTCTTGTGGCTTTTATATTTAAATACTGTGATGTAATATTCATTTATTTTATTGTAGTTTAGCGATGAACTTGTCAATAGTAGTGTTTATTTATTATTACTACCATACAATGCGTAGAAAATGACGGAACTTATGGATGGTAGCTTCTAAAATCAAAGTATCTAATCACTTTGACCTTAGGACCAAAGAGTTGCTAATCAACACCTATCTAAGAATGTAACACATTATTTTTGCTTTTACCTTTTTACAGATTGGTTTTGTCATTAATAGAAAATTTCAAACTGCACACAGATTTTATAATGAAACTGTATATTGATTTATTTGGAACATAATTCTTCTCTTTGTTGTTTTTGTCACAGTATATTTATCAGGTAGAAAGAAGGCTGGAGATTAAAGCGGTGGAAACGTTGCGGCAAAGACTACAAAGACTGTGAAACTGATTCGAAAGAATCAGTGTATAATAGTAAGTAGCTTTCTCCGAAATTCAAACAGAAGGAAGGTGGGAGAAGAAAGCAGCTGAAACGTTAGTTGTAATAAAAACAATACAAACAGAGAAGCTGGTTCGAAAATGAATATATAATTGTAAGAACTCGTGTGCAGTAATCGAAATATTGATAGAAGACGACAGAGACAAAGGAGCAGATGCGAAAGAATCAATATTTTCATTGCAGTATTTCAACTTTCCAACATATGAGGAGTTCTGGGATGGTTTACGACCATATATATATATATATATATATATATATATATACTATTGTGTCATCCACAGACAGCTGTTTTGATGTATTACATCTCTTCAGTGTGGCTATAGACTTTCCATTATCCCATTCAGTACTGCGAGGCAGAATTGAAACCTTCACATCAAACCCAGAGGCCGGATATCTTACCTCTGGAGTAATGCTGAATTTAAGCGATATATCCATTTACACAGAAATTCCTCATCCACCAGAGTGCTCTATTCCAATGCAAGAGCATTGCATAATATATATATATATATATATATATATATATATATATATATATACGTAATGTGAATGATGGGAAGTGAGACAGACTAAGTAGCAAGAATGGATGGAAACTTCGTTTTTAATTTTAGTTAATCCCTAAACGAATTAATTGGTATACTAAACATGTTTCGGGGTGGGGGGCATTCACATCTTCAGTAGCATGTGCTGTGTGTGTGTACTTTTCGATGTTTGAAAGTTTTCTTTTGAGACTAAATTTACCATCAGATTCTTTTGCTTTGGAAGCAAAAATTGGAATCAAATCCTTCAGGGTCATCGTGATGTGTGGGATTTTGTTCTGTCTGTAATAAAGTTGTGCTGGTCAGTGACAATGTGTGGTATTAGCAGTTGTAATAGGTCATAAGATGTCAGGGTTGAAGAGTTGTGGTTTAGTATTGGATTATATGGGTAGGTCGGAGATAGTATAGATGGTGGGGTGATGAGGTCAAGGATATCATATATGTTGTCTTTGCAGGTCATTGAAAGTTTGTTGGCTCTGATTTGTACCAATGAAACACCATGCAAAGGTTTTAACAGGTAGGAGTCTGTGTGACTGTGAAGTTCCCAATATTAGATATTTCTGAAAGAGGGTAGAGTGTGGATAAGAGATTATTATTAGTGGGATGATTATGATATTAGAGATTTATGTGGTTAGGGTTGTTAATTGTAGTGTCAATTCCATACGGGGGACGGAGAGTTCCAAATTTGTTAATCCACATATCTTCATGTCTTGAATTTTTGTAAAGTCAGTGGGTGTTTTTTTTTTTTGTTTTGTTTTTTTCCTATAATTGTGAATCTAGTGCTTGTGGCAGAATTATGTCCGGCGGTGAAGAAGTGTCGTTCTACGGGGATTAGACCGAGATGGTTTTGTGAATTAATTCTGTCTTTAGTTATTAAGTTCAATGTTGAATTGCCACTAGGATTTACCTATGTATTGTAAATTGCATCCATCGCACTCTAGGAGGTATATAATATTTTTGTTACGACCATTAGTGCTACAGTATAGGTAGAAAGTCTCGTTATTGGTGAAGCTAGTGAGGTGGTTGCTGCATAGACTATTTTTTATCGCACGGTAGGAATAATTTAGTGTTTTTAGGGATGTTGTTATGTGAGACTTTATTGTTTATTATAGCGTTAATGCTAATCATATATTTTATGTTTTGGGGTCTGCGATAGGCAATGACACACGGTTGTACGGATATTTCTTTGAGATTGGTTTTGAGTGTGAGGGTATTCCATCCCATGGAGATGATATGTGAAAAGGGTGGGAGTCTGTCGTTGGAGGTTGCTATAAGTGGTTTGCAGTTAAGTTTATCATTTCTAGAGAGTGTAAGGGTTTCTTCTCTGGGTATTGTAGTTGTCTGTTTTATTTGGTTGTTTGTATCATTTAGTGAATATCCTCGTTTAGTGAAATGTTGTAGTAGGTTATGGTTGTGTCTGTTGAGTTCACTATCTGTAGAGCGAATATTTCTTATCTTAAGTGCTTGTGAAAATGGTAGGCTTTTTTCAGGTGTTTGGGGTGGGCCAATTTAGAGTGAAGGTAATTGTGAGTGACTGTGGGTTTAATGTAGGGTGGTTTAGAGGTATCTATTACTATCTGTGTATATGCAGGTGTCTAGGAAAATCTATGGAGTCTGTGGATGTCACAAAATCAAATTAAATCGAATTGTGAGAAGAGTTTACACGTGCAAAGAAATTCTCTACTTCGATTTCATGTGTGTATATAGAAAAATGTCGTCTATACATCTAATGAGGAAGATGCAAAATTTGTCTATCTCTGCGTATCTTCGAATTCGCCCATGAAGCAGTTAACTTGTTAAGGGACTCTCATTCTATAGTGGTGAGGTTATCGTGTGGTAAGAATTGGTTATTGTAGTTGTTAATGTAGGTTTCAATGTCTTCTCTAACAGGTAGTTCAAATGTTCAGATAGCGTCAGTGCTGGGGGTAGAAATTAAGACCCTTATTAAGGAGTGTAAAGGTGTCTCTAGTGAATCTAAATTTACTTAGGTTTAAGACTTTACTTTCCAGGTCTCCTCCTTGATTCTAATGATGTGTGGTAATTGTTTAGTAAGTCTTTTAAAATTGTTGTTAGGGATGGTATTATGTTTTTTGGACCCCTATACACACACAAACACACACACACATACGTGCACACACACACACACATACGTGCACACACTCACACACACTTATATATATATATATATATATATATATATATATATATATATATATATATATATATGAGGGTGTGTGTGTTTGAATTATAAATTGCATTAGATTACATAGGAACTTATTTGAGATTATCTCCAATCGTTAGACGGTTAATATATCACTCGCCCTATTAGAATGAACAATCAAAGAAAAATGGTATGCTGCAGCAATCGAACTTGCCACCGATAGGGTAGCTGCTTCAACGGAGTGATGCAGCTGCCCCATTTTCTTTAATTGTTTATTCCATTTATGCTGTCTAAGGCCAGTGATATATCTATCGAGTAATGACGGAGATCATCTCAAAGAAGATTCTACATGATATAACGCAATTTATGATTCATTCTGTTAGACCAAATATGTCCATTTCCTAATACACACATATATGTGTGTCTATGTGTGTGTATGTGTGTGCGTGTGAGTAAACTCAGAGTCACCGCAAAAGGATTGAATGTTATATGTACACCTACTTACATATGCTCTATCTCGGATATTGGGCTCTTTTCATGCATTGATAAGTCAACCTCCAGAAAATGATAACAATATATATATATATATATATATATATATATATATATATATATATATATATATATATATATACATATATATATATATATACATATATATATATATATATGTGTGTGTGTGTGCGTGTGTGTGTGTGTATATTTATAATATTACCAAACCTCTTCACGGCTAGCCTTGAAAGACAGGCTTGAAAAATATGTGAACAAATATAGACGCAGAATATTTTAACAAAATGAAGTACTTTGTTGATAATAAATTAATAGCAAGAACAGCAGATGGTCTGCAAAACATGTTAAGTGATCTCCATAGAAAAGGTAAAAAAATAGGGTCAAAGATTAAGAAAACAAAGACAAAATAATGTTTAACGACGAATTCCACTAAGACCATAAGAGTAGACAGTGAAATATTAAAAGAAGTTCACTCAAGGTCAGGTAATAAAGCTGTAAAATTCCACGGAAATGTAATGAGACGGCGTATACGCTTGGCTGGAAAGTATTTTACATGAATAAAAACATACTGAAAAGCAAATCGCAAATATTTTCAAAACGTTAATTATATAAGCAATAAAACTTATAAAGCTGCACAAAAACAATTTCAGAATTCTTCATATGGCAATAGAAAGAGTAATGCTAGGAATAACTCTTAGCAATAGAAAATCAACATGGTTATGAGAGAGGAACAACGTGAAAGATATTGAACAAATATATATATTCTATTATATATCTTCAATTTGTAAAAATACAACAACAAAAAAGAAATATAAAACTTATTGTATCCGTTAAGAATGTGGTAACCACGAAACGTTAACATTCGCCAGTATATATCCCAATTCACACACACACACACACACATATATATATATATATATGTGTGTGTGTGTGTGTGTGTGTGTGTGTATATATATATATAATCATAAATTGCATTATATTGAAACTTATTTGAAATGACCTCCTGTCATTACACGGTCAGTTTATCATTTGGCTTTGACAACATGAATAGAATAAACAATTAAGGAAAATGAGGCTACAGCAGGAATCAAACCTGCAACCGATAGCGTTGTTGTTAACATTGAGCTAAACAGCTGCAGATAATGCAAAAGCAGCATTCCAATTTTCTTTAATCGATTGTCCTATTTACGTTGTCTCGGCAAAATGATATATTAACTGTGTGAAGATGGGAGATAAATTCAAATATAATTCTAATATAATACAATGCAATTTAAAACCATTCTGTCCGATCATATATCCATTTTTAATATATATATATATATATATATATATATATATATATATATATATATATATATATATATATATATAGAGAGAGAGAGAGAGAGAGAGAGAGAAGTGTACCATAGACACGTACCGAAGGCAACTTTGGAGGGACTTGAGATAAAATAAAGGATAAGGATTGAGATTGTGCAAACCACAGCACTGCTAGGGACTGCACAAATACTGAGTAAAGTACTATAAATAAGAGATCTAAGACCCCTGCTGTTAGCAGTGGTACAACAGAAGAAGTGGAGAGATGCTGTGATAGTTGAGGGAGAGATGAGATGTTGGCTTAAGACCTGAAAAGACTTACTGTCACTCATCATTCAGCGATAACCACCGGGCTATTAGTGTGCAACTGTAAACCACAGTATTGCTGTGGTCTACAAGAATGTGGAGAAGGGGGTTGAAGACTTGAGGAGACTTGCTGTCACTCAACTTCGAGCGGTAACCACCAGTCAACAGATGCCAAATTGCAAATAAAAATTATACAATGGACTGGTGAACAAAGGAACTTATGACAATGCATAAAGCCTTAAACCCTAGAGATGACACATATAGACTATACGTTAAGAGAAAAGAAGGTGGTAGGGGGCTCATCAGCAAAGAAGACTGTGTCCAGAGAGTTAAAGCAGATCTAGAAAGGTATGTACAAACAAAAAGTGAAGAAATCATAAAGAGTGTGTGAGACAGCACAACAAACAACAAAGTAGAAAACAGTGGAACAGCACAGCAAACAAGAAAAGAAAAATGGGAAAAGAAAAATTTACGGAGAGTTTAAAAGGTAGATACAAGATATGGCGGACGAGAAATCATGGGCATGGTTACGAAAAAGAAACCTGAAGAGAGAAACGGAATCGCTCATCTTTGCAGCTCAAAACAAAAAGCATCAGGACAAATTATAAAAAAATGAGACCGTAACCACATAACTAGTGAATGTAGTCAACTCGCCCAGTAGGAGTATAAGCATAGACACGATAGAGTAGCAACGATGATACCCTGGGAACTGAGTAAACGAATGGGATTCAACAATGTGGAAAAGTGGTATCAGCACAAACCAAAGGCAGTCCTGGAGAATGACAACCACAAACTACTCTGGGACTTTAACATTCAAACTGACCACCTCATCCAGGCAAGAAGACCGGACTTGGTAATTGTAGACAAGAAGAGGAAAACCTGCCAAATAGTAGACGTGGCTGTACCTGCAGACCATAGAGTCAAGAGAAAGGAGAGTGAAAAACAGGAAAAATACCAGGACCTAGCGAGAGAACATGAAAGCCAGGGTAGTACCAGTCATAGTGGGCGCCCTGGGAACTGTCCCAAAGACACTGAGGGCGAGACTGGAGGAGATTGGGATAAGGGGAAGGATTGAGACTGTACAGACCACAGCACTACAAGGAACTGCGTGGATACTGAGGAAAATGCTAGAAATATAAAAACTGCAACGTTAATTCTCAACAGTGACCCAACAGAGGAAGGGAAATGAAAGCGGTAATACAAACTGCAGCACTGGCATGATAGGTGAAAGAGAGAAGAGACGTTGGCTGTAGACCTGAGGAGACTTATTGTCACAGCCTTTAGCAATGACCACTGGGCAACCGGTGTGAAACTGTAAATCGTAGAATTACTGCGACCTATGAGTACTAGGAGAGGAGGGCTGGAGACTTGAGGAGATTTGCTGTCACTCAAACTCCAGCGGTTACCACCAGGCAACTGGTGTGAGACTGCAAATGATATTAATAATAATAATAATGTGTGAGATTCCAAATAATAGGATGGATGGATGGATAGATTACAAAAAGGCATACGATATGATTCCACAAAGCTGGATACTCGAATGCCTTAGAATGTTCAAAATTAGCGAACCGGTGGTTAAATTCATTGGTAATTCGATGAAAAACTGGAAAGTAGATTTGACAGCCGCAGGGGACAAACTAGCCGAGGTAGGGATAAAAAGGGGAATCTTCCAAGGAGACTCGTTGTCCCCACTATTATTTGTTCTAACAATGATACCGCTTAACAGAATCCTGAAAAACAGCAAAGGATACCACTTCTCTAAAACAAAAGGAAAGGTCAACCACTTAATGTACATGGACGATATTAAATTGTTTGCAAAAAACAGGGGAGAGCTTGAGACTCTGTTCAACGAAGTAAGGGAATATAGTGAGGACATAGGAATGGAGTTTGGGATAGAAAAATGCGCAATCATGGTGATGCATAAAGGAAGGCTTTCAATGACTGAGGGAATTGAACTTCCGGACAACAACAAGATTAGGGCATTGACTGCACAAGACCGATACAAGTACCTAGGTGTCCTTGAATGTGACACGATAAAACGGGAAGAGATGAAGGAGAAAATTAAGAGAGAATACCTCAGAAGGATAAGGAAAATATTAGAAACCAAATTAAATAGCAGAAATCTAATAAAAGGAATGAACACCTGGGCTGTGTCAGTAGTTAGGTATACAGGACCATTCCTAGGATGGACAAAGGAAGAGCTCCAATCAATGGATAGGCGAACAAGGAAACTTATGACAATGCATAAAGCATTACACCCTAGGGATGATACAGATAGGCAATACGTTAAGAGAAAAGAAGATGGTAGGGGGGCTCATCAGCATAGAAGATTGTGTCCAGAGAGCTAAAGTAGTCCTAGATAGATATGTGCAAACAAATAGTGAAGAAATCATAAAGAGCGCGAGGGATAGTGCAACAAACAATAAAGTAGAAAACAATGGAACAGTACAGCAAACTAGAAAAGAAAAGTGGGAAGGAAAAAAATTGTACGGCGAGTTTAAAAGACAGATAAAAGATATAGCAGACGAGAAATCATGGACGTGGTTACGAAAGGGAAACCTTAAGAGAGAAACAGAATCGCTCATCATGGCAGCCCAAAACAAAAGCATAAGGACAAACTACATAAAAGCAAAAATCGACGGAACACAGACAAACAGCAAATGCCGCATGTGCAGTGAAAGAGATGAGACAGTAAACCACATAACTAGTGAATGTAGTCAACTCGCCCAGAAGGAGTATAAGCATAGACACGATAGAGTAGCAACGATGATACCCTGGGAACTAAGTAAACAAATGGGATTCAACCATGGGGAAACGTGGTATCAGCACAAACCAGAGGCAGTTTTGGAGAATGACAACCACAAACTACTGTGGGACTTTGACATCCAAACTGACCACCTCATCCAGGCAAGAAGGCCGGACTTAGTAATAGTAGACAAAAAAAGGAAGGCCTGCCAAATACTAGACGTTGCTGTACCTGCGGACCATAGAGTAAAAAAGAAGGAGGGTGAAAAAAGGGAAAAATACCAGGACCTAGCAAGGGAGTTAAAGAAAATGTGGAACATGAAAACCAGGGTAGTACCGGTCATAGTGGGAGCACTAGGAACTGTCCCCAAAACGCTGAGGGAGAGACTGGAGGAGATCGGGATTAGGGGGAGGATAGAGACCGTACAGACCACAGCACTGCTGGGAACTGCACGGATACTGAGGAAGGTGCTAGAGATATAAGGACTGCAACGAATCGTAGCTCTGTCATGATATGCGAAAGAGAGAGGAGATGTTAGCTGAAGCAGCCTTCAGCGATAACCACTGGGCAACCGGTGTGAAACTGTAAATCGCAGAATTACTGCGACCTATGAGTACTAGGAGAGGAGGGCTGGAGACTTGAGGAGACTTGCTGTCACTCAAACTCCAGCGGTTACCACCAGGCAACTGGTGTGAGATTGCAAATAATAATAATAGTAATAATAATAATAATAATAATAATAATAATAATAATAATAATAATAATCTGAACAATATCATGAGCAAATGTAGCAAGCTGACACGAACATTATTTTGGAGTCTATTGTTAATATGAAAATTTCGCAAATAATTCGAATTTTTTTTCAATTCTAACACTATATTCCATCCACTCTTATTCAAGTATTCTTCAGCATTTCTTTAATCATCTTTCATATATTCTATAACTTGAAAATATTCGATATTATATCATTGGTTTATTTTTTATTTTTTTTCGATATTAATTCACAATAAGCAGAGCTTCCTTTTATACTTTATATTTACTGCACGCCTCCTCCAGTCTTTTGATTGAACATTTTTTCTATTTTCTCAATGATTCTGTTCGATTATTTTACCGATGCGATTGGTGAACGACTTATTAACTTGATGAATCTTTCAGAATAATACAAATACGGACTCTTTGTTAGTGATCCATGCACACTTGAAAAAAACATCTATATTTTTCTGCTTGCGAGTGCGTTTGTATGATACGCTTTCAGTAATAACACGAAGAAAACTTTACGTGGTTTAATAAGACAGTTGAAAAAAAAAGAGAGAGTACAGTAAAGAAAGTTGGGTATTCTAATAAAAGGTTTCGAAGAGAGAGTACTGAAAACAAAGTTTGTAGAAAGATTTTTGCGGATGGAATATATCCACGTTTGTATAACATGCAGATAAAACATGATCGGGCAACTAAGATTTGAAGGGATAAGGGATATAATAGGGATATAGAGATAAAGGGTGAATGAAGAGAAGGGAAATGAGATAATGGATAATCTTAATTATCAACACCTGCGGAACTTCGAAAGGTTAGCTAAAAGGGATTAATCAAACTTGTATTTCGTCAAGGTTTTGTCAATTTTTACAAGCCCTCGCACCAAAGAAGAAAACAACTTATTCTATTCTATTCAGCGTAAAATAAGAAAGTTAAGTGGAATGTTTCTATAGAAAGAGTAAAGACGATTATGTTATGTCAATTTCCCTAGATGCCACGAAAATCAGCGTTTGAAATACTGGTTTTTCAGCTGAACTTGAACACTGAACTCTGGCAACGGTTATAAATTCGTAATTACTTCATCCACAAAGTTAACCCCAGATTTATGATCGTTTTCTTTGTTTCGTATAGTTAGCTTATTTGAATTCGAGGCTTAATATAAGAACCTAAGAGCTGGAATTTAATATTTCGCGATTCTGTCAGTCTGTCAGTCTCGAAAATCATCATTCGAAATCTTGGAATTTCACTTAAGATCGAACACCGATCAAAAATACGTGGCCATTACAGCATTGATGTAGCCCCGTCTCCCAGATAACCTTTAACTTATTTATTGCTTGAGACCAAATGAAAGAAATGTGAGGAAGATCGTATTATGCCGATCTTCCAGGCCGAGTGAATATTCTCGAATACGAATCGAGCTTTTTTACTAAACAAATTGCCCAAACTAAGCAGTCTGACTAATCCTCAGGTCAGTCAAAATAGCAAACACTTTTACATGTACGAATACAGTGTCGATTATCAAACAATACTGCCCATTGTTGTTAACTCAATTCTTTATCATGGTTTTGTATGGATGACTATGTAGATTGTATACGACGCATATTATGTAATATGCGTTTAAAATCCTTTTTCAAGGGAGATTTGTTATCACTACAGATAATTTCTCTTTTCTGACCTGAAAACAGCGATCGATATGCTGAAGATGGAAGAAATTAATGTTTTGGTGGCATCTGACAAAGTGCCATGAAGGTATACTCATATGAACAGGATATCTCTGATGACGACATTTTGAAATGTTATTCTCAATTCAGAACTCAACTTATGTTTATAGATATATTGTTAATTTAAAACGTGAAATTAAAGCTTCCAAAATAAACTTTTGTCCTGAAGGACTGACTAACCCTAATCTCTAACCCTGACCTCTAAACCTAACTCTACGTTATTATCTCGAGGAGATAACGATGGCTGGGTTGCCGAATTTCCCATAACTTTACTTTTGTTCATTTAGCAAACAAAATACGGTGAGCTGTATTTATTCTTTCGATTATTGGGAATTGACAAAAAGGAAAGGACCAACTTCTCTCCACTGATGACGCTAGACGCCGTGCCAGATCGATTGCATTTGCTCACGGGGTGACAAGTGTCAACCCGAGTCTCTGTTGCATTCCATCCGGTCTAACCTCAAATGTGTCTTCCATTGTAAGATCTTCTCTGGATTCCACATTGAACAATTTCCTCATGGAATGATGAAACTATTTTGTGACGTGGTTGTTGTCATAAACCTCAGTTTAACTCTTTCAAGACTAACTTAATTAACTGCTCTATACATGAATTTATGAACGGCTATAGAAAGTCAGAACATGCCGATTTTCATTCAGTGGTTAAAGAAATGTATTTTTGTATCAAATGACAAACAATTGATGTTTGAAGTACCAAAATCATGATGGGATACATTTGTCCCGCCAGACATTTATCCAAGAACAGACGAAAACACGGGATGATCACCGAGCATGTATGTATATCCTGTTCAGATATGTGATGTAAACCAATTTCTGTATGGGTTTCATTATTTTTGAGCTTGTAAAATCCGGTGAAATTTCATTTAATTAATTTATCATAAGATATCATACGCGTCCCAGCAGATTGCTAGAAGAGATCGACAGGACATATGTATCCCAGTGGTCACAGAAAACTCGTTATATATATCCAAAGAATTGAAATCCTGAAAAAAACAAGAAACCAAGCAAATGGTCACTCTAGAATGGCAAGCTTTCGGTAGAACAAGCTCAACATGCAAAAACAAGAGAATCCCATTAGTCCTAAAAAGAAGGTTATACCTATGCACCTCCCTGATAGTCACATATGGAGTTGAAACATGGAACCTAGCCTTGCCCTTTGATTGAGAACCATGCAACGTGCACAAAAGAGAATCATGCTTTACATCACACAGAGAGATGGGAAGATAGAGAGAAAAAAAAACAAAAGTCAAGGATATCGCAGAAACCATTCGAAAACTCAAATAGCAATGGGCTGATCATGTTGCAAGAATGGCAAACAACAGCTGGATATCACTGATCACAACGTGGATCCCAAGAGATCAGATGCAAAACTGTAGCTGGCAAAATAAAAGGTAGTGAGACGAACTAGACAAGTTTAGAAAGTATTGGTGCTGTGATGCCTATGACGGAGGGATCTAACGAATCCCGGGGAAGGTCAATGCCCAACAAAGGACGCTAAAAGGCTGATGATGATGATGATGATGATGGGTCTAGCTGACTCATAAACGAGACGAAAACCTCCAACATGAACTGGCTGATGAATCTCTGTAAGATTATGGAGCCAAAGTATAGATCATTCATGTTCATAGATTTGCCTAGTTAAACGTCCATCCGAATTCAAATAAGTCCTGTGCATATGAAATGTGGGTATGACGAAACTTAAAATCAATTTTAAATTCGGAAAAAACGAACGGTAACTCGTACTGTAAAGTTCATTGCCATTTTTTCCCAGTCAATCCTGTCAAATCAGATCACTGGATCATATCTATGATGGATCCCCAAAACTATCTTCTGTAAGAGACCGTCAACCAAAACTGTCACTATCGATTTCTTCAGTTTTAAGTTGGTCTGTTGGGCTGGCTGGGTATTGAGTATCACGCGTACAAGTCGTACCAACAGAACTACAGGGCTGAAAATCTCAACATTTACTCGTATCATGGAGAAACAGCTTTTTTTGTTTTTAAAATTCTCTCTCTAAATAGTATTCTAGTCGGTTGTTCAATTTGCAATGTAAATTTATGATAGATTGGTCCTGTAGTTTAAGTCTTTTGAAAATTCAGACTCACTTTTTTAGTGATTATAGCCCAGCAAAAAGCTAGAGAAGTAGCTTATTCATTGATTACCCTTTTTCAAATTTTTGATTGAGCACCCCAACACATCATGCTGTCAAAAGACGTTGATCACCAGTCAGTTTCTATTTAGTGATTAACCAAATCCGTTCATTTTGTTTTTTCATACTTCACCGTATTTGGGGTTTGTTATTTTGGGCTTTTTTATTTTGTTTTTGGAAAATATCCTATACTGGAATCTCACGCATTAATGCATTTTTATCACGCATCGGCGGGTAAATACGGAATCCTGCAAATGAAAATAAGGTTCGAATCGTTATAATTCCCAGTTTTCTTTTCAATGATGCGTCCATCTAGGAGGAGCCAACACATAAATCATGCTATTACAACTCCGCTAGACATATTCCCAGGGGTTTTTGCAAGATTGACACCAATGACCAAGAATCTATTCAAATCACACATAAAGCCGCGTATAATTCTATTTTTATAGATTTTATATGATTAAAAAGGTTCTGTCATACAGAATTACATATGAATCTTGATAATTATGAATGAAAGCTAAATGATTCCAGATAATTCTATGAAATTTCAAAGCTTTCTTTTTTCATCAAAACTGAAAATATTTCTCTTGGAGATTTTTTTGGAAATTTTGAAAGTTGAATTTCTTTACAAGACTCCTTCGTTACGAGAGGCACTACACGCTGTGACTGTTGTTATGGCAAGACGAAAACAAATTATTATAATCATATTTTTTGGCGTTGGGTGATAATCACCTCGTGATGAATAACAGTGCTGTGTTTTATATTTGCCAGTATTTCTTACGGACTCAACCTTTCATGTTTGTCGACCAAAGGTGAACATAGAACCAACAAAGGGAAATAACTTTGATGGAATGATGTCTGAAACTTACTGTGGGATCAAATCTTGGGTCTTGATATGCATCTGTAATATTTACTGACTCTCCAGTTACAAGAACAAACTCCGGAATGCTTCCTCCAACTTTTACGTTTGAATTGTTGTCGAGGCTGAAAAATTAGAGAAAATGGAAATATTTATCTTATTAGATCAAGTATTGTAAATCATTATTATCAATATTCTGCTACAACATTATTAAGATTATTTTATCAGTATCAATAATAATAATGAAATAATTGATTTTGATATTATTAATATTTTGCCAAAACAGAAAGTAAAAATGAATTAACAGCGCAGGGTCGTAATATTGTAAGCGGGGGTTATTATTATTCCTCAGGCATAAATAATCTGAAAATCGATTCTCACCGGGAACTTTGTTCTTTATTCCGATCTGCACAGTTAATTCATTTTCACTTTCTACCGATGGGGCGCCGACTGAGTATAGTTGCGATAAAAAGCTACAGAAATTGAGATGAAGGTGAATAGTAGAAAAATATGGATAATAATGAAATAATATTATAACAGTTCCCTTCATGGATCACCACCCAAAGAAAGATAGGAAAAATCTGCTCCGTCACATTTATTGTCTTTTCTGTTATATATACAACAAAGAATTGGTTTTCAGTGGACTCCTTCGAAAAGAAGTATTTGGTGTTCTTTCAAAATTTCCAAGAACAGGTGCAAAAGTGTGAACTATCTCATTAAATGGGGAAAGCTATCCTGATCAAATCCATCTCTAAACAGATGAAAGTGTGAGCAAAGAAATAGAGAAAAGTTCCAGAAATATTTTGAGAAGAAATGAACACCTGAGATTTCACACGAGTGCTTCTCTAAGAGAACAGCGTTTTTCTTTCACACTTTTCTTTTTAGAATAAGCTGCAAATTCATACCAAGGAATTGTAGAGAAAACACCGAGTAACCCAAGTTTTATGTTAGGGATTTAAGATTTCAATTCAATGGTTTCTCTTTTATACAAATATCAATATCCCTATTACGTGTAACTGGAAAAAATATATGGAGAATGATGATAATACATTTGTTGGACTCACTCTATATTAGTAGCAAAGCATATTGATGGAGAGATTATATATATATATATATATATATATATATATATATATATATATATATATATATATATATATATATATATATATATGTATATATATATATATATATTTATCATTATTATTATCATTATTATCATTATTATTATTATTGAGAAACAGAGATGTAATCCGATAATAATATATGCATTATATTAGTTTGAAACCCTTTTTGAAATGATCTCTCATTGTTATGCGGTGAAAGTATCTCTAGCTTGTAAAGCGTAAATAAAATAGAAGTTTTACTATAATATTATGCAAGTTATATTATATATATATATATATATATATATATATATATATATATATATATATATATATATATATATATATATATATATGTGTGTGTGTGTGTGTATATATATGTACGTGTGTGTATGTTTGAGTGTGCATGTGTGGATGTGTAACAACTATTTGCAATGCACAGGTAAAGCAAATCGCCAGGAATTAGTTTTTCTAGGGTTCAGGAAAATTGTTGCTGAATAGAATTCGGAAAAGATAAGTAATTAGCTTGTCTCCTAGGTGAAGAGATGGGGAAGTGTTATGTGTGCCCCCATAACACTTCAATTATTAACAAAGTTTCCTATGCATTGACATCTGGACAAATCAAAAACTATGTGTCTCTAAATGAAGGCACTTTTCAGACAGTTACTCTGACCTGGTCTAATAAAATATATATGTTGTCCAGGATCGTTCTATCGTCTTGAAAATAATTAAGAGATAATGTTTCTGTGATAGCAATAGATTAAGGTAGATATTTCTATAGAAATGTCTTGGCTTGTCGGCTGATGTCACCCAAAGGCTTTTGATTGACTAGCCAAAAATTCATTAGAAGATCCGATCGTGGATTGGCTAGGGGTCGTGGCCTGAAGCGAACAAATTCTGTTTGGGCCAATCAGCTGGCACAGTAGTAGTAGTAGTAGTAGTAGTAGTAGTAGTAGTAGTAGTAGTAGTAGTCATTCTCTTCCACCAACGGGAAAGCATCCAACCACAGCAACTTCTACGTATTTATTTGCTCACCTTATTGTCGACATTTTCGCTAACTTTCTAACCTCAACGTTCTCTCTTGCATTGACCCCATAATCTGCCTATTTCTTTACAAGCCGTGATAATCTGTGATTTTCAATATAGCTTGTGAAAGAGTGAATAGATAGTAACTATTTCTCGATAGACAATGTTCTGTATTTTTTGCTTCAGTTTTACCACGATCACACAAGAATTTTTTCCTTACATTATCATCATCAGCAGCCTTTTAGCGACCGTCATTGGACATGTACCCTCCCAAAGATTCGCCAGATCTCTATAATGGGCAATGCATAGCCAGTGTCTTCTGAATTTTTCTATCTTGTCACGCCATCTTGACTTCTATCGGCGACAACTTCATGTATGATCTCTCGTTGTAAGTCCAGAGGGTGTCTGACATTATTGCAGACTATTGCCATTTGAGTTTTCTAATGATTTTTATTTTTTATCTGACTGTTTTATCTTCCCTAATATACCATGCTGTCTTCTGCTATCTTCATGTGAGGTTGAACACGAATTTCTCATGTGCTAGTTACAAGGTTTTCAGTTTGAGGATCAATCTTTTGGTTAAGTTTCATGTCTCTGCTCCATAGGTGACTACCGGGAGGGTACATTTGACAAATCTTTTTTTATATCGGCTTACTCTTCATCTCAATTGGGTCCTCGGTGTATGGCCAATGGCTTTCCATATCCGGATCCGATTAAAATACAGTGAACGTTTGCTTCATGACACTGTTTGTTTTGTAAAGAGATTTTATTGAGGTAGCGCACCTCTCTCTCTCTCTCTCTCTCTCTCTCTCTCTCTCTCTCTCTCTCTCTCTCTCTCTCTCTCACCCTCTTATACCCTGTACCTTTCACCACCCCAGTACCTGACAATTCACTTGGCAAACAAACATCACTATTTCGGGGTTCAAGGAACGCTCAAAATTTTCCACATCTAGATTATTGGTGATTTCCTATTTGCTTCATGCCATCTCAGCCCACGAAAGGTTGTTTTTTTTTTATAGGAACGCTCTACTTCCGGCCAACGGAGGTCACTTATCCATCACTTACATTGTAAAATAATCTTCCTCAAAAATGAATTGGATTTCATCATCACGGGAGTGATTGTTTACATGCGAGTATCATTTGCTCAACGAACAATTTAGAAATGTGTTTGAAAAGGGTTCTGATCACTTTCAGCGTTCCACATTATGCAGATGAGTTTATCGTACCTAAGGGTGGTGATATTCAAATTCTGCTTGGAATTAAATTTGAGTCAAATCACATTATATGATCGGTTACGGTCACGCTAAGGGTCATTCCTCCTAATAAGTTATATATAACAATTTAATATTTTTTAAACTTCTGTTTTTCTTTCATTATTTCTGTCATTTTTTTTCTATCTATTTATTATATTTTCATGTCCTTCTTAACACCGAGTGAATGAGGGTGACAAACTTTACAATTAACGATCAAGACCACCATTCTCATATCAAGCCAATTTTGATATTTTTGGTATCTGAAATAACCTTTAACTTTTGTTTAAATTGAGATCAGATAAGATAAGATTTATAGCGAGTAAATTTTATGTACGTATTTGTGCTTGCATCTTGCTTTCTGTTTGAGATTTTCTTTTAATCGTCAAACATTTTTATTTTGTTGCTATTTTGTCGGTTGTGTGATAGTCGTATTCATTTTAAAGTTGTTCTTTGTTTTGGTTTCAATTATTCCTGGATCTTGATTCATTAATTTGTTTTAATTGTTGACATTTCTTTGTTAGTAGAATCCTCTTAACTAAGACATTAACAGTTATTTTTACCTTTGAAAGGAAATAGATTTTTTAATTCATCATCGAATCAAGAAAATATTCAATAAACTTACTTGACCTGTCCGTTTTTCATTGGATAATCAATATCGAATACCTTGCTAAAGGACGTCTGAAATGAAATTAAAAGATACATTGAATTAAAATGTAATTGTTTGTAATGGAATAAACATTGCCAAATCATACAGAATAATATATCAATTGCGAATATTTTTTTACTTCGATCATATTTTTAAAATTTTTATTTGTTTTCAAATGTGTCCACTCATCTCAATAAGACGCTTTTCGGTCGGTCAGTCCGTTGGTCCGTCATTCGTCACGTTAAACAACAAAAATAGGATGGAAGGAAGGGTGAGTATGATTTTATTACAGGTGTGACGTCATTAAGAAACAAACTGCTATGATGTTATATTATAATATAAGAGTTTGGCATCTTTGTATTGAAAAAACAAAAATGACAAAAAAAAACGTTAAAAGTGGCTATTTACGATTTTAATTCATAATGAAACACTAGGGATATTTTTATATCATGATATTTTACAAGTATGAGACTCCTTTCCCCCTCTTCTTCTTCCTCCTCTTGCTACTACATCCATGGTTGGCGGACGCATCGTTTAACTTTTTTTGTTTCTGGCTTCTTATTCCAACTCAACCCGGGCCGTCTGTCTACGGCAGCGAGGCTCAGATAAAGTAGGCTTACTTTTTGTTTCCGATCAATGTTGTTTGCTGGCTGCCGTAAAATGACGGACCTTTGGGTTGTAATTAAAAGACAACTTAGCGTAAAACAGCTAAAAAATTACAACGAATGTAATTAGTAGTAAAAATGAATAAACTAAGAAGTGTTGCAATACACCATCTGATAATGAAAAATAAATAATAGAACTAGGCTGGCTAGTCACTCAATAGAAATCGTCACATGAACAGCGTCTTTTGGCCATAAGTTATGTTTTAGGTGATCAATAAAAAAAAATTGAAATGGAGATAGGAGTGATCAAAAAGAAAGTTATATTTCTTGCCAGTAATTGTTTAGTCCAAATCGCAAGTGTAAACGCTGCCAGACACAAACTATGCGATCGATTTAGCATAAACTTACATTATTAATTGAACTCCTTACAAAAACCTATGGGAAGGGGATGAAAAAAATAAGGAAAAATGTTTTTCCAAGACATCATCATCATCATCATCATCAGTTTTGTAACATCCGTCGTTGGACATAGACCTTAATTACGATTCGCTACACTTCTCTATCATGGGCATCGCCGAACCAGTACTTTCTGAATCCGTCTAGCTCATCTCTCCATCTAATATTCTGCCAGCCTCGGTTGCTCATGTGATTTGGGGGGATCTATGTCGTGAGTCGCGATGTCCATCAGTTGTCCGCCATTCTTGTAGCATGGCCAACCCACTGCCAATGGGAGATTTTTAATGGATTCTTTTATGTCCCTGACTCTTATCTTTTCCCGGATATACTGTGCTGTCTTGTGGTCTCTCCATGTAAGGTTAAGCATAATTCTTTCATGTGCATGTTGCATGAGAAAAAATGTTGAAATTGTCAATCCTTCAACTCTATTGGTGAGATGCAATTTATGGTGCATACATATCAAAGTATCAAAGCATAATCACTTAAAAACTAAAGAAACCCATGTTGATAATATTGACTGTTTTGATTTGATTTATTAACCGACGGGCGGTACATTATACTCCTACATCTCCCAACCGTTCCCCAGCACTTTTCTATAATATTAGTTCTCATAAATTCTCTGTCCTTCCCAGTCAATTCTAAATACAACTAGTTTTCAAACTGCCTGCCTTTCCCTGTCGCATGTGTTATTGAAGTTTGAGAACTAATTGTGTTGTAGGGTAGATTGTGTATTGAGATAATTCATTAACAATTGGCAGTTATAGGTTTTGTATTAAGATATTTCATTAACGTGTGGCTGGAAAATAGTAGGGATAAAACAAGTACTAACATTAACAAACTAGTTAATCCCAGTGTAGATATTCACAGTTAGATTAGAATTTTGATGGACCGAGACAAACTAGTGAATTTATTCAAGTGGAAGACTCCATTGTTTCAGATGGGAGCTAGGACATATTTTCACCTGTAAAATGCTAACCTTTAAACGAGAGAGTCTATTGTTACAAATGAAGAAACTGGAAAAAATCACACTGTTCATTATACAAGTAAATATATGTCTGCTTTACGAAAGTTTGCTCAACGCACTTTTGCTATTACAAAAGACATCAAAGTGCCACAGTTTTGATCTGTGTCTGAGAGCACCAGTAATTTATTTTGATATATTTTTTGCATCCTTTTGCAAGATGTGTCAAAAGATATCAGATAAGCCCAGGAGGGCCCGTAAAGTTGCTGCGCTTAGCGTAAAACAGACAGAGAAGAAAGTTTATTTTTTTCCGTCTGGGAACGCTTAAAGATTTTTCTCATATAAATCATTGTTAATTGCTTTTTCCCTTCACACCATTTTCCCCTATAGAAGGTTTTGTCTTCTGGATAGCTGAATAAATCTTTACTCCAAAGCTTCTTTCACTCTTATAATTACACATGGGGTGATTCAGTAAATTCAAGCGGTAGGCAAAAAAAAAAACTGAAGCAAAAATCACAGTTATACAATACCACTGAATGTATTTCACTCTCAAATCAATTCAAAATATTTAAAAAGTAATTCAAGGATAATACCTTCTGATCAAAGTTACTTTTCTCTCAGTTTTTGATATTTTCCATTTTTCTCAATTCAATCCACAAAAGAGTTCCATTTTTTCCTATTCATTTACTGTTCCACGGAAGTTACAAGTTGTCTATAAATCTAAGAGTGTGTGACAACGGATAAAAAGGTCTAAACAGATGAAAAGGCCTCTCGTTGTCTAAAAGATAAGACTCCATCCTCTTAATCCTGGGATTACCGACTTGATTCTTGTCGAGTTATAGTTGAACGTTTTTGCTTTTAAAATCTGATCCGTAGACATTAAGCGACAAAAATCACAGACAATAGTAATCGTCTCAGACTAAGCCCAAAGTGATCGTGACGCCGACCCACAAATAAGCCGGCAGAGAACCTGATGTTGTATTATCTTCGATTTGTTAGTGTATCTGATTAAATGATCAACTAGTTGGCTTTCTGATGACGTATAGATTTTACTCTAAAATTTCACCCTAGGTCCATTGAGTACGCATGCTAGGCTTTGGCTTGGGGTATTAAACTTTTAATATTATGCAGAGATAGATCAGATCGTTATTATCAGGGCGAGATCGAACCTGGGCACCAATTTTTTACAAAATGGGAGGGGGGGCATACGCGAATTTTTCACTCATAGACAGCCTAATCGGGGCCTATTGGGACCGTTTCAGTCAAAAGAAGAAGAAAAAAGGAGTGTTTCGAACAATTGTGTTGCAAGTGTTCCAAGACCCCCAAATATTTAAATCATTTAAATCATTAGAGGTTGTAGTGGTTGTAGGTACAAGGGACTTGGGTGTCGGAGAGAAAGGAAGGTTGTGGACCATATACGACACACCAATGGCAAACGCCGAATTTAAATATGTGGAAAAAAATACGATTTTTTCACTGATCTTGAAAATGGCCTGTTGCACAGCCGAAATCACCATGTCATCAAAATCAATTGAACAATATTCATATTCATTGGATCAAGACATACGTAACTGCGAAGTTAAAGGAGTATTCATTTGTATGTTGTATTCAACCAAACAAACAGACACATACACCCATACCCCCCCCCCACACACACACACATATCTGTTGGCTCCGGTTACATGTCCTTCTATTCGATGTTTGTATGGTGTCCAGAAATTCTGCCCTAATCAAAGCCAAGGTTACCAAAGCCGAAAGAAAAAAAAAATGAATGTCTCCCCCCCTCTCTCTCTCTCTCTCTCTCTCTCTCTATCTCTCTCTCTCTCTCTCTCTCTATATATATATATATATATATATATATATGTGTGTGTGTGTGTGTGTGTGTGTGTGTGTGGCATTTGATTTAATTGCTGAAGCGTATATTGTCGAATGATCATAGGACCGCTGCTTCAAAGGAAACTGCCTAGTTTATTGCCTCTAACAAGCTCTCTTTCGACCAAGACTGCTCGTCGAGAGCTTTATGGAGTCAGATTACAGGAGACCTGCTTTCAACATGGAACGCCGTAAAAAGTGATGTAATGTCCCTAAGAATATGACAATGGTTGAATGAAAGATTTTAATGTACTTGGTCGAATGTCCCTTTTCATTATTTCAATGGTCTGTCCAAGTTTAATTCTGTGGCTTAAAACGCTTATAATCCTTACGGTTCAACTCCAACACTTGAGCACCGAGGTAGATCTGTATTGATGTGGGTGGCAATATCATGGAAATCCCTTGGTCTAGAAGGAGCATTGCATGACAGAGCGAACTCCCAGGATTATCTCTCAATTTTAGCAGACCAGTTGCATCTCATGGTGCAAACATTCTTCCCCAATGTCATTCAGGGTGATAATGCACCTATTAACATCATTAATGTTGTTAAAAACTCGTTTGGATGAAACACTTGTATTAGCCTCCATAAACACCTGATCTTGAAAGAAAGCCAGTTAAAAAAATGTTAATTAAAATGATTTTCCTATTCTTTTGTCTAGCATCTGTATGCACACTCGGTGACGTTGAAACAATTTTCAATTAAAGAAAAAATCTCATTTGCAACTGCCAAATAATTAGCAAATCTTGCTAGAATAATAACAAGATCACAAAGCAGACTTTTGCACATTTTTGCTCAATTAGTGAAAAATTGGATGAAGGGTGTCTGGCTGACTGGCTGGTTGGCTATATATATATATATACATGGGTTGAATATTTAAACTTTACATCCAGAAAAAAAAACATTTTTGGCGGGTGATTGATTGGCTGGCTGGCTGGCTGGCCGGCTGGCTTGCTGATTGGCTATGTATATATGATGACTGAGCATTTACACCTTGTATATAGAAGAAGCATTTTTGAGGTGGTTAACTGGCTGGCTGACCGGTTATGTATGTATGAGAGCTCGACATTTAAACCTTATATCTAGAAAAAGAGCATTATTTAGGAATTATATTTTTACTTTGGTCTGGCTGGCTAGAGGGGTGATGGCTACTACGTATATATGAAAACCAAATATTTGGGTCTTTACCCCCTATTTTCATTGCTGACTGTCTGAATGGATAGATGGTTATGTTTATGCAAAGGATGAACATCTCCTTCTATCTAGCAAAAGACGTTTTCATTTTAGGTCTGGCTGTTAGGAGGGATTGACCATGATATCTATGGATGACTATGTATGTAGGAGGACTAAACATTCCAGAACTTTTACTCCTTATAACTAGGAGTATGTTATCCTTTTGGATCTGGTTGAATGGATGGATGGATGGATTGATGGACGGCTTGCTATGAGGGCTGAAAAGTCAAACATTCATTGCTATGTTTTTGAAAATTCCCACCCTAAATAGATTTTCTGTGGTAGGGGCTCTAATTTGTTCTTTAGATATATGGTAAATTGCTCCCTTAGATTGTGCCCGACAGCATCAACACTTGTTTTGTTTTTCACTGCCTAACTACGTTTTTACTTGATCAACCCCAACACGCCAAAATTTCGTTGGTCACTTGTTGGTTTATATTTTTGGTTTAACCAGAGGTGTTCCATTTAGCACCATTTGCTCTTTTTGGAAAAGTTGAAAAAATCCGAATATCTGGAGACTCGAGAGGATAGCCTCGACCCGAACATCGATTCCACGATTTAATGTTAATGTATATTCGGATTTGAGAAGAAATCAAGTGCAAATCCGATGAAAACCTCAGCTCAAGCTCGGTTTTTTTTTAAACAGGTCTGGTTAGTCACTCAACAAAACCGTCTTTTGGCAGCATTCAATGTTGGGGTGATTAATAAAAAATCGGAAAAAAGTGTAATCGATGGATAAGTTACGTCTCTCTCATTTTGTTAAAAGAAACAATCATGAATGTTGTCGGATACAAACTGGGGAATCGATTTAGCATAAAACTACGTAGCAAATTGAAGCACCACTAAAAACCTATTGGGATAAAAGAAGTTTTTTTTCTTTAACGTAAGAAGGAGTAAATGTTTAAATTTTCAGTACTCTAGCTCTATTGGTACAATATTACGCAGGATACATACATAGCCAGCCAGCCAACCTAACCAAATTTAAACTGGGGGAACCTGCGTTGACAGTTACAGTGGCAGTTTTCTAATTAGGATTCGAGCAGAAATAAAATTGAAACTCGATGAAAATCTGTTTGTTACCTTAAGCTCTGTTTTCAATTTTCGTTTAAATCGTTTTGGTATTACAAAACAAAATTATGTGATATATTTTTTCAATTCTTGCTTCTAAGAAATAATCAGCTTAAAGTTTGCATTCTCAAAACAAAGCTGCTTGCATACAGATTCTGTGATTTCTTCTTCCTACTCCCTTACCTAAGTGTGGGCGTAGCACTTCGAATGTATCTTCCAATCAAGCATGAGAGGGGCCAGTTGGACTGGTCCTACGGTTTTGAGAAATGTACTTGTATATCATCATCGGCAGCATCAGCAGACTTTTAGCGCCTTCTTATTTTCTGTCGGTCACTGTTTTGCATATGATTTTGGGGATCCACGTTTTGATTCGTGATATCCAGCGGTTGTCTGCTATTCTTGCAACATGACTAACTCATTGCCATTTGATTATTCTAATAGATTCTCCTATTTTTGTCCTAATATACTGCACTGTCTTGTGATATGATCTGTGTGACTTTGAGCAAGATACTCTTCATATGCACGTTGTATGGATCTGAGTTCCAGGGTCGATTTTTCGGTTTCGTTCCATATTTCAGCTCCATAGGTGACTATCAGGGAGATTATGGCGTGCATACCCATCTTATCCATACATGAATCATATGTATCTAGCACTGATACAAGGATACTCAATGCCTTTAGGATTTGGGGGACTTGAAGTTTGAAAAAAGGGGCCTACATTTCCCATGTGGGCCAGGGCGAATACAAGCAGTGACTAGCCCCCTCTTCATATGTGTTAAACGAGGAGATACTGTTAAAAGAGCTTTCCAGAAAATATCCAGCCCTTCAATATTAAAAAAGAATTGCGTGCTTAGGGCAGTGACTTCTTAGTCCCCCTTGAAGTGTATCCTTTGAGACATAACAGATTTATCCAAGGGTTCTATCCCCTTTTTAAAATCGTCTGCAAAATATCCTTTCGCATTCTCTTTGATCTTTGGTCTAAACTCTCTTTGGGAAAAGCCATAAGTCACAAGGAACGAAATATGGATAGTAAGTGGCTGACAATCCTGATTGACGTGATGTTTTACCAAAACACTCTTCGGTGCCATGAAGAATGATTCGCTTAGACAGTGTAAATACGACGGCCAGTCACAGAGTAAACACGCTCACTCAATGGCGTTTCACTGCCGTCACGAATAACCCTGCGAGAATGTTTCAATTTACAAATGCGTAATACGGATATCTCTGAATACTCGCTCGATAAAATTCATAATGGCTGGTTACTTTCAGAACACAACCCGTAGATATTAGATCATTCCGGAAGTATTCTCATGTTCGGAAAGTAATTACGTATTTCTCTGCTATAACTCATAAACTGACCAACTGAGGCAAGACTAGGGCTAAATGCTAAAAAAAAACGAAGGGGCTTAGTTCATCATCTCTTCTATCCAGCAGTGTTATTATCATTGTCATTGTCATCAGCCTTTTAGCGTCACAAGTTGAACATAGACCTTTCATCAAGATTTGCCATATCACACTATCATGGGCATTGCAAAGCCAGTGCTTTCCTAATTTGTCAAGCTCAGCCACACTATTTTACTTTCTGTCGGTCACAGTTTTACTTATGAGCTCTGGGGATCCATGTTGTGAGAATTTGCATCAAAAATTTATTTAATCAAACTGAAGAAGAAGTTATTTTTAGCCTTAGACTGCCCGTTGCAAAAGTGGAAAATTTAAAATTGGAGGTGAGATAGCATGACCTCATGAAAAAGGTATACCTAAATTCCAGATAGTCAGAATTAACGAGCCTCTATATTCAACAAATTGAGTTAGTTTTTGTCGCAAAGCATAATTACTAGAAGGTCGATTTCTAAAACTGTCTTTCGGAAGGAATATTTAATTAAGATTAATGCCAAAGGTAAGTAACAGATCATTATTTATTTACCTGTATGCTTTTCTTTCTTTACTAAACTTTGAAGGTACTTCTTGTCGTATTTAGTTCTGTATCACATGCATCATTTATTTAGTGGCTGTCAAACATTGATGTTTATCGAATGAAACCAAAGAAAAATGTATTAGTAACTTCAAAGAGCAACCTCTTCTCCAATAATTACTGTATGGATTTCGAAAGTGAAGTGCTACTACACAGGTAATGGGAAACATTTGAGAAGTGTATCCTGATACACTGAAGGCTCGTAAATGCCAACTAGGGTTTAAAAGGTTTTAAACCGGTAAAAACCCTGACATCACTGGAGTGTTATTTGATTCAACTTCAAGTATTGATAGAAAAAATATTTTGTAAGTAATAGGAAATCTTCTATGAATAATTCATGATAATCTTTCAGTAAATCTCTATTTTTTTCATACACCAGTAGATGAAACCTTATTGGGCGCCATTTTATACGCTGACGCCATACTGTCCAGCATTGCCTACTCGTCCTGAGTTGCACGATTCAAACTCAATTTAGCGGACATGAAATTAGAATTTCAAATGCAAATTCGTTTTAGTCGAGTAGGATTTCCACTGATTTATTTCCTCTCCTCTTTTATCTTTTCTTGTCCTACATTTCTCTTTCTGTCTGAAGTAGTTTTCAAATGTGCGCTTCAATTATATGATTGTCAGAGTTTCAATGTTTTTTTCTATTTAGATATTTTCTATCGTTTTGATATTGAAAACCGTCCAACAAAACTGTCGGCATCAACATAGGTTGCTTCATTTTTCGAATTGGTCTGGCAATCTATCTACCCATGGATCACGTGTATTTGCAGCACAAATAGAGCTAGAGGGCTGAAAATTTAAATATTTACTCGGTATTATATCCTGAAAATTCTTTTTTAAATTCCTTCCAAAATAAGTCGGAGGGAGCTGATTTGAAATATAAGTTCATCCTGAATCAGTCCTTTATTTAGTATATGGTATTATCCACGCTTGTTTTTATAATATTTAGACTTTTCAATGATCACTGCCCAGCAAAAGGGGAAATAAGTAACCTTCTCAGCGATCATCCTTTTTTCCAGTTTTTCCATTGATCACCTCCAACACGGTATGCAACCAAAAACGTTGGTCAAGTAACAGTTTCTATCGAATGACTAACCAGACCTGTTTTTATTTCAACAATATTGTTTTTGCCAATTATTGATTTCTTTGTCCATTCCGTCTCACTGTTTAACTGCATACTCTTCTACTGGAATGTCAGATTAGATGTCACCTGAGATTATCTTAGTCTGACACAAGGCTATGATAATGGAGGAATATATACAGATCTATCGGACAACAACTGACCTACACGATGCAAAAAAACTGCTTGTAAGCTTAGGACTCAAGATGAAACGAGCATTCCAAGGGAAATCATGAATCAGTAGCAGCAGCAGCCTTTTAGCGTCCGTCCTTAGACATCAACCTTCCTCAAGATGTTGTTTTGTGAGTGGTCAATTGAAAAGTTTGGAAAAGGGGTGATCAATGGATAGGTTATTCTATCTTTAGGTAAAAAGTTGTACATTCTCGAAAAAAAATATGGGCATAAACTAGTGATCAATATAGCATTTACTTACATTGCATATTACCGCCCCCCTACACTAAAAATCCTGTTTTAGAGGGTAATTGAGAGGACTGTGCTTGCCAAAATTTCAAGTTTCTACTATGAACGTTTAGAGCAGTAATTTCAAGACCAAATTCGAATAGATAAACATCGTTTGTAAGGGATTAAGAGACCCGAAGGGAGAGTGCTTAAAAAAAAGAGGGGGGAAGAAAGGAAGAAAGAAAGAAAGAAAGATGCAAGCAAACTATACAGTCTTTGTATTTGATGTATACACTTCATGTATATATTCAATATTTTTTCCTTTTACAGTGCATTTCTTGCTATATTTCTCGTTTTATTTTTGATGCAACAATTATTCATATATCATTTCAGACGTTTACCCGAAAATGAATAGTTCGATTACAGACGCAAATAACGTCAAATGCTGACAAAAATCATATATTCAGCGTCGTTTTTTCCAGTTATTTCATTCATGTTGAACAAAAATATCACAAATCTTTACTGAATTCCTCATTTTGTCTCTTTATTTCTACTACTTTAGCAAAGTTTATCATTTCATCGATAAGAGTCCAAGGGATCAGTCTATTGCATTAGTAAGAGTCAAACATTTTTTTAATATCAAGCAGGTTTCGAATGGATTTGGTTGACAATTAGTGTAAGGAAAAGTGGATTCATGCCTTTCTGATGTGCTTTAGTGCAAATTAAACATATTCATCATCAACCAGAAGTTTAATTAATTCTGTTTTTTCATGAGTTTAGGATAGTATCGGTTCATGCATTCCTCATAGGTACTAATAGACAAGGCTCGAAAAAATACTTCTATTTTGAATTGAATAAGACCGATTAAGCTGTTTGGCAGACTCAGACCCTAAATATTTTGAAAACATTTTTACCGAGGAAAACTAACATTATTTTAATCCCTGCTGAACCATGGGACATACTGAGGATTATTGAATTGTTTTGTTGCCCACATAACTTGTAATAAAGGAGCTTTAGTCTTGATTTTCTTGTGAAGTGATTGAGTTGTTTTGCTGCGATTCTGAAATCATAGCCTACGCTTAATAAAAAGTAAAGACCGGATTCCTAGGCTGAGAGACTAAAACCCAAAGTATTTAAACAGCTCCTTTAACCACTTGGAAACGGAGTTTTCTCACAATAAATGTCTCTGTTCTGGGTCTCCAACTCTGATAATTAATCGGACACTGATTCAAAACTGTTTGTGGATAGTGATAAAGGCAGTTGAAACGATGTTTGTCTTGGAGCGGCCGTATTAAGTGAGAAATTTCTATTGCTATGAATCCTCTTAAATTGGTAGTTAATCGGATAGTATTGCAAGACGATTAGTAGATTAATTTTAAAGCGTCGAAATCGATGATTGCGCTTGAGCGGCTGTAAGGATGACTGGCGATGAATTTCTTTGTCTTCGATCTTCTTACTCAGACAATGACTTGAACGTGATTCAAGACAAATCGTCGATTGAAACAATTACCATTGCTTTAGTTCATATTGGAAACATTTTCAAGCGTTCCCACACTTCAAAAATGGTGATGATTGTACGTTGAGCTAAGTCGTCGGACGTTAGTGGGATGAGGGGTGCAGGAGACTGGGTAGTGGGCGAGAGAGGGACACTGCGCACTGCCTCTATAATGGCTCGATGCAACACACTCTGAACACAGTGTTTTGCTATTTTTGTAAATGCGAAAAGTTGGTGTAAAGCACATATATATATATATATATATATATATATATATATATATATATATATATATATATATATATATATATATTATGCAATTTAAATCCGTTTTAGGGGTAACTTACGTAAGTAAGCCCTAATTCAAAAAATAAATGATGTATATTATAAGATAATATCAATATGCAATACACACAAGGATTTATGTGAAATAACAAACTATACGTATGACATGGACTATTTAGTTAGAAAGGGGGTGGGTTTGATGAACACCGCTGGGGTGTTATGTTAACTGTTTTTTTTTTTCAATCTCCCAAACAGATGCATGGTAAACCGCTGATTATCCCGACAAGAGAAAATGTATAGATTGTACCATAATAGCACAGTATATGAAAAACAGGGGAATAGCACTGAAGAAAATTACGTAAATTGCATTTACAGATTTTGGGATGCGAGTGTGTGCGCGTGTATTTGTGTGTCTGTTAGTGTGTGTGTGTGTGTGTGTTTGTGTGTGCGCGCGCGATTGTTCACAGGATTAAAGAGGTGTGGGAGAAATGAGACAGCTTCAAGTAAAATCTTGGTCTTGGATTTATCAAATTGAATGTACTGAAGCCAGTAAGCAACATATCCCTGGAAAGATAACAAAACAGCGCAGTAAGTCAGAGAAGGCTCAGAGATATCCCAAAAGCCATTGGCAAACGTAAATGGTAATGGACAGGTCATGTTGCAAGGATATTAGACAAATGCTGCACATTGCAACTGTGAACATGGAACCCAAGAGACCATGGGGCGGAATCGTAGCCGGCAAAAAGTAAGATGACGGGATGATCTGGATAAATTCAGAATGCTTTGAGACCTTAACCCCACGGCAAAAAAAGACTGACAGTCCTTGGGGAAGGACTATTACCAATCATTGTCATTGGTAGGCGTTCAGCATCCGTTGTTGGACATAGACTTTCCGAAGATTTGCTAGATCTCCTTATCGTGGGCGTTGCAGAGCCAATACTTTATGAACTTGTCTAGTTTGTCACGTCATCTGATATTCTGTCGATCACATTTCCGCATATGATCTCTAATACTGAGCATGATTATCCCTTGTTCACGTTGCATGTTTCTCACTTTGAGGGGTTTTTGCTTAGGTTCCATCTTTCGGCTCCCTAAGTAACTATTTGGATAACACATTTTTTAGGAATCATGGGATTTCTTTGTTCTTCAAGTTTACGAACTTTGAGGGATTTTCTGTCTGATTACTCCTATTTTACGAAGTTTTCATTGATATTCATTGTCCTAAATAGTTGTAAATTTCTCCTGATGATGATGATGATAATCATCATCATTATCAGGCAGCAGAAATAAAGCCTAGGAAATCATTGAAAAAAAAAAGACTCAGTGAAATACGTAGATAATTTAAGAGTATTGCAACTGCTACCCAGAAATCAGTGTTTTATCGAATGGCACAAATTATATCCCGGAGAAGACAAATCTGAAGAGAGAGCCTCCCATCCCAACTCCTTCATTGTTTACTGCATTTTATTGAAATACAAGGACAGGAACATTCATGCAGCTAAATTTCTGATCGATTTCCTTTTGCAGAAAAACGATTTCGTCTTTTCCAATGCGTCATTCAAGCGAGGCAATTGCTCACTGTACCGTTTGCAGGCAACTCAATAGCACAGAAACTCAGAAATAGTCATGCAGTAGCTTTGAATTTGGAGTCTTATCAGCAACGAAAATTTGTTATACTCCCGAAACAGGGCCATGGTAAAACAGACGAAGAATCCCATAATGAAAAATAAAATCACAAATGTAAATGTACATATAACTAAATTACTTGCGCCAAGATCCTAGAATTGAAAAATATGATGTTTAGAAGATAACACGTTGAAATAACACTGGCCAAATTAAAAAATAAATAGCGTAGAAAATGGCGGTGGAAACTTTGGGTTTACATTAAAAAAAATGATTAATAAGCTCTCCTTTTTCAGTTTCAAAAAATGAAAAGTTTACATGACTATGATTGTATACTAGCTGTTTACGTAACCCATGATATCATAGGTAGGATTTATCATACAAATAATCCAGAACTTTCATCCACTGATGATTAAAGGAATTCATCTGAAATGAATTTACTATGAAAATTCATTGCAAATGATTCAACACAAGTAGTTTATGCAAATCATTAAATCGATGGAAGAACTCATCAAACAAACATATCAAATCACTCATTCACTCTATTGATTACAGATATAGTGAAACCTCAATTTTCGAAGGCATATACGGAAATTGGTGGGATTTATTGTAAAAACACAATTTAAATCATTTACTATAGAAATACATTACAAATAGTTTTACTCATAGCTGCTTACGTTATATCAAAGGCAGAATTCATGAAAACAAATTTGTAAAGTCTCTTTGTGGCGCAAAAATATAACTCTGCTGTGATTAGTAGATGCATCGAAAAAAACATTAAAAGGTTGAAAATTGAGTTTTAATTTGGGATATAAATATTTCAAAGCCGTAAGGTTTGCCTGATTCACTTTTCCCCGTGGAATTTTAAAGCCATTGCACTCAAAAAAAAAAAAAAAGAAAAAGAAACCAGATCTGTGCAAACAGAAAGAGTTTGTTAATACACAAAACTCTCTAAATATACTCTATTTTTCAATCATAGTTAACCTCTGGTTATCACGCACGTGGTCCTTCATCGTGCCTGTCTTATTTTACCGTGTCCAATAACATTTCAAATTCATTGCAAACATTCACACGCAGCACGCTTATGCAATAAAACACTTCCTGACGAATTTTCCTCTGAGAAGTGTCAGTCCAAAAAGCTTTCAGGATATTCTTCAACAAAAAAAAAAAAACAATAACAAAAAAACAACAAATTTTAAACTTGTTCTTCAACTTTTTCATGATTTTGCTAATTACAGGAATATCAATTACGACACGTTAAACGAATCTGTCAAAACTTTCATTCATCGTGATGATAACACGTAGGATGATACAACAGATTCGAAAAGAAAAAAAAAATAATGATCACGAATGTATTTTATTGCCAACTTTAGAAAATCGTTGCGGATATTGTGGATTCGTTTAGGGTTTTCAGATTTCGGCTCAAATAAAAAGATCCCCCGATTCAACGGTCAAACAATAAATCGAAATCTACTATACATCTGATATCTGACATCAATAGACAACTACTTTGTATCGTGACTCACAACGTGGATCCCAAGAGAACATATGCGAAACTGGCCGACAGGAAATAAGGTGGTCGGACAGGCTAGAATTGAAAAAGTACTGGCTCCGCGACGCTCATGATAGAGAGGTCAAGCGAATCTTGGGGAAGGTCAATGTCCAACGACGGACACTAACAGGCTGATGATGAACGACAACCAATTCCACAAGATGCACGTGTGTAGACACGTTAATCTTGTTGAGATTGTTATCATATATCGTGGCAGCTAATGTACATAATGCTCTGTGAGATTAAAAGAGGCTATCATGCCACAGAAGCGACCCGAAATATGGGTTCTATGGAATAGATTTTCATCGAGAAAATGATTCACCAAAATCTACGAAACGAAGAAAGAAAAGAAAATGTTCTACATGAACATTGGTAACAATTAGCCATCAATCAAAAGAGAAAATGAATTAAGCCATTAAGTGCATCATCTCTTAAGAGACAACTCTCAAGTATGACGGTCGATGACAAAGTCCTGTGATCTGTTGCATACGTCAGTCTATTGATCCTTGCGAGTCTAAAGTTTGCTCGAGATCAAAACTTTATTATAAGTTTTCATGACTATCCTTTGACAAGATACGAGTCCACCAAAACGATAACTCTGCCCTAATCACGCAACAGTGAAGGTTCTCAATTAGCTTAGAGTGCACATGGTTATATGACCAAATGAAGAGTTTTCTATGCTCTTCATTCATACCAGGATTCGAACGCAAGTCCTTTTGCCTGTGAGGTGGACATGCTAACCATTACACCATCAGAACCAACAAGTGTGCATGGCTGAAATTTCAGTCATTGCAGTTCTATAGTACTGTGCTATTCCACTTAATGTTTTTGGCGACTTTGTTCTGATTGTGTCTATGCTCCTCTGTCTTTAACTTAAAGAGGAAGGGTCCATTGTTCTACAGATAAAACAAACTATTCAGCTTACTTTGCATTACCCTGTATAATCGAAGTTACCATCACATTTAAAACACGGCATCTGGGCTGCTCCTGTCGTAGTTAGAGAGTTCAAATAAATAAAATGGAAATAAGTAAAATCCGAAATTTTATTTTAAGTTCCAAGAAGTTGATCACAAATGCTTAGATAACATCCACCAACGAGATATTCTGGAAGATCTGTAAACTGATCGAGTGATAAAATTAACTTTAGATAGACGAACAAGAAACTGAATGATAACGGAAGCTCTTTAGCCCACACATAGCAGATGACAGGGCCAAAGAGAGACTATGCAAAAACAAAACCACAAAACAGGTATCTATCATCTTTGCAGAATATACAGTATCGCCTATAAATGAGAACCTCCCTACATTTTATAGAAGGTTAATTTTCTTCTAAATCAAACATACCGTGATTATATTTCGTTTTTAAGATTACACACTCGAAACGGATATTGTCAGGTATTATTCATGACCGAACTCTACAGCATTGAATCTTTGTTGCCAAATCATGAATATATTTCAATCAAAAAATGAATATAGTCATTACTGACAACAGGATGTCATTGCTGTAGAATTTGATCATGAATAATGCCCGATAATATCCTCTTTTATTGTGAAATGTTCCTCTAGAAATGATGAAATACTGCTATATTTGGTTAAGAATTAATTCAACTTTCTGTAAATGTGTTATGGGTGTTCTCATTCATGGGGGATACAGTATATATCAAAAAAAAGGATTATGATTCCGTGAAATTTCAGATCGTTTCAGTTATTTCATGAAATTCGTTTCACAAAAAGTGTAGTAATAGTTAATGAGTTTGCGGTAGTGACAACTATTACTGTGTGCCTCGCTTTCTGGCATACTGCTTTGTTTTTGTGTCAAACTAAGTTCTACAAACACAGAAATTAATAAAGCATAATATACTTGATATTTACCATATGTAGAGTAGGAGTGAATGAAAAGTTTCTAGACATCTAATACTAGCAAAAAATAGCCTGCCTAGGGCATTGATACCTTGATCCACTTTAAAATAATCTCTTTGTGACTCTCAACGTCCCTTTGTCTGAAGAGTCCTCTTCTGAGATCGTCATCAGCCAAGTCATTGCGTTCTTCTTAATCTCGCCTACGATCTTAAATCCCCTACCATTCAATAGTGGAAAGCCAGAGGTCGCAGGGGAAAAAAGTTGGAATGTAGTGAGCTCGTCAGATTCACGTGATGCAATGCGTCTTTCTGAAAAGACTCTTCAGTGAAAGAAGGAAGGGGGTTTGCGCTTTGACTATGAGAGCTTGCGGCAGAACAAACCCTGAATGCAATTTTTGACAAGAGCTCCAAAGATGGAATAAAACTAACTTTCAATAAGCTGGACACGCATACACACGTGCGCATACACAAACACACACACACACACACATATATATATATATATATATATATATATATATATATATATATATATATATATATATATGTGTGTGTGTGTGTGTGTGTGTGTGTGTGTGTGTGCTTGTAAATATGTGTAAGTGTACGTTTGTATATTCTATGTTTACAATGCAAAAATGTTGCGATGATGAACGATGTCGATTGAAGTAAGGAAATGAGAAATGTTTTAATCAAACTAAATCGACCGTAAATAATAAGCTTCAGTCTCTTCATCCGACATCTTTCACTAAAAGTAGACTTTGAAGCTGTTACATGGTGGGGGGGGGGTAGATGAAAAAATGGACGGTGTTATCTAACCAACTGTTTGCCTGCAAGGCAATAAGGTGTTAATTAACCATAATTAATCTCCACTTGATGGAAAAGAGAATTTCACTTAAATGTAAGAAAAATAACCAATCGCTTTCAGCCGACATGCGGTTTCCGTCAAAACTTTGAAATCTCAATCAACTGCAGTTAAAAAGAAATCACTCAGTGCATAAACCAATCAGGCGTGGGAATTCTGTATTGACTATTTTAAACAACCAATCAGAATCCAAAACGAAAAAAAAATTCTTTGTTATATCTAGCAGAGTCCTCACCATTTCAACCTTAATGGAACCCACAGAGGAGAAAGGTTCTCTGTGTTTTGTGGGATTCAAAAGGGAATTTTATTACGACTTGCTGGACGAACCGTTACCGCGCAAAGCCACTTCGAGCTATCAGCTTATTTAACTGATGCATTTGGAAAGAAAAATAATTTTGGAAGCATTTAAAACGATCGACAATTTTGTGACTCTTGTTTAAATGCAACAAAGTGAACAATCTTGGAGCTTAGATTCAAAATTCTTACAAATGCAGCTTATCCACCAGGCCTGTCACCTTACAAGTCTTAATCGCTCCATGCAACAATTGTTATCAAACATTTCCTCGAAATACTAATTGAATCAAAACCAGAATCGTTCTTTTATGTTCGAATATACGGAATACATCTAAAGTGATGTAAGGTCATAAGAAGCCAGTGAAAATACTCTGATAATTGATAAGTGATGTTATGAATGTGTATGAATATAAGATTTTGTCAACAAATTTTAGAAACATTTGCATCAAGCTAATACTTGAAAGGTGAAGTCAGGCCAAGAGAAGATAAGGGAATACTTGATCGATTAAATTCTGATTCTATGGATTTATATGAATAAAGAATTCTGTAGAAAATTGCAAGAAACGTTAGCAACAACTTGACAGATGTAAACCAACAATGTAAATATTCAACAGCACCAACAATAATTGTATAAGTAATAAGTTCACTGAAAGAAAAAGAAATGTATTCAGTTATCATTACTGCGTTACAAAGGATGTCATTAAACAGTTATTCAGGTTTAATAATTAAGAAGAGAAAGTGACAATTGTTATGATCGATTCTCTGCTGAATCTTTCTTCAATAAAAAGCTTAAGGGAAAAAAAAACACATTTTTCACGCGTTCCTTTGCCTTCCCAGAAGATCTCGATTTGTAATAATAATATTTTTCCAGTTCACATATTTTCTTTCGTATGTGATTATATTGATATCAATTCACGTGTCTTTACTGATATATATATATATATATATATATATATATATATATATATATATATATATATATATATATATATATAATGTGTACTTTAGAGAGTGAGACAGACTTGGGAGTGAAGTTTTTGGTGGTAAGGTTTATTAATCCTTATATGTCAATAGTCCATACATGTTTCGGGATTCTTCCCATCATCAGTGGTGTGTGTTATATATAGATTGATTGATAGATAGATAGATAGATAGATATATAAACACGCCCAAGCGGTCATATCATTTACACACATAGATAATATTTACTCTGCTTATCCAAAATAAGACTAATGATATGTATTTCTTATGTTTATGTAAACACAAATTTCAAATTTCTGTTCACTCGGTGCACGTATTTTTATTATACTAAACATTTCCACATACATTTCCATCAAAACCTGATACAGATTAAAAAACACACAACTGCTTTAAAAAAGATGATACACAATGTTGCTTACTCGCGATTAAAATTCCATTTATAAACAATTGTCGCCTTATTTTCTCCCCTATTTGCTTTTTTGGAGAGGACCAGAAAATAGACGAAACGCCGGGATAAAATTTTAATCATTTCTCATATTGTCGGATTAACCATAATCTATACCAATATTTATTCATTTATAAGTCAATAAACCCTTAAAACGTGACTTTCAACCTCTCTGTGTTATTATGATACGGGCTTGATAACATGAAATGAATGCATCTAAGTCTAACAGGTCTGGTTAATCAGTCAATAAAAGTCATCACGGGACCAAACTCTTTTGTATGACGGAGATGGTCAATTAAAAAATTAGAAGGACTGATCAAGTCACTTTTTTCGCCCTTAGTTGGGAGGTGATTACCAGAAAAGTCCGAATGTCCAGAAAAAGAAGCGTGAATGTCGCTGGACACAAACTAAGTGACCCTTTTAGCACAAGTTTACATCCCGTTAAAACCTACTTTGGGGTTCATTTTTTAAAAGATTTTTCTAGACATGATAAGGAATACATTTATATTCTCGGCTCTATATCTTCATATGTGGCATATAGTGCAATATATACATACATTCATAAAAACATAGCCAACGATTCACACCAGCTTAAAAACTGGAGAATGTTGATCTTGACAGTTTTGTGATTATTACACAGCTTCACAACTGTATATTTAGCGAGTGGACAGCTAGAGCGAATATAACATTAATAATCTAAAAAAAAATTGAATACTCAATACTTTTCAAAGTTCTGCTAGAAAAGTTATACCGAATATCACCTGAGGAAACGCGCCTAAAGAACACAAAGAATACATTTTCGAACACACAAGAGAATATGCAATAGCCCTCCGTTGCTAAGTGTTGGTCGTCTCGCAGAAGTAGAAGATCTTAGTAGGATTTGAATATCACCATAGTAACATAAGCGCTTGTCCGCTTGGATATTGTAATGGTTAGCACGTCTGACACACACGCTGTATGATTAAGATGAAGGTGACCCTTTGGCAAACTTGCATCCTGCCAAGGATGTTGTCACAAAAAAATACTTTTGAGAAAAAAGTCCTTGTCTCAAGCAGAGTTAAAAGTCGCAAGGATCATTGAAAAAAAAATCACAGAGGCAATATATTTAAAACAAAAAGTATGAATTCAATAGTCGTCATAACGTTTAGAAAAAATACAGTGTATTTAAAAAGGACGAATTCAACAGTCTAAACAAGTGTTGAACTGTTAATGATTAGTCTCAAGATATCGGACTGTATTCGAACGAAAATAATTAATTCATTTTGAGAGTAGTGATTTTTATAATAAAATAATTTACATGTATTTCTATAGTGAAAACATTTTCGATTCATTTCTTTAGTGGAATCATGCTCAATGAATTTCATTACTGATATCACTTTCAGCGTATATCTACAGTGAAACAATTTCCAATGTATTTCTACAGTAAAAGAATCTGCAAAACATTCACATCATGTATTTAATCGACCAAATCCTTTTGCAGCGTTCATGTTATTTCTTGGTAACTGTAAATTTCGATCTGCCTTTTTCTCAAAGCAAAACACACGAATTGAGTGTCAGGAGTCATCCAAAGGATATATTAAGTAAAAAAGTTGCAATATTCTATGATTAAAACATTGAATTCCACATTCAAGCCCTTATGTTAAAAATGTAAAGCTTCCATAACTTAAGAGACAACTCTGATTAGCGTAAAAATGATCGGTGATGGAGTCCCGGTTTCATTTCGTTTAAGACAGAGTTGTGATCTTTGGAAGTCCCAAGTCTGGTCGAGACCAGGACTTTATTTCTACAAGTCCTTTCATGGCCACCCCATTAGCAGGTTTGCCAATGAGATGCCTATACCCTAATCATTGTTTAGAGTGTATTCAATTATCAGCTGAGTGCATAGGCTAATTGGTCCTAATGAATAGTTTCCAACAATTTTGACTCACAGTTGGAATCTAACCCAGGACCTTCTGTAGGCGAAGCAGACTTACTTACCATTACACTACCCGAGCGGACACCGTAAGGGGAGGCACTTTGGTAGGGACTAAGGTACCATTGCCTTAGGTTCTTTTCTTTTATTATCAAATATCGGAATAACTTCTGGATATTCCTTATGGAAATTTTATAGAGACTGAGAAGAGGATGAGGAATGGAAACGCTTACCTCCGTCGTCTCATCCCGTAAGAAAACGGAACAACGTTCGCATTTCAAGAGGGCTTGAGCCCTCTGCATCGTTTTTAGGATCAGCCCATCAGGGTTGGTTTGCTCTTCGAAGAGATCGTGTGCCACTTCCAGAAGAGCCTGCAGAAGAGAAAAAATATATATATATATATTAGCTTCAATATGATATCGAGTAAGCATTACAACCTTTCCCGGTTTTAATAACATGTAATAAAATGATATTACTCGTGATTATTGCAAAAAACTACCTTCCATCTCAATCGGTATGAAAGAAATAAAAACATTCCAAGAGTTTACTTGTCTGAAGTATGTCATATCTTCAGATATAAAAATACGCAAAAGGGTCGCCAGGAGACTGGCCAAGGGAAATCAAAGCACGCAGGAATCTGTACAAACATCATTTTGCATTGATGTTCTCAAACTATTGCAAGTCGTATGGATGTTTTTATAGTCAAAACGTTTTGGCTACGTACACTTAAGCCTTTCTTCAGGAAACTATTTTGTCCTTATTCGTGTCTATCCATACTTGGGGATATCTTGCATTTGTTGATTCTTAAGGGGATGAATGACATTCATCGACACTGGGATGTTGTTTTTTACTTGTTGTATGGATTTCACTTCCTGATCCAAGGATTGAACTCATAACTTTCAACATCCACAAGACCACTGACAAAAAAAAAATATCAGGTGCTATCACATTTGTTCCGATAATTTGTCTCTTTCTAACATGCAGGATTGTTATGCATTAATTTATTCAACTTGTGTTCCCATAATGTTTCGGTCATACACACACACACACACACACACTTATATATATAAATATATATATATATATATATATATATATATATATATATATATACATATGTGTATATATCTATCTATCTATCTATCTATCTATCTATCTATATATATATATATATATATATATATATATATATATATATATATATCGAATCTCTATAGCCTAACAAATTGCTTGCCTGACCAACAAGCCGAGTGAGCAAGAGATTATTTTCTCTTTGATCGTTTGTGTGTGCATGTGTGTGTGTTATAGATATTGTATAAACATAATGTTTTGGTCACACACACACACACACACACACACACACATATATATATATATATATATATATATATATATATATATATATATATTATATATATATATATATGTATATATATATATATATATATATATATATATTGAATATGTGTAGCCCCACAAATTGTTTACCGGACCAACCAGCCAAGTGAGCTATAGATTATTCTCTCTTTGCTGGTGTACGTGTGTGTGTGTGTGTCTTTGGGTTCTCCTTGTTCCATTTTGGGGCTACAACCTTGGACATTTGCATATTTACACCCCTAAGCACGATCTGATTTTTTTTTTTTTCTGTCAAAGAAGAGTTTTTTTGTGATTTATCTATGGTGATTTTGAACCCAATAATTCCAAACTTTTATGCTGGTATTTTATGGAGAAATTAGTTAGATATTTAGTTATGGTACATGCATGGGCTACTTTGATTCTTTTATGTGACACACACACACACACACACACATGTATATGTATATTGTATGCGTGCGTGCGCGTGTGCGAAATATATCTATCGAGATGTATATTGTGTGTGTGTGAGATCTATCTATCAAGATATATAAACGCGTGTGTGCCTGTTTGTGAATGTGCTGTTTATACATTTGTAGACATATTAATACTGAGATGGATGACTGTATGTAATAGTAAGCTTATTTGAATCAGTGCGTGTTAACGTGAGGATGTATGTAACATCCTTTTGTAACATAGATTAGCAGTAAGTTCAAAATCATTGATAAAAGTGGGTATATCGTGTGTCAGTCTTATAGTGGGTTTAAGAAGCTTCTCTATGGACAAAGGGATACGATGACCCAAAGAAGAAATTAGAAATGAAGATTATCAGTATCTATCCGTTTCAATAATGTCTCTTTATCAAATAAATCCTTGTATATTTGAATATGGTTTGATGTTCCCAGAGGCGCCAAATGGTTGCGTAGGACTCATGCTCACATCTTCAGCTGAGCTTGCACGTATATTTATACGAGAGGAAAATGGATACAGATCCGACAGTTATTTTAATTAACGTTACGTCCGTAATTTGGACTTCTTGAAACTGATTAGTACATCTGGAATTCTTTATTGGTTAGACTACTACATCTACCTAGGACAACAAATCCCTATGAAACCCACAGAAGAAGAAGAAGAAGAAATCAAATGAAGAATCACCTTAGGATGGCAAGCCGTCGGCAGAGCAAACTCAACCTTCAAAATCAAGACGATCCCAATAATCCTAAAAATACAACCTATACATCCCCCCGAGAGTCACTTATGGAGCTGAAACATGGAAACTAACTAAGAAATAGACATACAAACTGAGAAGCATGCAACGTGTGCATGAGAGAATTATACTCAACCTAACATGGAGAGATAACAAGACAGCACTGTATATCAGGAAGAAAATGGGAGTCCGAGATATCTCAGAATCTATCGGGAAACTCAAATGGCAATTGACAGGTCAAGTTGCAAGAATGACAGACAATCGATGGACATCATGACTCAGAACGTGGATCCCCAGAGATCACATGCAAATCTGAGGCCGATAGAATACAAGATGGATAGGTGAACTAGACCAATTCAGGAAATGCTGGCTCTGCAACGCCCATGTTAGAGAAATGTGACGGATCCTGACGAAGGTCCATGTCCAACAACGGACGTTGAAAGACTGATGATGATGATAGCTGAGGTTCCGTAAACTGGACTTCTTCAAAACCTCTTGCGAAGTATGGTGTGAGGAATAGATAGTAAGTTTACATCAAGTAAATCCCAGTCGCTATGTGGTAGCTTTTGATTTGCAACTGGGCTCTGCTTGATGTAGACTTACTGTCGTTTTCTCACAACGTACTTCAACGGACGCTTTGAAGAAGTTCAAATTTCGTAACCTTTGCAATAATAATCAATAAAGAATTAGAGATGTAATAATCAGCTTCATGTCTTTTCTTTTTAAAATTGTCGACTCTCTTCACATCATCATATGTAACTAAATGCGAATAAATACGCGAGTCAAATTGAATCTGCGAAACCCTTTGGAATTCCGACTGGGGCTGTTTGTGATAACTTAGTGCTAATATCAGAAGTACAGATAGGAATTCACATTTCCTGCATTCTGACCCATCGTCAGTCGGTTTAGACTGCTTACGGTCAATTTGAATATCGTTCGGAAAGCCACAAATCCATTTATCTCTGCTCTTTTCCAACACCAGATATCTTAGCGTAAGATATATCATTTGCATGCCATAATGATAAAAAAGAGAGTGAGCATGTGAGAACTCGGGTAAACCAGTCTCCCATCAATATTTTCCTGCTTAGACAGTAAAGCTGTTACACCCATTGTTAACCTAAAAGGTGGTCTCATGGGCTTGTAATGATAATCATTTTAAATGAATATGAGCATGAATGAGAACAAAGTTTATACAAGAAAAATAGGTCAGACCAACGACTTCAGGCAGCATTTCTTGCTTGGGATGATCAATCAAAACATTTGAAATCATTAAATTACTCCCCTCACCGTTTGTTGGATCACTAAAAAAAATCCAAAACGTCAAAAGATTAGTGCAAACCCTCTCAGATATAAACTGAGGGACTAATTTAGCATAAACTTACGTCGTAAAATGTCCCTCCTAAAAGCGGAGGAAGCTAAAAACTAAAATAAATTGTTTTTCTATACATAATAAGGAGTATATTTTCAATTTTCCAACCCTCTAGCTCCATTGGTGTGGTTTGTACACGGGTCACGTACGTACGGAGATCGATAGCCAGCCAGGCTGACTCACCTAAAAAAACTGAATAAATCTTTGTTGCAGTTTTGGTTGACTGTATCTAAAAATCAATAATCAATCGGATCGAAGCTACTGATTTCTCAATATTATCATCGATGCACACCATTGAAAATTACAGTCTCCACGTGAAAAGGAGGATCGAACACAATTCTCTTTCAGGCAAACGATATAGATTATAACACATCAATTTATGCCTGGATACTCAGATAGTGTAATGGCTAGCACGTCTGCCTCACACACCGAGAGTCCTGTGTTCGATTCACGGTTATGACTGAAGAACGTGGAAAATTCTTCATTGGAGCTCATAACCCTGTGCACTGAACAGCTAATTGAGTACCCTCTAAGCTGTGTGTTTAGGGTGACGGTATAATTTCGGTGGACTTGTATCCTGCCCACAGGTGGTTATTAAGACTTGTATAAAGTTCCAATCTCGAGCAAACCTTGGACTTGCAAAGATCGCTATGCTGACTCATGCAACATAAACTGGGATCTCGTCACTGGCCATAAATTGTCCTCTGGGAGTTGTTTCATAAGAAAAGAAAAGATATCTCCCTAATCTTTGAAATCTTCATTGGCCAGTTAGAGGGGTAATCAGTTTCTCCTTGCCATTCTATACCTGAATCTGACGCAAGACCACACCTGAGTAATTTGAGGGTAATTCCAACTGATAAAAAATGACTCAAATTACGTCATTATACAACAACCCTTTTAGAAGTAGATATTTACAAAGGGAAAAAAGGCACAATGTTTGTACTGTCTTTCAAACGCCAAGATTCAGCCTTTCTCAATCCATTTAAACTGGAGGAACGAAGGTAATATTTTCAAAATCCCAAAGAACACAAGTATAAACCTGGTTGCTCCAGTATCAAACTCAACACCTACTTCTATTCCGACTGAAGATGATTACTGCAACTTTTGTATTGTGTATATTATAAATGAAACTTGAGAAAATATTTCTAATATAAATATATTCATATATTGGAATGGAATAAGCTCTTGCAGATTTTCTGACATGAATCTTTGTAAATATGTAAGACTTGTCAATATGGCTCAATCGGTTAGAGAGCCTCCAACAATAAGGTAATGTTACGTGTCAGTTTTGTTTGACCGACAACAGAGAATCAAACAACAGAGAGACAAACAAAGTGTTCACTCCCCTAAATTCGGTGAAGATTATTCTTGTTACGGTAGAAAAGATGTCGACCCTAGAGTTTGATGATATTATATGAACTGCTAACAACACCTCACTGCATTGAAAATAACCTGAATTCAATTATTTGTACTTTACAATGAACAGGAAGGTGATTTTCTGCACATTTCAGTCATTCCAAATATCCTCAATTACGATTAAAGGTTAATTGATACAAAAATATTGGAAATAAAAGTTTCCTTTAAAAAATATTGACAAGCTTGGCTTGCCTTCCATAAATAATGTTTTTCAGTGACAAAATACTTATAGGGAAGTGAAAGTGACCAAGTGGACTGGGCGAACCGAGTTCAAACTCCAACTGAGACTCGCACTAAAATCCTTGAGAAAGACATAAATCCGACTCCTCTCCTAATTTAGGTACAATATAGGATGTTGAAGTGGGGGCGCCCCTTCAGGTTTAATCATTTCTAAGTCTTTTTTTACACGTTGCAAAAACCTCGAAGAACTCTGGGAAGACCGGACAGGGACTGATGTTGCCAAGACTATCGTGAAGGCACAGACTTACTGGTATAAAAATGATGGAAGACGAATATTCAACAAAATATCGAATCTTGGTTAATGGAAATGAAGTTTGGAAAATCAACAAAATTAACAAAATATGTATAACTCATGCGTAAAACTTTCGTAAAACACCTATCCACCTCCAATAGCACCTTAGTGTTCCATGAATCCTCGGTTGAGAATCGCTGGTTTAGACAATCAGCCTTCGGAATTTTGTCTTTTATCTGGACTCGAAAAACGATCCAGGTAGGAAAAGTTTTATAATATGAAGCACAATGGAAGAGACTTCCTTTTTCTACATCACCATCAGCATCATCAGCAGCAGCAGTTCTGCGTTTTTGATTTTGTGAATTTCTTGAATTTCTAAGAAATATTTGGGAAGTTATGTTTTTAAGTATTTTTCTTGAATGGAGAAATAACATTGTTGCTGTCTTCTGTTTTGGTTTCAGATGTCAGCTGCTTACTTTGAATATATTTATATTGAAAAAGAATAAAAATGCATTATTCAGACATTCAAGTGGTTTGGGTTTTACCATTATTAATTTATGCGAGATACATTGAGTCGGAAACTATATCCTTGAGTAGAATAGAAAGGAGAAAATGTTGCTTGAATAAAAGAAAACAGACTTGCTTTAATAGGATTTATAAAGGAGAAAGTTTGGAACTTGTTTCATTAGAAGAGAATTTACTAATGCGTAAATACAGAAAATCTTCTCTCTTCTCTACCCCCTCTCTGTCTGTCTGTCTGTCTCTCTCTCTCTCTCTGTCTCTCTCTCTCTCTCGCTCTCTCTCTCTGTGCTCTCTCTCATATATATATATATATATATATATATATATATATATATATATATATATATAGTTTGACAGTGTGGAAATTAAAGATTGAGAGAAATTGTTTTAGGCTATTAAGATATGACTTCATACATTTCGCCATTTTTCACCAGGGTCATCAGAAGTTTCTTTCACGCGACCGCACCCTATCCCTTTCTACAAACTAACATAATCCATTTATATCTATCTATCTATTTATCTATCTATCTATTTACCTATCTATCTATCTATCTATCTATCTATCTATCTACCTTGTCGCCATTTGTATGTCTATTACTTTCACTTATGCTGTCTATTTTCTATCGCTCAACTCATATAAATAATTAAAAAAACGATTAATATTGATTTCCTGGCATTTAGTTCAGTTTACATCTCAACATGTAACGGATTGCATTGCACAGCTTTCTCTTAGGCAAAAACCTTTGATGATTATAAAGTATTATCTTGATAATGATTAAATCATAAAGTCTCACCTTAATGATAACAACAAATTTGATATTTAACGAAGGTTTTTTTCATCTTTCATGTCCACATTATCAAGTACCTACTACCATTCTGTCGGATTACCTTAAATACCCACAATGATCATGTTAAAATAAGAAAGATATTGTTTATAAATCATAAATAGTCAATTATCTCTTAATATCTGTTGATGCAATTTATGTAAGGGCTTTATGGTTTACAGCGAATTATATATATATGTATATATATATATATATATATATATATATATATATATATATATATATATATATATATACATATATTCTTTTTGTTGGAATCATCAGTTCTTCACCATGTAATCGTTCTGAGGATTTAAAAACAAAACAGTTGTATCAGCATGGCTCCCCAGCATTGTTGATCAAACATCCCTTCCCCTTAAGCTATGATTTTGATGTTAAGTTTCGTCTTATTATTAAATGGCTGTATCATAATACATGTAGGTAATTATTTCGGATTTGGTATTATCATGATGTATTGTATAAAGGTATTAGTTTATGTTATACATCATTAATCATTTTGAAACAAAGGGATTACTTATGTAGGTTGCCCAAAAACGTATTTGACTATGAGGAATCAGGAAATATAACGACAGATATGACACGTTGTTCGTGTTACTTTTTTAGAGTGTTCATTATGTGAATAAACATATATATATATATATATATATATATATATATATATATTAAAAAAAGAAGACTTTTCCGTTGTGGAAGATAAAAAATCTTATGAATATATATATATATATATATATATATATATATATATATACACGTATTGATAGATATAGATATATGACAGTAAGAAAAAATAGCTCAATGCGTGAAGAATTTTGAGATAGAGAGAATTTCTTATGCTTAGTAACAATGAGAATATTGCTGACGGGTGAAAAAAGGAAAATGGAAATGTTATTTCTACATGAGATATAAATCTTGATTAACAAAAAAACGCATCTGACCGATGTAAAACAAAATATCATATAATCTTTGTGTAAAAAGAAAAGGATACAAGACAGAATGAAAGGATGACTGACGGGTAAAGCTACCAAAACTTCGTGATAAAGGCAAGGAAAAAACAATGCCTTCCCGTAAAAACACCTCGTCTTAGGAATTCAAGAGGGGAATAAGTCCAGAGACTACAGCAACCAGAACCTAATTTTAAAGACAATAGAAACGGGTTTATTGTTTTAGATGGGTTAATGTGAAGCGGTAGAACATTTCGGCTCAGAAATTCAGAACTAGATTAGTAAATTTTTTCTAGACGAATTATATTTGATTAAATTCAATTTTTGGCAAAAAGCTAAGTTGATGTTTCGGCTTCGTTTATTATCGTATACAAGTTATGATAGATCATTGATGTTAAGTAACTACATATCAACCCGATTTTGATGTAAGTATTATCAGCATTAATGTTCAATAATCTAGTCTCATGAGTACTTTATGCATCGATTTGATTATTTGTTTCTTGTTTTTTCATTCATGCAGCTTTTCATGGCCAGAAGCTAATAATCCCATCGCCACAAATTACGTGCTGGTGATTCCACTGGAATGAAAATCACTCCCTGGGTTGTTTTTTCTAACCTCGGAATATATTTGATATAACCGAGACTCAACTTGTGACAGCAATTTGCTGCTTTTCCATGGCCCAGGGATTCCAAAACATAATAGCCATTCAGAGGGAAAAAAGGAATACTGTTCTCCTAATTAAAAAGCTATTATTTGAATAATCTATAGTTTCTCAAGAAAATCATTTTTTTTATTTCAAGAAAAAGATGCTCAAAAGACCACCAAGTTCGACGCTGACATTTTTTCAAAAATTGCATTGCAGGTCTTCGCCACTCTGAACAAATGTGAGAGCTACGAGAAATTAAATACTCACAGGAGCTTAATTGCTGTCCTTTCTTGATTAATGCTTTTGGAAGAGAGTTCCAACCCTTCCCCTCACTAATTAGGATCCCCGACCCCACTAATTAGTTTTCGAGCCTCCATCTCCACTCCATCCTCCTTAATAGTTGGGAGGGGTTGCAACCTAAGATTTGTCAAAATTTTCCTATCGAAAGACAACCATTAAATAAAGCAAGGTAAGAACTTGGTTGAACTAATTGATTTCATCTATTAAATTCAGCAATTTTGAAATTTTGATCCACAAAAAAATTTATCAATTTAATTGAAAGTTGTCTTGTTCCTACAAATACTGTGTGCTTTTAATTCCCATGTACCTACCCTATCTTCACAATAAATATTTCTCAAATGCATTTTCTCTTCTGATTCTGCTAAATTGTGTCAGTGACCATAGTTTCCTACCCACCTGCGCATCCCCCCGCTTATGAAATCATGACCGATTTTTCACCCCTGCCCGCCTAATAAATTCTGATGTGAGAGATTTTCCAACCCTTGCTTATTCCAACGTGGTAATTAAGCACCCAATCGTAGTCTGCTTGTAATGTTGTCCAGATAAAATCAGGCTGCCGGACTATCAGTTGCCGTAAAATGTAGAAATGTCTCTGACTAGCCGTTAGCCTGTGAGACCCAATCGTTTAAGGTGACGCCCATGTTATATGCCTCCTCCACCTAAATGTGAGTTAAGATTTCGTCAGAGACGACTTTATTCCGATTCCAGCTGCTTACTCGAACAGTCGAAGAGAATGTCGACCTTGAGCATTGTTATAAAAAAGAACAATAAAACAATAAAAAAAACAATTAAAAAATAATCATGAACAAATCTGTTTAGTCACACAATAGAAACTCATGACCAATGCATTTTGGCAGCATGCCATATTGGGGATGATAAGTTAAAATATTTGAAGAAGAGGTGATCAATGAATAAGTTACTTCTGTGGCCTTTAGTTGGGCAGTAATCACTAAAACTCTGGATTTCCAAGAAAACAAGCGGACACAAACTAGGGACCAATTTAGCATAAACTTACATTGCAAACTGTATCAGGAGGGGGTAAAAAAACAAGAAAACTGTTGGGTTTTTTTTAGTCACAATAAAGAGTAAATCTCAAGAATTTCAGCCGTCTAGCTCAATAGGTGCGGCCTGTATGCGAGATACATACATCGAGAAATCCAACATTCAAAAATACTGACGAATTAAAATGTTGAGGTGGGGATAGCAAGCCGAGATCAAACTCAGGTTAGAACAGTTTGCGTTCACTTAATATTGATGCCCTTGGGAAAGGTATGAATCCATCTTATCCCTCCCAACACGTCATGGGCTACTGTGACAGAGTAAGGCCCATCCCTCTTTATGTCTTACATGCCTTAATGAAGGCCCATGTCTTAAACTTATGAGGCTGATGAAAAATATTGAGGGTGGCATAATTTTACAGAATACATTATCAGATGACATTGTGAAGAAGGCAACGTAAGTCTGTTATCGGTGACCTTGAAGAAGTTATAGTTTCATTTAGCATAGAATTACACAACATGATTTGATGTTATTTCTCATATCAATTGGTCAAAATTCACATCATTATTTTAAAACCTGTAATCTGCTTTGGATGAGTAAATATTTTGGAAGCCGGTCTAACTTAGTTATTTAACCAAGCTTCCATTCATCTCACAAAAAGGAAAAATAATCAGGCGCTCGGCAAATACACGTCGTGTTGTGTTGGTTGGGTAGCTGGAATGATATGTCTAATTTCCCCAGTTATGACCCTGTTCATATTTCATCTTTATAATTGTCCTCAAGAATTTGTTATTAAGAACCCGAGGGATATCAGAAAGAAACGAATATTATAAATGGCTTTACTGAATTTATGGTAACAATTCATACCAATAAATTAAGTCAAGATTTTTGCAATCAAACTTGAAGAATGGCTTGCGACAAATTAACAAAAACGACCAGCAAATCAATATAGTAACATCCAAAATGTGTGGAAGACAGTTGAATCGTCGTAGCCCCATAAACGGCCTATCCGACCAACTAGCCAAGTGGGCTACAGATTCCTTTCTTTTTGCTCGTATATGAATGTAAGTATGTGTGTGTATGTGTGTGTCAGGACACTCATGGTCACACATTTGGGGATAGAACATTGAAAATTTATCTTAGTATATCAGTAGACTCTATTTAAAAACTTTTTTCTTGCAGGAGGGAGGTAAGTGCTTTTTAGGGTCCCTATGGTCATTTTGGTCCAATGATGCCTGAACATTGTGCTGGTATGTTTTTTTTTTAAGATTATTAGTTCTGGAGCATGAGCAAGTTACGGTGATTCATTTATGCAAGATACGGATATTGATTTTTTTCATTTTCTTTTTTTTTTATCCACTGAGGCATTTGTGTATTTCAGTATCTGCTCAGCTATTTGAGAAGTTATTTTGCAATTCATTTGAGAATTCATTCTTGCTCGTCCTTTAATTTTCTTTCTTTTATGGTTCCCTGTTTTCTTCCTTTCCTTCCATATTTCTTCTTCGATTTCTGTCTTGTTCCATTTCAATGTTTTTTTTGCTCTATTTTTCCATCGTTTCTTTCCTGTTTTCCTTTCTTTCATACTTTCTTTCCCCTTTCTTTCGTTTTATTTCTTTCTCTCTTTCTCGTTTTCGTTTATTTCGTTTCCTTTCTCTTTTCTTCCTTTTCTTTCTTTCTTTTTTGTTTTTCTTTCTTTCTCATTTCTTTCCTTTTCGTTTCTCTTTCTTATTTCTTAATTCCTTTCGTGTTTCCTTCCTATTTTTCTTCCTTTATTTCTTATCTATTTCTTTTTATATTCTTTTATCTTTTCTCCCTTCTTTTCATGCATTCTTTCCTTCCTTTCTGCTTTTCTTCCGTGTTTCCCTTCTTCATTTCTTGCCTTTTTCTTTCTTTTCATTCATTTCTTCCTTTCATGTTTCACTTTCTTTTTCCCTTTTTTCATGCTTTTCTTCCTTCATTTTTTTATTTCTTTTTCTTTTAGTTTCATGTTTTAATCTTTTTCTTCTATATCTTTGTTTGCTTTCTTTGTTTTTTCTTTTAATACTTTCTTATTTAGTTCATTTCATCCTTTTGTTTGAGCTTTTGCTCGTGTTTTCCTTCCTTTCTTATTTATTTCCTTTTCTTTCTTTTTCCATTCATCTTTTCCTCGCTTTCTAAGCCCCTTTCTTGATTTCTTTCTCCCCATTCATCCATGTCTATTCCAAGTTCACAAGTTTACACTCAACCAAACTGAACTTGACCGACACTGCTATTCTTTAACGACTCTTTCTACAGAAAATGTGTGCAATTATGTCTAAAAAGTTACTTACACAATTGCGAACCACAAGGTACACTCCACAAAATATAAGATATCAAATGGAGAAAAATGCATCCAAAGTTTCCTAACTTATCTTTCAAAATGCCATAACATTTACACGCTCCAACTATTTCACATATTCCTCTCTTTGTTTTTTTCTTACCTATCGAAAAGCATCTACTTTAAGATTCGAACATTCTCTTTAGAAAAACCTGTGTAGCATTCAAAGCAATGAACTGCACGAATGGGAATTTCTATCACTGAACAAACGCTACTAAATCCATCAGACTTGCTCCCCAGATAGAGCAGTCTTTGAAGATAATTGTGGCATACTTAACTTGATTTCACCATGGATGACGGATTTTACCGTGTGGTTCAGAGTGCCTAGATTGCTCTCTTTAAAAAAATGAATGGCTATTGTTATATGACAGGTTGGAAAATGCAGAATTGCATTGTCCTTTTCGATCAATCATCGTTGTTCGTCCTTGGGCGATGCTGAGTAATCTTGCTAGTTAATGATCCTTACATTTATGGAAGTTTCACAGGCAGCCATAATTCTCAGATATAAAAATGACCAAATCGTATAGTCTTCAAGAGACAGAAAAAATTCGAGTTTTTGTTTTCTTCGAGGTATCAGTAGGAGATGAGATTATGCAGTGTTTTTAAAAAATTCTATAGGGATTCTTGGTTAGTCCAATATGTGTTTGGGATTAGATAGAATTGCAATTGAACTGCTCTGATCTTCATCGGTCAAGACAGCAATCTTCTGGCATGTACTTTACATTAGTGTCAAGGAGGGTCCCTAAGTTTTGAATGCAGCGTTCTATCGATGACACTTGTTCTGCTTTCTCTCTTTCATTTTGTCAAAATAAAAACAAGAGTTGACTTCATCATCGTGAATTCTGCTGACAATACAGTTTGAGATTTTTCAATTTGAGACATAAACAAGAGAGAGAGAGAGAGGAGGGAAGAAGAATGATTTCATGACGGCACATCGTGTCAACTAGCATTAGCAAATTTTCTTTGTGAACATCGAACTATTTTGATAAAATGAAAAATATTGTCAAACTCCTACTATTTTTGTTCGGGCTTCATTTTTGTTTTCTAAAACAATGACAATGACCACACCCAAAAGAGTTACGTATGCAGAGACTGATGACGAATTCACTCTCTCAACTCAGGTCAACTTGTTTTATTCAAAGAACTACTTACTAAGAAGCTGAAATGGGACAGGTAGATTTTGAAATGATATTGTATGGAGAAATTAATTCTATTCTGATTATCTTTTAGATTTTAATGAAGCGGGGGTGTTCGACCCTTGCACAGCCAAACCTGTCTCCATTGTTCTTGTACATTGCTCAATCTATCTTCCTCTTTTCATTTCCTGTGTCTTTCTTTCTTTGTCTCTCTTTGTTTACATTGTTTACAGCCTTTCTTTGTTTATATTGTTCTTTCTTTTCCTGTCCTTTTATTCATTCTTTATTTATTACCTGAATGTCTCATTTCTTTTTTCCTCTCTGTTTACCTACGACGACGTTGTTAGGTCTATGGGAGCCAAATTCATTTCCTTTTGAAAAAAAATCGGAAGCATCCATAGATAGAGAAAGGTTGGGCAGGGAGAAAGATTAACAACGTTAATATTTTTCTGATCTTTTTTTCTTGACGTGGTGATGGAACATCGTGATATCATAAGAAAACAACGTTGAGGGTTCTTATTCTTTTCTTTATATTATCATTGCTCATCGACTTTCCTTCTTTCTTTTCTCTGTCCTTTCCTCCCCATTCCTCATTTTTTACAGTGTTCCTATTTTACCCTTTCTTATGCGGTACTTCGTTTGCACACGGGGAGATTAACGAAAGACAATGTTCTTATTTTTTATTTTCCTTCATTTTACCTTATGCTGAACGAAACTAATCTTGATAAATACGTAGGTACGTCTATAAGTCCACAGCTTTATAATAATAAAAAAAAAACAACATTTATTTTGCACAAAAAATACTTCAGTCCACTCTACAACTCTGCAAAATAGTATAGGCAACGGCGGGTTCATAAGGGGCCGTTCTATACATAAATATGATTATTGAATAATCAGCGTCTTTGATAAGGAATTTATTATTGATAATTGTTTCGAAATTCAACTCATTATACTTCCTTGAATTGTTTTAAATGTCATAGATTAATTGAATTACTGCTCGTAATTCGGGCCTACAATAATTGTAGAAGGAACCCACTTCTTTTCAGGGACTTCATTATTAAAATTGCAAATTCATTTATCTATTTATTGTTAACGTTGGCTATTTTTACATGTTTGGTATGCGTATGTTCAACTTGTTAGCTTCAATTACATGTAATAAACGGATTTTGATGAGTAAATGTTTTGATTTTCCATTTACTTGATTTGTGTGTATGAGGGGCCTAATGAAGAGCTACGAGTTCCTGAGGTCTAAGTCCAGACCTGGATATAGGCGTTATTATATGATATAGACAGGTTACGTGTTTGGGATCGCTCAGAATCGAATTCTGTTTCGAATTCCCACATTTCCAAGAGCGACAATGTTGGGAGAAAAGCCACGAAAAGTCAAAAAACGAATGACCTGATGAAACATTAGAAATGTTTAATCTAAGAACTACCAGCAAATTACAAACATTTCGACTAGGTAGTCGAAGTATTTTAGTTTGAAAGTTGAGAGGTATAACGAGAAAGGAAAACAAAAGCAGGTTTGGTTACACACTCATTAGAAACCGGCATGTGACCAACGTCTTTTGGCCACATGTCATTTTGGATGTGATCAATTAAAATATTGGAAGGAGGGGTGATCAATGAATAAGTTTCTTCTGTCACCTTTTTTGACTAAAAAGTCATAATTTTCCAAAAACGCGAGGACACAAAATAGTGATCAATTTAGCATAAATGTGAACTACATTTTAAACCCCCACTAAAAACCAACTCTGGGAGATTATTCCAATAAGACATAAAAAGGTGTGAACGTTTGATTTTTCAGCCCTCTACGTGATACTGCATAGCCAACCAGCCAGATCAGTTTAAAAACCGAAAGAAACCTATGTTGATAGTTTCGGCAATAGATTTAGTTTACTGTTTCTGATGCAAGTCAAAAGGTAGAAGAAAGGGAATGTCCCTGAACTGCAGAATAATCACAATCATTTCTACTATTACTCAATAGTCAGTACATTTAACTGAAAGAGATTTCTGGAGAAAGAAAACGTGGTCATGGGTGAAAATATTTCATCTAAAACCATCAAACAACTTTAATTTATGATATAGTTAGTCAATTTGTTTTTTTTAAATTGAAGGCTGGATAATTCTATTGAAAAACATTGAAATGAAAAGAAAAAGCAGGTCTTGTTTGTCTCTCAATAGATACCATCATACGATCAATGTATTTTGGAAGCATGACGTGTTAGGGTTGATCAATTGAAAATTTAGAAAAATGGGGTGATCAATGAATAAGTTACTCCTCTTTCCTCTTGATTTCTTTTCTATGATCTGGCAATGTACTGGTCTCAGATTTACCGGATTCACAAAATACAACATCATCCAATCAGAGGATCAGATTTTACGGTAGTGACCAGAGAGAGAAGAACAAATCGTACACTTTCCAGTACCAGTGGATCACAGGGTGGGGTTGAAAAGGGTGAAAACTTAGATACCTGGACTTTGCCAGTGAGCAAAAGAAGTAATGGTACATGAAAGTGAGGATTGTTCAAATACTGGTAGCAAAAAATAGCAAAATACTGGAAGAACGATTAATCTGAGACCATCCAGACGGCAGTATAATGAAATCAGCAATTATACCTAAAAGACTCCTGGTGTGTTGAGGATATTTGCTGTCACTTGACCTCCAGTGAAAACCACTGTTTTGAAAAAACGATCATTATTATTATTATTATTATTATTATCATTATTATTATTATTATTATTATCATTATCATTATTATTATTATTATTATTATTGATGATGATGATGATGATGATGATGATGATGATGTCTAAGAGAGAGAAGAGAGGAGGGATGGAGACTTGAGGAGATTTGTTGTCACTCAACCTCCAGCCGTGACCACCAGGCAACTGGTCTGAGATTTCAATTAATAATAATAATAATGATGATAATAATAATGATAATAATAATAATAATAATAATAATAATAAAAATAATAATAATAATAATAATATTTTTGATCTGAAGCTCAAGGAATAAACCATTCCAAACCAAGAAAATTGAAGTGGTCGCCAAAATCAAAGAAATCTATTGTTTATCTTTAAAGAGAAATAAGGAGCCAAAATCCTGTATCAAGTGCTCTTTTTGTATACCCCTCTAGCCATAAGCATAAACTCTGTCTAAACTCACATCAGTTATCCAACTTGGTTCTCCATCAATGACAGTTATTGCTGGAAGAAATAAATCACCGGTATAGCTCGTCCATGTCAAGGGAGGAACGTAATCACTAGGACTCACGAACGATGTCGCTATAACTCACCTTATTCCGTTCGTATTCTTTATTGCAGGCCTCGAATATCTGAGCGTTCTGGATGGCAATGCCACAGAATGTCGTATAGGTTGCCAAAAGCTGCAGAGAATAAGAGAAAAGAAATATATAAGAAGTTGAATTTATACAGAAAAGTCAGATCGTAATTAAACAGGTCTGGTTGGTCACTTGATAGAAACTGTCAGGTGACCAACATTTTTTTGGCAGCATGCCGTGTTGTGGTTGAATAATTCAAAAATTGGATGAAGGGGAGATAAATCAATATATTACTTCTCTAGCCTTTTGTTGGGCAGTGATCACTAAAGAAATCTGAATTTTCAAAAAAAAAAAAAAGTTTGAAAGCTGCCGAATACAAGCAAAGAGATGAATGTAGCATAGAATTCAATTGCAAATTAAATCCCCCCCTACTAAAAACCTTTTGGGAGGACTTTGAAAAAACAAATAAAACTAGACATTGTAATTTTCGTCCCTTCAACTCTTTTACAGCGGCTTGTACGAGCGATACACATCATATATATATAGCCAACCAGGCACACCGTCTAGGACACTGGAGAAACCTATGTTGACAGTTTTGTTTGACGGTTTCAAATGATCATAATCGATACATAATAAATAATTTGGACATTTTTTCTGGATAGTATATTATCCATGAGCAATATTTAGATATAGCAGAACGTTGGTGTTATACATAGTTTGAATAAAACGCAGAAAAAAGTTTATTAGAAATTTAAAACGCAACATTCCTCATGAATGGTACTATACATATATATAAGAATGATAATGTGTGTGTGTAGGTGTTTCGGAAATGTTTGTCTCCATTTTAAGCTATATGGCATCTTTCATTGGAAATTTGTTCATTTTTCCTGTAGCAATTTTAGGCCAAATACCCTGCGCCTCCAATTTCTCAGCCGGGTTTGGGACTTGCTACTGCGACTGCCAAGCTGTAGCTTTCCTTTCTGTGGGAGTAACCTTTTCTTTGATGAATTGCTTGGTAAGGCTCTTACCCAATTGTTGATGTAAAATAGGTTTCATGCCTATCCTAAAGACATTAGTGTGAAGTGAATGTTAGCAGCCTTAACTGAAACTCGAACTCAATTCGCCAATTCCGCTTCGTATGCCAGTGACTGTTGTGCCACTCTGCGCCTCTTATCCGTAAAAAAATACATGACATTGACAAATAAGCAATAATACCTTGTGGGCCTCTGTGTTGTGCACACCCCATTGTATTTGTACTCATATTGTGTCATTTCTTACTGAAAGCTAAGCATGGAAACCATTGTTGAAGGAACGGAAAAATTGAGAAACTAACATTATACGTGTTAAATGGCTGTCACATTTCGCCCCATGGGCAAAAATCGGCTGTCAATAAGAGCTGTGAATCAAAAATTATTCATTGTTCATACTCAGCCTGTCGGCTGTCATTCGTTTTTTCAAGGAATCAGGTAGACCAGTGATTCTCAAAGTGTGTCGCGTCACAAGAGCGTGTCGCTAGTATCGCACGATCTCCGGCGTCCTTTTTTCTAAATGCACACATATATTTCAGGCTATAATTACATTATGTGTAGGTATTGTGTCTGTCCCGCTTCCGACCCAGAGTTGCCAATCGTGTGGTTTTATTGCTCGATCTTGTGAGATATCAGCCTTTAAACGAAAGATATAAAAGTAAAAAAAGTGATGTGTATGTGTATCAGTATGCTGATATAAAAGTTTATTTCATTGACGACTGAAATGTTTTCGTCCGAGTTTTTCCCAAACAGTAATGTAATTCACACAGTATTTCCAAAGGAGTTTAATATGTATACATAATTCAACAACCTAATTATGGTTTAATACATACCAAAGCAAATTCATATTGGAATAGATCAGAGACTTGGTGTGCCATTTAATTTTAAAGTTATTCATAGCGCGCCGATATACAATGAAAATTGAGAACCACTGAACGAGTTTGTACGGATCAGCCTTGGGAATATAATTCTTATCCAAATCATCATTCATGCCTGAAAACGATTTTCTCCCTGATTAGAAGATTGACTGGTGGAACACAATCTTCCTAGATTTCTATTTCCCTTTATTAAAACTCGAGATGGAATAAGCTAAGCTTTCTTTCTGATAATTTGCATCGTAACAGTGTAACTTCTGTATTTCTAACCGGTACGGAAGGTGAGTGTTCGAAACCAGAATCTCGAATGCTGTTTTTCAAGGCACATAGAACCTTATGGGATCATTGATATAATATTAGCCATCCTGGTGTTATGCAGTACCTGGCAGGGTTAAGTTCAAGTCAATGTTAATAATTGTTGAAAATACCTATCATTAAACTTAAACTTAATTTAACAATTCAAAGATTTTTACCTGATGATAGAATTCTTTCTTGTTGTTTCTGTTGTTGATATTCTACGGTCTTTTTCGGGTGTACTATCCACTTACTTAAAATGTAGGATTAGGATTAGGGTTAGGGTTAGGGTTAGGTTAGGGTTAGGATTTCTTCCTTTCCATCCCTTGTTTGGTCTTGATTTCCATATCTTGTCTCCATTGAGAAAATATCTTTAGTTCAACAATGTTTTTACTAACATCTGCGAATCATGAATTTTGACACATCCCCCCAAAATAAAACAAATATATTTGCTTGCTGCAAGCGTCAGCAATGAGTGAAACGCTCATGGATGGCCTGGATATTTGCTCAATTCAAAGCATCCTCACCCCCTTTTTAGGTCACGGGCCCCTTATGAGCTATTATCAAGCCTGAGGGAATTTGTCAAACAGGGATACAACATGTGCACATAAATTTATTTATCAATATTTCAATCCATTATTTCCTTAAAATTTGCTAAGGCTTCCACGGGGTCCAGATGTCCCCTCCCCTTAAAGAACGGCGGAGCTATTATTAGGCTTAAGGGCACCTTGTCAAATAGGTACACCCTGTGCAGGTAAATCTATTCATCAATATTTCAGTCCATTATTCCCTGAAATGTGCTGAGGCCTCCACGGGGTCCAGTTTTCCCTACCCCTTGAAGAATGGCCAAGTTCCCCCAGGCCGGGAATAGACAGCAGGATGAGGACATTCTATCCCTACACTTCGAAAGGGGACCTTCGTTCTAACATTCTAACCCTTCCTATTTATGACACCCTCATGAAAAAAATTCGAAGGATGAACAAAGGTGTAGACAACAGTGCGAAAGAATCCGTATTTAACGGGATAATAAGATAACAAGATTTTTCAAAATTTGTCATAAAACAACTCTGTACTTGTGAGCGGTCGATTGGTCAAGTGTACTCTTATGAATGGAAAAATTCCAGAATTATCCGTTCTATAGCCATACACTAATAGCTCAACTTGCGTTAATTACTGGATATTGAAAATCCGTATTTACTTGATACATAATAGATTTCTACAATGAGATCATTTGCAGTGCATTTACAATCTATCCATATAATTATGACCTCATTATATTATTTGAAATGACATCCTGTTATCACACGGAAAATGTGTCACTTGGCCTAGACAGCATGAATAGAATGAATTGGAGGAAAATGGGGCTGCTGTAGTGATCGAACCTGCGACCAATCAGGTAGCTGCTTCAATGTAACGTTGTTCTTGCCGTAGAGTTAATCAGCCCGTCGGTAAAGCAATGGCCAAAATAACCGCTTCATCCCCACAATCTCATTTCAAATAGCGTTTCAAATAATATAATATATTCATAATTATTCTGTCAGGTTAAGTATCTGTTTCTTAATGATATAATTTATCCGTATAAAAGCCACACATGCAAATCAGTATGTTTAATGATATGATTGTATGGTTGCGTGTATCTCTGTTTTGTCTGATTATTGTTAAAACATAAAATGGTTTGGTCTGGGTGAAATAGATTACCATAGCTAAAAAAAAATTAAACGGTTGTATTAAAATGAGATAATAAGTGGCATACAATACCTTCCTGCTTCCCCATACATCTCTAGAGTCAAATTTGTTACAACTGATTTCCATATTATTTTTTGACTATATAGTTAATACATCCTTCCTTTGATACCATTGGTTACAGAGACATTTAGTATACTAAGATCCAAAGATCGTATTGGCACAATGATCAATGGTGGGAAAATGATTGGAGAAGGCCTGGATATCAGCTCATCGGCTTTCAATCAGATTTCTTAGAATGATTATAAAATATCCAGTTGAAGCGTTAAAACCGAGAACGCGACCCTCTTTTACGAAATCCGTCTTACATGAGATAAAATGATAAACTGTAATAGAAAGCAGGCTTACTTAGTTATTCAATCGAAATGTTCCGTGGTCAATGTCTTTGTGGCCCTGATAAAAGTTTTGGTCAACGATTTCTAACGAAGGTTTATCAAATAATGATCAATAATTACGTACTTGTTAACAATTGATTGGTCGCTAGTTTCCGAAACATTCGAAATTCTGGTTTTACCTGAGTTTGAACTCAGATTACTACCGTAAATGACCATTAGCAAACCATTCTAAGCTCCCAAACAGACTATTTTTATAATTTGAACCCAATGTGTTTAAATTCTGACGAATTAAAATCACTTATTATTTAAAATCAACGGAAGTACACACAGTCAAATCTACGATGTAGATTACCTTCTGCAACTCTAGTCCCTGGGTAGTGAGTGTTATTCTCTGATTGCTTATGTGTAAAAAGGAGAGAAAATCTCTAATAATCGCTTCAAAAGTTGCTCTTGGTTCCAGCACAATTCTATTCTTGTGATTAAAAATGTGCAAATTCGGCTCTTGTTCAATTGAAAATGAGCAGATTTCAAATAATAGATTTCTTTGTCATTTAAGTCAAGTTTGAAGGGACTAACTGACATTATCTGTACTTTTTAAACATAATCAACCAGAAAATAACACTTATTACCAAGGATCAGAAAAAAATGTTTAAAAAGTTGCATTGTGTTATGAGTGAGTAAGCTCAGTCCTCTTCATCACAATGGTTGGATTGAGGTTAATAGAAATCCAGGAAGATTGTGTTACACCAATTTTCTAATTAGAGAGTAGGCTTTCCACTGAATCGTTTCCTGGCATAGACGCTGATTTTTATAAGAATCTTATTCCTACGACAGAATCGAAGAAAATTGTTTGTCTTTCTTCTATCCAATGTCTGATTCTTTAGAAAACACGTGACAGCCGAGAGGCTCAAAATGAACAATGATTAATATTGGATTCACAGCTCTTATTGACGGTCCACTATCCACCCGTGAGACAAAATGTGACAGGCACCCCAACGTATCTTGCAGATCTCATTACGTTTGCATTCGTTAAACAATAATTTCCATGTTTATCATTAGGTAATACTTGACACAATGACAACACACGTGTAAAAGAGTGTGTCTAACGCAGAGGACATGACGAAGGTATTGGGGCTTTTTTGAAAATCTATAAACGGATAGAATGTCCAAATACAAATATTACAACATCCGGAGATATATTTTTTTTTTCAAATTAATTCTAATTACTTTTTACCTGCATCTTAATATGAGTTATTCTTATCACAACTCATAACAAGGTAAATCATTTCTATAGCAAGGAATAAACAGCACAGTTGAAAATAATGAGTAAGCTTTCAGCTAGAATTGAGCTTACATCCCCCAGAGAAAAACCCTATTTACGCCTGTCTGCTATGACCATTCTGGAGGGGAAGTTTCGTTGGGAAACATAAGTGATTTTAACCTTTTGAACATTTTTTGTTACTGCGTTATTCATTTTTTGCAAACTTATAGTCTTAATGACATGCCTTGTTGTTGCAGGAACAAACTTCCCCCTACTTCTATTTCAACTGAAGAGAATTACTGCAGCCTTTTTATTGCAGATCTATAAGACATCTCAGTTGATAAGCCGCTTACAAATAACTGAGTCGTGATTTCAAATTTCAGTTGAGAAAAGTAAATTTTATACATAGGTTTGGTTCAATATGACGTGATACATAAACGGTGAGGAGTATACTGCCCTAAATTAGTTGAGGATTGTTTTTATTATCGTTGTTGTGGGGAGAAAACAAAGCCAACTCCAAATTGGACTAGTGTTTTACAATAAAAAAATTTATTCTGAGTTATTTGCATAAAAATATCTTGTAGTACATTTCTCTGCTATTGCAGACTTAGCAAGATTGAAAGGCTTCACAAGATTGAAAGACTGACAAGAGGTTCTACATTAACTCCAAATCAATCATTTAACAAATTTTGTAAAGATAAGCATCTACATTTCCGTCCAGCTATCCATGACACCCATTGTTGTGTGCTTTAAGTGGAGAACTGAAGAGTACTTCTTGTAGAAACCTGAAGAACATAGAATCAGCGACGCTCTTCGTTCAAAGTCACTTCTCTCTTGTAGCCATGACGATCACAGACCTAAATGCTTGTGTTTCCTTAACAACCAAAATGCCTTGTTTTTCTTGTTTTGTTTTTGTTTTTTGTTTTACTTTTTTTTTAAAATCTCTTTTGGCCCATTAGGAAACGGGGACATCGAGTGGTTATCTTTTAAATGGGTCTGCCATGTTGATTCCTCCGCTAGTTACTAATGTCTTCGAATCAATACTCTTGTGTTCAGCTAACCTGACAGTTTTTTTTATTTCACTCTTCGAGTGGACAGTCATTCGCTTCAATCAAATGAAAGCAGGTGGGGGACGGCTGGGTTTGTGTTATTTAGCGTAGGAGGATTAACGGAATGGACACAAGAAGCTACATACATGATCCCAGCTACTTACAGAACCTGGTATTCAAATGCGGTCACCCATGTTAGTTCTCACCAGGCTCGACGTTGCTTAATTTCGGTGATCATACGAGGAACGAAGTACTCGACGTAATTTCGCCGTGATAAGTAGACAGTGATACTTTATTTCCAGTGATCTTTTACTCCTCTTATTCAAAATTTGGAGAAAAGAATATCTGATAAATATTGTCTAAAGAGAGCATTAGATATATGTAGATCGTGACCTAATAATCAACAATAAGTGTATGCGAGACTGGATCCTTCAGAGTCAAACTTCACTTTGACAGAAACTTAAATATGAATATGGGGTCAGGTAAAAGTGACTTGATAAAGAGCGTTGTCAGAAAAAAACCAGGAGAATGTGTGATCAGAACAAACGAATTCTCTAAGGATGTCATGACAATTCTAATTAGCCATTCTTCCTCTTCCTGAAGTTGACATCAAAGAACATCAAGGCATGACACTTACTTTTGCCTGATTCTCAAAATTACGATCTGACTAATTATGATAATAAAGTCAACTCTCTAGGAGTTTGATAATATTTGTATTTCCTTTCGGCGAATATACTTTTTTTTTAATTTCTATTTGTAATATGTCGACCTTGCTGGTCAATGCCGTTTTCAAACAGAATTACAAAATCGCTAGAAGATTTTTTTTGTTGAGAATCATTTTTGAAATTCTGTTTGAAAATGGCGTTGGCCAACACAGCCGAAATAATCACCAATAAAAATTCAATAAAGTAGCACGTTCGCCATAAAAACAAAAACAAATATACATAGTTATTATTACTGTGCCATGTCATGAAAACAGTTGATAATCAGCAATATGCATTTGACGTCATCAGTGACATCCGGTGTTGTGACCTAGCTAAAGTATAATTTTATGTTACGTTAAACTTGAAAAAGTACATGTTTATTCGATTTTGCTTTTGATTCAGTTTCATATTCAGGAAATACTACACATAATTTTTCTTTGATATTCTATAAGTACAATGTATTTGCAGAATTACTGAATTATTGCCATCATTTTTTTATTGCAAACACCAACAAGTAGATTAATATTAAACAGAACTTTGTAAATCTCTCTAAGACTGTTCACCTTTGAAATTTGTTATCTAAAAATGTACATCCACACGTATAGAGACGACAGGTTATTGGAGTTTCTTCTTACAAGGGCAGAATGTGACACAAGATCAATTTAAAGCTTGGCCTAAACCCGTACGTGCAGATAGCAAATGCTTACAGTATCTGATGTTTTCAAGCTACCTCCCATCTAAGTACTGATCAGGCTTGGCAAAGCTCAACTTTAGAGATCGAACGTGAGGCGGTGCTTTCGGAGTGATTTGACCGTATGAAAACGTGTATGAAGCGCTACTTATCCGTTTATATCAAATTGCCTATGCGTTCCTCGAGTCTCGACGGAGATTTCACAAATTCTCGAAATCACCCAACCGTGGATTATCCACTTTTCTTTCTTTAAGGAGGCTATTTTGCGCTTGAAGTTCACTGAACTACTTGGCAGCAACTCACATAGCAAACCCTCGAAAAGCAGGGGATACTTATTTGGACAGATAGATAGATAGTCTGAAGTATAAGGTTCCCACTGCAGTGATTTCGACTCTCCTTTACAATGCACACATTTGTGGCTTTGTGTCGTACTATATTTAACTTTTACCAACATATTTCAGTAAAATCATCGGAGCCGGTAGGAACCAATTAAAATAGTTTTTTTAACATTTCTTCTGATGTCCCATTCAGTCTGCTGTGGCTGTCTACTGACTGTTGACTCCTCGCATGGCCGATTGTTGGATCACCTCCATCAATTTCTACAAATCCGAAAGTCAGAATATCATTACATGAACTCTGATCGACAAAAACACTTCATTACACGTATACTTAAATCGTTGTGACCAAATCACGAGCTTTATTTTCATTGGACAATAATGAACATTGACGAGTACTTTCACAGGCTGGACTGTTCTATGTACATAGAGATACTGTGTTGTACTAACCAATACATTGTGAATATCAGTAGTCATGTATCATAAAGCGATGTAATGAGTTCAATCCTATCTGGGTCTAGATAAATAAGTTATATAATCAAACCGTAGTCAAAGTTTTTTTCCCCTCCCTCAGATACAAGAACAACCTACGTCAAATTTAGGGGAGTGAACTCTTCATTGCTTGTCTTTCAAGTCACTTTAAACCAAACCAATATATAAAATTAGAATTTCCTGATGACCAAGTGATTGCAAAGCGACTTTCTTATTAACTGAGTTAAACTAAGCAGTCCTGTATACCTAGGAATTTATGGTATATACAATACAAAAGTTGCTGTAATCATCATCAGTCGGAATAGGAGCAGGAGTGGGGTTTTACTCTGCAGCAGCTAGGCTTGTTTGGGAAAGATTATCTTCATGTAATGCAACACACTGTTTTCATGCAGAAATTCAATAATAACTATGTGGGAACGAATGAGAAGACGTACATCTGGTCTAAACTCCATTTATTTTAACTGATAACGATGATAAGAAATCTACAGTATTTCATCACTGAATCACAAGAAGCGCGCGAAAAAGAAATTACAAGATGGAAGCTGGAAGCCATCAACCACCGAAAATGACGAAGCATTTCTCGTCCGAATAAGAAAAAAAGTGCACCAGAAAAAGTATCAAGAATTTCTGATTTTCAATTAAGGACGTCTCTTGAGTCGAGATTTCTGTGATGTCGATTTTCATTTACTCAATTTTTTTTTTCAATTACACGAAAGCCAGGTCGAGATTGAAATGAACTCAACAACAACAGCAAGGAAAAAAAGACAGAGAGGCAGGAAGAGGGAGAGAGAAAGAGAAAGGCGATATCAAAAAATAATTTACGATTCGTAACTAATTATTCGTATTTGTCAGCATGTAAAATGCAAAATTAAATTTTGAAAAAGACTGTGCAAATATTATAGTCCAATGCACTGGTCGCCTACTGAAGCTCAAAATGGAGAGTCATGTGGCATTTTTGAGTTACGGTGAACTAGAGTCACCCAAATACCCTAGATAATCATGCGTCTTCTGGACTGATTGATACGTTACATGTCGGAAACAGGAAGAATCAAATGCTTGAAATATTTGCAACTTGATTTCTTGGGCTCTCACTACTGTGCAATTATTAACAAGTTTGTATTAGAGACCAATTCGCTGGTGTAGACTGTTTGATCCTCTCTGGCTGCTTCAATACTGTAGTCTTGTGACAAACTAAGGTACGCAGAAGAAGAAAAAAACTTCTTAGATCATACCAGTGTTCCCCATCGAGTGGGTCGTCGGTAAATGGTGTAAGAGACGCACCCTCACATTTTTCTGGCCTTTTCTGCAGGATTAAAGTGTACTATCTGTTCCACAGCATAGACCGAGGAGCTGGTACTGACACTTACCCGTCGAATGGGCCGGAGATTGTGTGTGGGTTGACATCAAAGACCGAGTGCGCCGGTACAAGCGTCAGACAATGAGGTCTCACTGAGGCTGCGTTTGCTAAGCGCATCGGGAGGCCTTTGGACTCGTCCTTGGTCTCTCCCATTATTACTCGGCCCAGCTGCGGGGTGTCAGTTTCCCCGGGGCAGCACTGCTTCACTGCACTTAAAGGAGCAGGTCCCCTGATGGACGTTGTCTAGCCATTACGATGAGCTTTTCAATGGTAACTGCGTCGGCTGGAGCCATTTTTGGAGGGGTTGCTCCTATTTCTTCCCACGTTAAGCCCGACCTAGTGTCACATATTGCTGTGGTGCGACAGTGATTAAATAGGGTGCGCCCTCACATTTTTCTGGCCTTTCCTTTGGGATCAAAGTGTAGTATCTGTTCCACAGCCTAGACCAAGGAGCCAGTAGTGACACTAGCCCGTTGAATGGGCCGGAGATTGAGTGTGGGTTGACATCAAAGCGTTAGCCAATAAGGTTTTACTGAGACTGCACTTTGCTACACGCATCGGGGTGCCCTTGGACTCGTCCTTTGACTCTCCCATTATTACCTGACCCAGCTGTGGGGGATCTGTTACCCCGGGGGAGCACTGCTCCATTGTACTTAAAGGAGCAGGTCCCCTGGTGGACGCTTTCGTGGCGGAGGTTGCTTTAGCTTTTACGGTCGCTTGGCAACCGTAGCCGCGTCGGCTGGAGCTATTTTATGAAGGGGTTACCTATTCTTCCCACGTTAAGCCTGACCTTGTGTCAAATTCCACTGTGGTGGGACAGTAGATAAATAGAAGCTCATTTTCCAGGTGGCTTACAGAGACATACCGTTTTTGAATTCTACCGGACAAATGTGTTTCCTGAGTTCAGGAACTTTTGACTTTTTTTGAATATCAACCCTGGAAGACTTTTAACAACAAAACAACTTTAGGCTTAAAAAAAATCTGAGTCATGACATGTCAAATCAAAAGCCAGGTGGGTCACACTGCTAAAAAGGTTGGGAAACACTCGTTTATACCAAGGTAAATTTTATGTTTGGATCTGTGTCTCTCTGTATATGCATGTGTACGTTTTAAAATGTTCCTGGCTTACCATTGTTCAATGGTTCATGAGTATAATTTGCAAATTATCCCCACTACAGTGGCCTTGTGCCAGAATGACAAGGCTGGGTTATTCTGGGGTCTATCGTTGAGTGGGGTTCTTCATTTTTTTCGATCGAAATCAAGTTTAACTTTATGCAATAAACTAATAACCCATCAAATTCTTTGGCATCCCATCTTGCATATACAGAAACGTTATATGATGAATAAATTTCTTATCACTATAATACATACGTATATGAAATGAGATAAAGTACAAATATTAGTTATGATATAAACTCTTGATAAAAAGCGTAGGTGTGTGGATGTGCTGTACGTATATGAAGCCTATCCTGTACGTCATCCCTGTCTCTTACTTATTTTTCTCAGTAAACTTCTGTTGTTGTTTTTCGATCACATTAAACGGGCTACTATTACTGTGATGATTTATTACTTTAACTAATAAATTATTGATGGTATAGGTAATACTAAGATTATAAGATAGATTCATTTGCTTTTTACCACTAAGATAAATGCATATATGCATACATATATACCTCAAATCTTCTCTCTCACCTCTGTTGTTCTTTTCCGACGATGTCAAGTATATTATTGAATAACTGTAACCATCAGAGATAGCGAAGAATTTCTAACCTTTTTATATGTACATATGTTTGTGTCCTTGCTTGAGTGTCCCAGTGCTCTTCGCCCTACCGTTCTGTTCACAGAATCGAAAAGTGACATCAGTACTCCACAAGACCTCTTCCAAAAATTCCTCTTTTTTTAATTTTTGGATACGCTTTTTTTATTAAACATTTGGGACCCTATTCTGACGGGTTTAATGATAAAATTTACATCCCCTGCAATGGTTTTTGCTCTATTTTAGATGCTTTCCCGCAAAAAACACCAGTGATATTATGAATAAAATTTATACCGACCTTATTTGTTCTTCGATTGAATGTTTTTGCATGACTTCAAATTTTGACTCCACACTTGTTCAGATATTGACTATGGTAGCAATTTACTGTGATGAGTTAAACAAATAAAGTATTGATGACAAAGGTTATAATAAGATTATTAGATATATTCATATGAGTCGCAGTTTCACGATATATAAATGAATAATAACGAGCAAGAGAGAAATATCGGTGACAATCTAATAATTAAGATTTGAAATATGAATATTACTAATCACCTTATTATTACCTTTGCCATCGATAATCTATTCGTTAACTTATTGAGTGATAATAAGGATAGCAGCCTTGATATGGTCGGAAAACGAGAAAAGATCTAATGAGAGATGGAATGAGAGGGGGATAGGCAAGATACGATTCATATGTGTACAATACGACAAATTCACTCAACTCATCTTTGAAACAATCACAGGATCAATTGCATTTGAACTCGAAGTGTGAAGTGGTCTTCATTTCAGTTGTATCAAGTGTATACAGTAACTCTGAGATAAAAATGATCGTGTATCATATGTCAGTGCGTCATAAGGTCTTTGCATTAAATTAAGCTGGGTCGTGATCGAAATAGATTGAACAATCCTAGTGAAATCCCAGCCATCAAATGTTCAGAGGAGTGTACGTATGCTTATGTATATTCATAGGAGTGTATATTTCCATGCAAATGTATGTGCGTAGGAACGTATGCATATTTTTGTATGTGCTTTGAAGCGTACGTACGAGTATGTATATGCATAGATAGATGTATGATATATTTAGGCAAAGGGTTTCAATCTTTTTGTATTTGTTTGTGTTCGTTTGTTTGTTCAAGCAGACTATGTTATGTCGTTTTGCCTACAAACTTGAAAATCGGAATCAGCAACCCTCAAGATCTCTTCTGGAAACAGTTTTTGATTTTTGGAAAAGAGTTTTTTGACTTTTGGGGGACTTTATTTGGACGGATTTACCAATAACATCCAGATTCTCCAGATGTTTCTACATTATTCACGTTATTTTTCACGGGGGGGAAAGCAAGCTACGTCATAATTATCATTTCCATTTTTAGAAATATAACTTTTTGACCTTGGGGGGGGGGTTATTTTGACGAGTTCATTAATAACATATCAATTCACTTTTCTCTGTTTTGGATGTTATTCCGACCATAATTTTTTTTTTCCCACATGACTTTAAATTTTGACGCTATGGTTGTTCAATTATTTACTACACTGGCAATTTAGTACTTATCTTTCCTAATTTTCCATTACACTGGTCTCAAATCACCGAGCTGAGTTTATCCATACTCGAAGAACTGATGAAGATTAATATGAGAATTTAAAAAAGAAATAATGTTCTCCTACTGACCAGCTATAAAGATCACCATTCGAAAAGTCAAAAAAAATTACAAGAAAGTAAACCAACAAAAATGCTGATATGGTCCAACGATATATATATATATATATATATATATATATATATATATATATATATATATATATATATATATATATATATATAAATATATATATGTAAACATATATGTATATATATATATGTATACATATATGTATATATATATATATATATATGTATACATATATGTATATATATATATATATATGTATACATATATGTATATATATACATATATGTATATATATATATATATGTATACATATATGTATATATATAAATATATATATATATATATATATATGTGTATACATATATGTATATATATATGTATACATATATGTATATATATATATGTATACATGTATGTATATATATATATATGTATACATATATATATATGTATATATATATATATATGTATATATATATGTATATATATATATATATGTATATATATATATGTATATATATGTATGTATATATATGTATGTATATATATATGTATATATATATGTGTGTATATATATATATATATATATCTATATATATATATATATATATATCTATATATATATATATATATATATATATATATATATATATATATATATATATATATATATATATATATATATATATATGGTTCCAGGGGATAATTTGATTTTAAATGAAACTATGAATTTAAAATGGACCGCAAGCTTTCATTCTGGATGTAGTCACCTCTAGTGCTTTACTCGCTTCAACTGATTCACTTCCGGTCGAGCAATTGGTAGATCCTTGGCGCTGCCACTCTGTGACGAAACAGACACGCTGAAGATTTCTATCCGCGTCAGTGAATAACATTTAAACAAATTATTTTGTACGAATCGATAACTTTTGAGTGGTAATCTTTTTTTCATAAGCGCGTATTTCTCGTTTTCTTTTTCTGAAAGACTGGTTTTGTCGATATACTTCCCACAGAATTTAAATATACTTTTATTTTCAAAAATTATACGTTATCACCGTTGTTTACTTTCTAATTATTCATTTAAACTGTAGGAAAATCTTTTCTTGAGGGAAAAAAATGTCTGCTGTTTCTCTCTAATTGATGTAGTTCTGGTGTTTGTTCATCTACTTAGAGAACCTCGCTTAAATAATTCCCCTAAATACGATCAACTTCGTCCTGTTCTTTATTGTAAATGTTTTGCAATTTCTATTATCATTGTCATTGATAACGTATTTCTCATTGTAATTGTAGTTTATATTGTGTGATATGTGGGGGAATTCAAAGAATAAAAATCTGTACCCGTTTGTAATGATATTTCATTGAATGCATGTCTTTCCACAAATGAAAAAATGTTTTACGTTCAATTCAGAATGAATTTTATGCCGAAAAGAATACTGACAAAACCAGTTTTTTTTCAGCAAAGAAACCCACTTCAAAATTTCTCACTTTTCTTTTTTTGAAACAAAAGATGAAATTTCTCCATAAAAAGGGAAGCCTGTAGACTAATTATTGTTTTTTCAAATATTATTTTTTGTTCAAGATCTTCTACTTCAAAATCACCTGCAATATTTTGCCATGGAGAGATATGAAATAAACTGATGAGAACAATCATCTGCTCAGCCGAAATCTATTCTATTTAGAAATGCCAGAATGTTTTCACACTGATTTAAGAATTTTTTGAGAATGATAGGATGTTAGTGGGAAAGAAAAAGAAAGGAAAAGAGATAAAAGGAGAGTTAGTGGGAGTGAAATTAATTGAGGCAATTATTTAGCTAACTCATACAATTGAATTAGTTTAAGGAACATAAAAACCCAGGCAACGCCGGGTGACGTTTCGTTCGCAAATTAATTGAATCAATTATATAGCTAACTCATGTAATTGCATTTATTTAGGGAATATGAAAAAAAAAACACAGATAGCGAGAAGAAGGTGGAAAAAGCATTTCAACTTTTTGGCAATGAGGTAAATTTCTTTCTCTAGATGAATTCTGTTGATTGACTTTGAAGACTACCTCAGACTAATTTCTAATATGTTTATTGTGTCAATAATAATAATTATAATAATAATAATTGTAATAATAATAGATGGTAGTGGTAACATTTGGACCGAATGAACCCTGTAATTATTTTCGAAGATTTAAAAGATATTTTACTTTAGGCTTTAAGAATGATTATTCTTGATATTTTGATGATATTTCTACTTCTGAGATGGTTTTCTTTGTGATTCTGAGAAATTTTCACCTTGATGAATTGACCACTGCCAAATTCTGCCAAATTGGGAAAAAAAAAAGTTGAAAGAGTTGTCTGTTGTTGTTTTTTGGAGCTGCACGTGGGTAAGTGGAATTAAATTTAAAATTTAAAATTATAGATGTGTCCGATAGAAAAGTAATGCCTAGCTCCCCTCGTGTATGAATGAATGTACCCCCTCACCCCACCCTTGAGTAGATATAGATTGGCATGGTGAAACCCACCAGTGAAAAAAAAAAACCCACAGATAGCGAGACTTATACTAAGTCAAGACTTAGAAGATTTAAGGGAGACGTTTGGTCTTGAAGGCTTTTAATCCCACCCAGACGAAGCTTAGTTTTTTGCTAGGTCTGAAGTTAGGAGGGGATGGTCATACCACCAAGTAGATATATCTGTGCAGCAGAATGGCCTATCCATGTAAGGTTATACCATGGGTTGTAAGAGCTGGTGGGACTCTAAGAGTGTCACTGAACTCATTGCCCTCAACGAACCCACCAAGGTCTGGTGCTACCTTAAAAGAACCAAAAAGAGCTGGTGGGGCTCTTCGGTTATTTCTGAACCACATCAGTCTTAACCAACCCACCAAGGTCTGGCGCTACCTCAAAGAACCAAAAACCCTATCATGACAGTACAACCAAACAATTTTACCGCAAAAAACGGGGCACAAATCCAAGATTTGTGTGTCGTAACCGGCAGGTGTTCCCTTGTTAGCCACCAGGAGGGACCTGGTCGTCATCCTGTGACTGCTGGCCAAAACTCCGGCTTGTGTACCCTTAATGGCCTTCAGGAGGGACACAGTCGTCACATAGCTACTGTTGGCCAAGACTCATATACCACTAATGACACCCAGGGAAGGCGCGGTCCTCACGGAGTGACTGCTATAAAGAACAAGAGAAAGAGATGGACAAGGGAGGAGAATAGACTAGTTATGTATTGTTACTTTAAAAGCAAGCCTTCAGTGCGATCTTATAGGGAGCGTATGCTCCAAATATGGAGGGAAAAATCTGATGTGGAAGTATCGAACCAACGCCTTGCTGACCAAGTAAAACAAATCCAAAAGAAGAAATGGCTGAGACTGAACTACTAGAGATTCGCATTAATGTAGAGAGAGACTCAGGTGAAACATCTGAAGAATGCCCCCCCCCCCAGCACAACTAGTACCAATAACAAAACTAGAAGAATTCCCCATGAGACCCCCACAGTAAACTATGCACCAGAGGGTGACGACGAGGCACCAACGGAAAAAGAGAAAACCAAAATACAAGCTTTGAAAGAGATCATGCGAGGAGAGAAAACAACACTCCCCTTCCTAAGAGACAAAGACAGAAAGAAAGTTGGAGAAGTGACCGAACAGGTCAACTGCCTCTTACAGCACATAGAAACGAACACCCTCCTAGAACTCAACAACCTAATTTACGCTGGGGCGAAAATGGTAGCACAAAGCTCCACAACACAAGATAGGAACATGAGCAATAATAGGGAAGAGAAACCCAACTGGGAGAGAAGGTTACAAAGGCAGATCTCCCAACTACAGAGAGATGAAGTACTGCTTAGAAATACACCACACACAGACAGACCACGAGTAAGACTTTATAACAAATACAAGGTAACGCAAAAAGGCATCGCAACTGTAGTCGAAGAGTTACACCAGAAAAGACTAGCCAAAGAGGCAAGACTAAAAAGATACAGAATAAGAACGGCCCAATACACACGAAACCGCACATTCCAAAACAATGAGAAAAAGTTTTACCAAGATTTAAATGGGGAAAGAAGGCAGGACATGAAACCAGATGCCACAGAGGCCAAGAACTATTGGAATAGCATATGGGGGCACCCAAAAAGACACAACGTAACACCGCAATGGTTAGGAAACATGAGAAAAGAACTAGAAGATATAGACAAGGGAGAACCAATAGTACTGAATGAAACCACATTGAAACATACTCTTAGGAAAGTAGCCAACTGGAAAGCACCGGGTCCCGACGGGATCCATGGGTATTGGTTCAAAAAATTCACCACGTTACACGGCAGACTCACTCACCTACTCCAAAATTGTCTAAACAAAGGCAAAGCACCAGAATGGATGACTAAAGGCAGAACCACCCTCATCCAAAAAGACCCAGAAAAGGGGAACATAGCAAGCAACTATAGACCAATCACGTGCCTACCACTTATGTGGAAAATCCTGACCGGGCAAATAGCAGAGAGAATATACATGTCAATGGATAGAAGGGGACTACTACCAGAAGAACAGAAAGGGTGTAGGATAGGAACCAAAGGGGCAAACGATTTACTCTACATAGACCAGATGATCTTAAGAGAAAGGAGGAAAAGGAGAAAGAATATCGCAATGGGATGGATAGATTACAAAAAGGCATACGATATGATTCCACATAGCTGGATACTCGAATGCCTTAGAATGTTCAAAATTAGCGAACCGGTGGTTAAATTCATTGGTAATTCAATGGAAGACTGGAAAGTAGATTTGACAGCCGCAGGGGACAAACTAGCCGAGGTAGGGATAAAAGGGGAATCTTCCAAGGAGACTCGTTGTCCCCACTATTATTTGTTCTAACAATGATACCGCTTAACAGAATCCTGAAAAACAGCAAAGGATACCACTTCTCTAAAACAAAAGGAAAGGTCAACCACTTAATGTACATGGACGATATTAAATTGTTCGCAAAAAACAGGGGAGAGCTTGAGACTCTGTTCAACGAAGTAAGGGAATATAGTGAGGACATAGAAATGGAGTTTGGGATAGAAAAATGTGCAATCATGGTGATGCACAAAGGAAGGCTTTCAATGACTGAGGGAATTGAACTTCCGGATAACAACAAGATTAGGGCATTGACTGCACAAGACCGATACAAGTACCTAGGTGTCCTTGAATGTGACACGATAAAACGGGAAGAGATGAAGGAGAAAATTAAGAGAGAATACCCCAGAAGGATAAGGAAAATATTAGAAACCAAATTAAATAGCAGAAATCTAATAAAAGGAATGAACACCTGGGCTGTGTCAGTAGTTAGGTATACAGGACCATTCCTAGGATGGACAAAGGAAGAGCTCCAATCAATGGATAGGCGAACAAGGAAACTTATGACGATGCATAAAGCATTACACCCTAGGGATGATACAGATAGGCTATACGTTAAGAGAAAAGAAGGTGGTAGGGGGCTCATCAGCATAGAAGATTGTGTCCAGAGAGCTAAAACAGTCCTAGATAGATATGTGCAAATAAATAGTGAAGAAATCATAAAGAGCGCGAGGGATAGTGCAACAAACAATAAAATAGAAAACAATGGAACAGTACAGCAAACTAGAAAAGAAAAGTGGGAAGGGAAAAATTGTACGGCGAGTTTAAAAGGCAGATAAAAGATATAGCAGACGAGAAATCATGGACGTGGTTACGAAAGGGAAACCTTAAGAGAGAAACAGAATCGCTCATCATGGCAGCCCAAAACAAAAGCATAAGGACAAACTACATAAAAGCAAAAATCGACAGAACACAGACAAACAGCAAATGCCGCATGTGCGGGGAAAGAGATGAGACAGTAAACCACATAACTAGTGAATGTAGTCAACTCGCCCAGAAGGAGTATAAGCATAGACACGATAGAGTAGCAACGATGATACACTGGGAACTAAGTAAACAAATGGGATTCAACCATGGGGAAAAGTGGTATCAGCACAAGCCAGAGGCAGTTTTGGAGAATGACAACCACAAACTACTGTGGGACTTTGACATCCAAACTGACCACCTCATCCAGGCAAGAAGACCGGACTTAGTAATAGTAGACAAAAAAAGGAAGGCCTGCCAAATAGTAGACGTTGCTGTACCTGCGGACCATAGAGTAAAAAAGAAGGAGGGTGAAAAAAGGGAAAAATACCAGGACCTAGCAAGGGAGTTAAAGAAAATGTGGAACATGAAAACCAGGGTAGTACCGGTCATAGTGGGAGCACTAGGAACTGTCCCCAAAACGCTGAGGGAGAGACTGGAGGAGACTGGGATTAGGGGGAGGATAGAGACCGTACAGACCACAGCACTACTTGGAACTGCACGGATACTGAGGAAGGTGCTAGAGATATAAGTACTGCAACGAATCGTAGCTCTGTCATGATATGCGAAAGAAGGAGGAGACGTTAGCTGAGGACCTGAGGAGACTTATTGTCACTCAGCCTTCAGTGATAACCACTGGGCAACCGATGTGAAACTGTAAATCGCAGAATTACTGTGACCTATGAGTACTAGGAGAGGAGGGCTGGAGACTTGAGGAGACTTGCTGTCACTCAAACTCCAGCGGTTACCACCAGGCAACTGGTGTGAGATTCCAAATAATAATAATAACAATAATAATACCAGCGGTTTCCACCAGGCGACTGGTGTGAGATTGCAAATAAGGATAATAATAATAATGATAATAATCGGAAACATTGATATCTTTCCCCAAGAACAAAAAAGCTGCAAAAGAAGTCCTTATGGTTGCAAAGACCAACTTATTAATGAAATGATACTCGAGAACAGCCAAGCCAAACGCTGTTATCCAAGTTCAGCCTGGATGGATTATCAAAAGACGTTTGATAGTGTACCACATACTGGGATACTAAAAGCTTTAGAATCAGAAGTTGCACCAAATATTATTGATTTCTTCAAACATAACATAACGCTATAAAACACCTACCTCGTGCTTAGCCGCAATAAACGTACCTCTGAATCCAGGAATATAGCCATTAATAGTGGAATCTTTCAAGGAGATTCTCACTCATCTTTCCTTTTCTGTTCAGTTATCATCCCTTTTTCGAAAGAATACCAACCTTAGATATCAAACCGGTAACAAGAGAATAAACAACCTATTCTTCATGGATCATCTTAAACTATGTGCAAATGATGTTTCTGGAGTAAGGGGCTGATGCGAACTATTAAAAGGTCCAATGATGATATGGGAATTAAATTTGGCCACAATAAGCGTGCAAAAGCAACTCTCAGGAGAGGAAAACTGGCAACAGCAGAGAATATCCTTTTAGACCTGAAAACAACCATTCAAGATCTTGGATAGGAAAGCACCTATAAATACCTCAGAATTGATGGAGGCAAAGGAGTCCAAAACGCATTTTTGAAAGAAAGAATAAAAGTTGCTTCAGAAGGGTTCGAGCTCCCCCTAAAACTGAATTCAACTCTAAGAACTGCATCCAATCAACCAACACATTGGCCACACCTGTTGTTCAATACAGCTTCAATATCATAAACTGGAACTTAACTGACAAATGCAGAACGGACGCTCGATCAAAGAAGCACCGACAATAGAATACATTTCATAAAAGCAGACGTAGAGCCACTCCACCATCACAGAAAGAAAGTGGCTGAGGTATAATTCAGTTTCCGCTTCCAAAAAAAAAAAAAACTGCAACTATTGGCCTTCATGCTCACCTGCAAGCAAGTGGCGACTGGATGTTGATTGGTGGAAAATCAGGAAACAGCAAAAAATTCAAAGGATTTCGTGTTGAGCTAAACATGACCGACATGAACCAACAAGCCCAAGACAAGCTGCAACAAAGGTTGCCAAAAATGTGGAAACTATAGCCATGGAACAAGGAATATCAATGTTAAAAGAACACTGGGAACAGACACCCCTGCACGGCCAATAATACCTCGTATCCAAGATGCTGATGTAGATTATACCAAAACCCATCAGTGGCTACGATGTTCAGGGTTAAAAGCTGGATTAGAGGGTTTCATTCTTGCTGCAGGGTCTGTGACTGCACAGCCAAGACTATCGACCACATCATATCTGGATGCTCTGCTTTAGCCTCTAATGACAACAGACTTAGACACAATACAATTGACCAGTACATTTGTTGGATTGTCTGTAAGCACTATGGCGTAACACACACTGCATGCTAGAATGAACACCACCCAGAACCGCTGACTGAGACACAAAATGTGGCTATATCATGGGATCTCCCAGTATCAAATCATCAAAACCAACCACCCAAACATAGAAATTAAGGACGGGGAGGAAAAGAGATTCCTATTGATCGATATGATCATTTCTCCAGACAAAAACAAATCGGTAAAAGAGTTTGAAAGTTTTTAACAGCACAAAGACCAGGAAATCGAGATCACAAAAATGAGATTTCTTAAGACTGAAACTAAACCTATTGTTATAGGAGCCCGTGGGGTCATAGAAAAGGGGTCGACAATTATGTACGTAGAATAACAGTGAATACAAACTTCAATGGGATACAGAGAAACTTCCTCACAGACATTGCCCATATCCTTTGCAAAGCACTGTCAATGTGAATGATTTATCAGTTATATAATTATGTACTGTTGCTTGTGTATCCATTTGTATTGACCTCTTTTCTTGAAAAAAAAAAACTGCCGGAGACTACCAAGTCACAACATTGTTGCCTGCCCTAAAACTGTTTTTCAATTAACCGAACCAGGTACGGATCGAACCGTTCCCCCAAAGAGATCTGTTGGACATAAATCAAAATTCTGTATCAAGATTTTCTCCAGGTTATTTTGTCTCTTAATATATATATATATATATATATAATCAATAATTGTGTCATCAACAGGCAGTTGTTTAGCTGTATTACAACTTTTAAGTATGGCTATAGACTAAGAATCCCTTCCAGTACCACAAGGTTGGGTCAAATCCTCCACTCTGGACCCAGAGGCAGACGCACTACCCCTGCAGGGCTATCATTAGGACCAAATTAAACGATATATCTATTTACACATAATTTCCAATCTACCAGAGTGCTCAAATCCATAGTTAGAAGAGCATATATATATATATATATATATATATATATATATATATATATATATATATATATTCCCGTGCAATTTCTTTTTACTTTTTCGTGGAACAAAGAAATAATCCCTGGGGAGGGAATCCCTCGCCATATTTTAGCAAAACTGAGTGAGATTCAGGGCAAGTCAGAGTAATTCGTGCAAAACCATGTTGAGTTTCGGGACAATCAAACCCCAGCCCCTTAACCAAGGACCCATCCACACACACACACGCGCGCGCACACACACACACACGCACACACACACACACACACACACACACACACACCTATCATATCACCGATAAGTTGTTCAATAAATTGATCGTCGAAAAACAAGATAAACTCTTTTTGGTTATTCGACCAAAGTCTTTTAAAAAATGGAACATAAAAATGTCTTATTTTTAATTCATCAATTAGATGAACCTCCAGACAAAGCTAATATTTTGTTCCCTCAAATGAAAGTTTTAGTGAATGACATAATTTTTTGCTTCTTTATGTACATAGGTGGCAAATTATCATGTGACCAGGAAACATCGCATAGTTTTTTTAAACAATCAAGTGAGAGATAAAAACTTCCAGAAAATTTTTCTAGAAAAATAATCAAGAATTCTGATTTAGTGTCGTTTACAATCAGAGAATCATCGTTATCAGAATTTCAACGTCCGTATAAACAGGTCTCTTTATCGTAGGCGTTGCAATAACTTCTGGACCTGTCTTAAGCGTCGTGCCATCTTATTTTCTCTCGGCTACAGTATTGCCTATGCTTTCTGAAGATCAAGGTTGTGAATCATGATGTTCAGCGGCTGGTTGACATTCTTGCAACATATCCAGCCCATTGTCATTTGAGTTTTTTAATGGATTCCATGATATTTCTGAACCCAATTTTTTTTATCACGTATTGTGCTGTCTTGTAATCCCCCCATATATTACCAAGCATGTTCTCCCATGCACATGGCATGTTTCTTGGCTTATGTTTTACTTACGTTTCACGTTTCAGTCCCATAACGAAAAGTATTTGTTCAAGTCGTCAATCAATCATGATTCATATCAAAAGAGTAAATTGATCGAATATAAGATTTTATAAAGATATGTTTAAAGAATGAACATTGTGATTTTCTTGGTCGTCTGTCCGTAGCCATGGACTCTTCCACATCGATGAAACAAGTTTGATGATAGAAATATCTCTTACCTTGCATTTTAAACAATGACTCTTCCAGCGGAACGAATTTCTTTATTTTCATTTAGAAAAAGATCATCTAATGTTATTCAAATACGGATAGTCCCCACTTTCCGAAATTTTGCTTTCTCTACTTTTCGGTCTAGTTTTGTTTTAGTTTTTTTCGTTTTTTTCAAAATAAGCGAAAAAAAGGTTAATAGCGTTCAGCGTTTGTTTAACAGTGAGCCATTACAGAGGCAGCGTACACCCTCTCTCTCTCTCTCTCTTCTATACTCCAGTTTCATGAACCACCAATCATCACGATCTCCGTTGACTCAAATTGACGAACCATTCTGACCATTTTTTGATTCGGAAACGCTAAAAATATAATGGTAATTCATTCGTCTCTCTATGCTATTCCAGTTGACGAAAGGTGTCCATAGAAATGCTTCCCAATCGGGTTTGCAGGGAATCCTAAATATCCGTGAAATTTGTCACCGAAATCAACTAATTTGGAATTTTCAAGATTTTGGTGATATTGGGACCTTGATGGCGTCCATATGGCTAAAATTACTTTCAGCTAGGAAAAAGAAACAAAACAAAGCACAGAGCTAGAAAGTAATTGCTCAGGGTCAAGTTATGCGAAAAGCGGCGATTATTGTCCGAGCACTAATCTTAAGAAACACGAAACATTATCAGAAGTTGTTCAAGAAACCTGATCGGATTGTCTAGTTCTGCCATCGAGTTCTGGACTTCTACCAAACTTGGGAAAGCCTAGTAAATGTAGCCACGTTATTGCCAGATCTCCGACGAACAATTTACCGAATAATTTTGACTCATTCGACACAGGCACACACAGCTGCACATACTCATACACATACATACATATAAAAACACATAGATTGATACAAAAGTCCTCTGAATTCATTTGTCGAAACCTTTTATTCAATTGAAATAATAACATCATTATTTTCTCAGGGTGCTTTCTCCGGCTTTCGATAATTTTACACCACTGTTTAGGTCACAGGTCAATTCAGAACTTTCCAACATTTTTTGACAGTGTCTTTTTATTTATGTAGATCCACGACATTATCATTTAATAACCCCCGTCTTTCGATGACCTTATGCAAACTTTCAGGGAATAGGTTAATTCAAAACTCGCAACACAACTTTTGTTCCTGAATATTAAGTGTTATTTTATCATTGCATTTGTGACCAGGACATTGATATTTTGATATTTGCCTGCTTCCAGTTGTACAGTGCGTGGATTTTCATATAATAATTTAGAGCATATGAATCTGAATTAACGTGGATGTACAATAATGTTGAAAGGTTTTGCACAGAGTAGTTTTCCGAAATTTACTGTTGTAAACTGTTTCATTTTCACGAACCAAACCCAAGAATGAAATCTCTCATCATGTTTTGCTTTTGTGTTCTTTGGCAGCAACGTTCCAAGTCCAGTATATCCTGATAGAATTACTCATTTTGCCCACCACACTGCAAATACTCTCCTTTGTTTACGCCATAACCTATCATGATTATTTCAGTGAATCTCATTTCCCACTATTAATGCTGTACTGATTTCGATCCTCAACTGCTGTCTCACCAAAACTACTGTAATGAGTTTGATCTTTATAAGGTGCCTCACCAATACTATTGTCGTGATTTTGATCCTTAAGGTGCCCCACTATTATTCCTTTAGCGAATTCAATCATTATTGGGTTGCTATCAATCGCTACATTAGTGATTTTGATGCTAATTGTATACCCCTGTTTCCATTGTAGTGACTTCGATCCTTCATGGGTGTCCCACCGATACTAATATACTGAATTTGATCTTCACTTGTAATCCCGCCTTTAATACTAAAATTGGTTCAATCCTCACTGGTTTCCTGACGATTGATATTTGTTCTATCAATACGAAGCAGTTAGTTGCGCTGGATTTACTAAATATATCGGGGGAGGGTGGGTAGAATCCTATTTCCAATAGAATCTTCTTGATTTTTAAAAACTATTTCTTCTCTTTTTTTTCTGTTTGTCGAGTTTATAATACCATATTGAAACGAAAAGGATTTATTGTTGGCCTATAAATGCTTTATAGTTTCATTAGGTCTGAATCTCTCCTCGATGAGAAGGGCTATGAGCAACTGCTGGCTACACACATGGAAAATATTTACTCAAATAAATGCCTGGATGGAAATAAAAAAAATATTTCATACGGAATTCTGTCGAGTTTCAAAGTCCCATAAAAATATGAGGTCTGCCAAGAACGTATGCAGTCATTTGACGAGTACAAAAAATAACCTACCATGAGCAATGGCGCCCTAGTCTTCGCCATTGTAATCGAATTTACACTTCACATTCTTATCTCAGAGTCATGTTACTTCCACTTTTTAAAATCTGAGTCCTGCTTCGGGAACGCTATCAGATACCCAGTCATGTTCCCTTTAATCTCGTCCAGAATATTAAATACCTTCCTTTTCAACAACGAAAAGCCAGAAGTCGTTGATTGGATATGGTTTGCCGGATTCATTCTCCTCAATGTCAACGGTTACCCTCAACCCTCTTCCGGTCAAAAATGACTGCAAATTCTCTTTTATCTTTCTTTCTTTCCCTCGAATGATTTGAAATTATACTTTGTGCATACTTACCCTTTCATCGTCCTTCGTGAACAAGTTGCTTTCACCTTCCCCTCGCTTGTTGATGATCTGAGCGACCCCAACGATCTCGTCACCTGCATTTCTAATCGGCATGCATAGTAAGGACGTCGCTTTGTAGCCCATTATCCTATCTACGTCGTCGTTGTATCGAGGATCCTGCAGAAGAAGAAAAAAGATAATTAATTTCCCTGAGAAAATAACAGTAGAAATTGCAAAGATTTTAATTATCTGTCCTTCGAGCAAATCTAAATAATCTTTTCACTGATGATTCTTTTTGGTAATCGCTTTCATCGATCCAACACTTTTCTTCATAGATATATCAGACCTAAACAGTAACTGACTGATGTCTGCCAGTGATTGTTATCACATCTTCACAGAGATGCACATGAATTCAATTCAAAGTAAAATAGCAGGAAAAAATCTTCAAGAAAATGTCCAACATTTTATGTCAATTCTAATTAATCATTTATATCTGTGACAGCTGCTTCATTATTTGAGCTATGAGAACCTTACGGCTGGAAGAAGATCAAAACCAATGAAAAGATGTTCTACATATGCAGACTCGCTTCGCACCATAATTTCATTTTAGTTATGCACATTCGTAGCATCAATATAATACTCATAATAAGTTAAGAGATATTGGGATTTTCACGAGCGTACTTGTGCTGTAAATTATTTAGCTTGTTTTTAAATTTTACTATGCACTAAGTTACAGGGTGGTTCTGCACATGTCAACTCTGTTGACTAATGTTGCAATATTAACCTCAAATGGACTCAGACCAATTGCAGAAGTGCTCTCCATTTTGGACTTCACACGCAAGCGCTGCCTACTAAGCACTTCAAAACGGTGAAGCCAAAAGCATGAGTACTTATCATCATTACGGTCAGTTGCACGAGGAACTTCGAAAGATGGCAGCTCATGGGGTGTCCCTGTAGCTTGAGATCTGGAAACGAGTCGACTGATCACACTTTGTAAAACAAAGTGACACCAATCCGTCTATTTCCTGTCTGAAAACCATCGGAAACTAGGCATTGTTTTTGTTTACCCGACTTACAACAGTACATTCTGAACCTTCGAAATAAGATAAAGTCTTTGAAAGATATCTTATGCTTTAAACTCTATAATACGAAACTGTACACAATGGTAAATACCAATACTTGCTTTTGATTTTGAAAGTATAACCACTTTGGGTTCTATTTCATTCTTATTAGACAAAAATTTACATAGGAAATAAGTTTTCCCCATTGACTGACGTGTGTGACTACACATAGATGATGCCTCATATGATGAATAAATACTATGAGCAAAAGCAGACACACTTATCCCAAAATCCATAACTCATTCTGAGTAATATATCGGTAATAGCAAGGAAAATTAATAGCTTGAAGCAACTTATGATGCAAAATTGTGTTGTTGATATATATATATATAAATATATATATATATATATATATATATATATATATATATATATATATATACATATATATATATATATATATATATATATATATATATATGGTGAATTAATAGATTCCCTAAAAGAGCACGTTTATGTTTCTTCCCTTTGGGGCTTCTTCAGGCGAATCATTCGATTTATGAAATAAACTCATCACACATCGTAAATCAAATTACTAATTCGTATTTATATATATATATATATATATATATATATATATATATATATATATATATATATATATATATATTTATATATATGTGTGTGTGTGTGTGTGTGTGCATGTAAGATGGACAGAATTACGACGAAAGTAATATTCAAAAGTAATGCGAAAAAATAACGTCCTGAAGTATACTATAAAAATAATTGTTGGCGTATTAGAAGAGGTTAATAGATACATTTGGTTTGGTCTGTTGATAAAGTTGGAAAAAGAGTATGAAGGCGAATGAATACGTCTCATAACGATTGATTGGAAAGCAGTCCGTATACATAGAGACATATCGAAAAGCGCCAAGCCAATATGTTCCACTCGTAAAGTGAACAATGAATGTACCATACAAGTTATGACATAGGGATGTGGAACATGGAAATAAACTGAATCTCTTCCACTCAAACTCAGAATCCCAAATGGATCGACGGGAAGGCAATGTGAAGATTAACACTAGGAGATATAAAAATATGAACATGGATGATCCATTTTGAAGATCCAGAAGAGATATCATAAAAATAATTGAGAAATGGAAATGGGCTGGCTACGTGCAAGATTTACACAAACAATTAAGATATGGATATATAATCGAGTATTTTAGGGTTCAACGTTACCGAAGAGCAATGCTAGGTGAGAGTGACTTAATTTCGATTCCTGCTGCAGCAACCAATTTTTCAGTTGTTTATTCCATTTTTGCTGTCTAGACTAAATGATACATTCACTGTTTAATGATAGATGATCATTTCAAATAGAGTTACTTAGTAATAAAACGCATTTATAGTATATATATTTTAAGAATTTCACGAAGTTTCCAGTTTCACAATGAGTGTAATGATTAACAAGCTTCTGATGCCGACTATTAGTACTGTGATGAGATCGACCAACAGTGAATGCCACATTAATGTGTTCTTACGTCAAATTAAGCTGAACTTGATGGTACCAAGTAGATTATGCTTCAGTATTTACAGTAAATACACAGGGCAGTCTTCACAAATTCACTAGAGATTTTCGAGATCGCAAGTTCTTCGTTATCTTTGTTACGTATATTCTTATAATGGTTAATAATCATCAATTGTTACTGCAAATCTTTATTTGTTGAACAAGTATAGAACATCCTTTCATTAGTTATTCTTGTTATGACTTTTTAGGCATCTAATTCGTCAC